>JAMXBB010000002.1:84078105-84598104 GCA_024138015.1 Lumnitzera littorea
TTGGCTCACTTATTCACATGTACAAAGCTTATGCATTAGGAATAAGGGAATTGTCTTATATGAAATTTTTTTAGAGTTTGTTTCTTAAATTCTTTTGTAAGTTATGATTTAATTCTTATAAAATTATGAAATTTTCTAGGGTTAGGTAAAATTATTCAAATTAAATTCTCAATTAATCACTTAGGGTTACAGGTCCTTAATTGTTTTAGGGTTTTGGGTTTTAGGTGACTTACACTATTATCGAATTCGACTTTTATCAATAATAGGCTTTCGAATTGAAAAATTAAATTTGTTTTTAAATGCAAACTTGAATTCTTAGCTTAGTTTATCCTTGGGAATGTTCGAGAAGTACTCTTAGTTGAATCATAAGTTTGCTAAAAATTAAGGTTTACAACTAATCCATATGTAACAGGACTTATAAGTGAGAATAAGGGAATTGTCTTATATGTAATTCTTTTAAGGTTTGGTTCTCAAATTAATTTGTAGGTTGTGATTTGCTTCTTAAGAAATTTTAGAATTTTCTAGAGTTGAATAAAATTGGTTCAAATCATATTTTTAATTATTTATTTAAGGTCATAAGTCCTTAATTATCCTAGGGTTCAAGGTTCGAGTGAGTTTAAGTATGTTTTAGGGTTTTTCACCAATTCGGGAGTAATTGACTTACACTTAACAGCTTAAGGTTTAATTGGCTTAATTATTTAAGATCATTGCTTTATTATGCAGCATAGATATATATATATATATATATATATATCATACGATAGATTAAGAAAAGAGAAGGAAGTTGCTTAGTAATATATATATATATATATATATATATATATATATTGTGAGGTTACTTATGTACATAAGTAAAATTATTTCTGCAAATTTATTAATTTATTATTTTAACTAGCTTAGTTTTGTTGTTTATTATTACTTGAAATCATCCTTGATTCGTTCGTTATCAGTTTTTATATGATTTTACAAAATTAATGATAATTTTATTGATTTATGGTTTTTCAAGCACTAGGATAATTTTATAGAGTTCTAAAAATTTTTACAATTCGATATTTATGAGATTTATTAAGTTTAAGTTTATATTTTTAAAAGCACGCGTATGTAAGGATTGGGGTTTTCTTGTATGATTAGGGTTTTTAAATCGTATAATAGGTTCTTTCATGTTCATTTTAAGTTTCGAGTTTAAAATTTTAATTGGTTTTTATTTTATGTGGTTTTATTAACTTAAGGAAATACCTACGATAATCGAGTTCAACACCATGCCTAGAAGGTTAAATTTGCAGAGTCTACACTAAATATCGTATTTGGTTTTTAATCAGTATTCTAGTCTATACGGTATACCCTAGTTCTTATTTAATTACCGAATTTATTCATAATGTGAGAAAAATTTACATTTTTTATATAATTATATAAATTTATATTTAATATCAAATTTATTTTATATTAATATTATTATAATATTATCACTTTTGGTATGATATTTTCTATTCATTAATGTCTCATATTTACATATTATGTATTATTACATAATTCACTCCTAAATCACCTATTTAACACTTTTAACACTATATATATCCTCATTCATCCTCCAATAACATATCAAATGTCTAATCACATCCTGAATTAGAAATTATATCTAATTAACCCTAAATTACAAAATTAATTTGAAATATACCATTTACGTACATATTTAGAACATATTATGCATAATACATACAACTAATGTCTCAAACTCCAATAAAGCTATGCAAAATATATTATAATCAATAAATTATAATTGTTATATTATGATCATGAAAAGTACTATGATAGTTATACATACATACATATATATATATATATATATATTATTCTCTAGTATTCCGATTTTAGGTCCGATTTTGCTAAAAAATAACTTAAATTAGGTAAATGACCAAATAAAAATATAAGATCCAAAATAAATATTTCAAAAATCATAACTAAGCTTTAAAAGGCATTATAAATCAAATTCATTAAGGAATTTAATTAAAAAATTATTATTTCTTTCATATAAAAAACATGAAAAATTCAAAAAAATAATTTTAATAAATACTAAATGTGTAGTTTGTCAAAAATTATTTTCTTTAAATTAAATATATCATATAATAAATTTGTACACCAAAAATTATCTCAAAATAACATTGTTTACTATTTTTGAAAATTCATACAAAATTAATTGAAATCAGGCCTGTTCTTCAAGAACCTATAAAAGCACTTCTAATTTAAAAAAAAATGGTTTGATATTACGATTTTACATGAAAAAAATACTTAGGAAAACCAAATTTCAAAATTTTCCATGCATATTTGATATTTTTACTAAATTAAACAAATTTAGAAGGGAAATCGGAACTCACCAATCAACAAGCTTGTAGCCACCAACGGTAGCTCAATCATTGTCTACAACTCTAGACATAGGGTCCACTGTCTATTGGTGGTGGTTATTCGTCTCCTAGTGGTCATTGGATGTAGGTTCCCTTTATAAGCCCTAAATACACACAATTTTGTCTAATTTTGCTAAAATTGGTTATTACACTCTTCTCTCCACTTCCTAATTTTTTTCTAATGCTAAACTAATCATATGAGGTTTTTGAAGTGGTTTGCTAAATTTATAGTTGGGTTTTGGATTTTTCTTCCAATTTTTCCTTGCTAAGTGTCCTTTATCTCTTTTTTTTTTTCACTTTCTATTTAACTTAATTTTATTGGTTCTACTTATTCTTATTCAATTCCAACTTGCTACACCTCATTTTTGGAATTATTTTCATTTTTTCTTGATTTTTATTTAATTATTTATGAAATTTTTTTAATTATTTAGTATTATTTTAGCATATTTTAGGTAATTTTGCATATTTTTACCTATATATAAATACATATATGGTAAAAATAAATATTTCTAAATATTATTTAAGTTATTTTATGATTTTTAGTATATATATAATTTATCTCTATCCATTTATTAATTATCAGAATTCGTTTTAGACGTTTTTGATAAATAACAGAAATTTTACATATAATTCAATATTAGATCATTTAATTATTTTGTTGCTTATTTTACTAAATCCAAACTCATGAGATCACTTTTACTAATATTTCTAATTTCATCGTAAAATTTGGGCTAGATTAGACAATTTGTTCAATTATCCTAAATTTTACGAACCAAACCTCAAGTAACTAATTGCGGGGCTTACATTCCATAAAGAGCCATGAGATTGAGGAAACTCTAGATTATTAATAATTTTTCCTAAACTACTATCAAGCTTAGAATTTAGTTAATGTTTTTATTAATTAGGTTTAAACTAAACCCTATACCTATTTAATTTAAACCCTTCATGAAAGTTATAAAAATGAAAAAAAAAAACAGTTTCTTTTAGTTTTATAAAATTAGAGTTATCACCCAATTCAATAGAAAAAAAGAGTATATTAAGACTAATTAGACTAATTGAGCCTAATTTAACCACTAGTCTGTGTCTTCAAAATCTTTTTGAATAGGGCTTCAAAGAAGCTAGAGATAACTCGATTCACTAACTTATTAAAACCCAAAGGTTACCATATTTAAAATATTAAATTAGGCCTTAACTTATAAAACACCTCTTAAACTTAAAGGAAACAAATTTTTTATTTTCTCATTTTTTAAAATTTTTCTTAGTTTTTTAGTTTTTTATTTTTTGAAGTTTTTGCTTTCTAAAAAATAAAGGGAAAATAGAGATTTTTTTTTTTTATGATCACTCTATAAGTACATACATATCCGCTATTCAAGATTAAACCTCTATAGTTCCTTTTTTATAAAACTTTTACTAGTTTGATCCTTTTTAATTTTGAAAAAGCAAGTCGGGTTTAAATCATCAACTAGTTTATTTCATTTTTCGAAAAGTTTTAAGAAAAGTACTATAATTTTATCCATGCAATAATTTTTTGAAACATCCTATTTGATCCTAAGTTTGAAAGAAAGATTTGATTAATTACTTTATATTTTTAAAAAATGATTTTTCTAAGTGAGTAAATATGTTTTTTTAACCTTTTTTTTATTTATAAATGCCCTAATTTCTAAAATTTGTAGAACTAACTTATTTGTTTATCTTAAAAAGAAAAGTCCTAAAAAGTTTATTCATAGAAACAAAGCCTTTTTTTTTTTTTTGAAAAAGCCTTACTAATTTATTTTTCTAAGAAAATTTTTTATTTTTGAGGTAGTTTTTATTTTTTTATTTTTTTTACTTTCATATTATTATTTATTATTGAAAAAACATGCGACCCCTAATCACCCTTGGATGGTGGTTGCCCTATAACACCCTAAGACTAAATGATGCCCCTATCCTATTATATTTATTTATTTATCAAAATACTAACAAAGAAACTAAACAAAACAAATAAATAAAATAGAAAACAAAAAGGAAATGGACCTGTATCAAATAGCAATTGCAATAGAGTCATTTCTTTGTACGTTAATATTGGTTACGAGCAGCGTCGAGAGAGAAAGTAGGTAATAGAGCTTATGTATGTGATTTTTGAGTGATGGTTGATGGTATGGAGTGAATAGAAGCCACTATTTATAGGTATCATGGTTGATTTAAGGATGAAAAATACTAAATGTAGAATGATTTTCTTCCATATTTGGGTTCACTATAAGTGGACAAACTTAGATGAGATGTGATGCTAAATAAGTAATGACATGTGGATAATATGATCAAAATGTGCTAAGAGCGTGCCAAAGTACGCCCATCATGCATACAAATGTGCTAAAGTATGCATACTACTATAGACACCTAATTTTTACACCTCTTTTTTTTTTTCAAATTAGGTTATAAAGTCCTAAATTAGAAAAAGTTCAAGAAAATATAAAATTTAGAAAAAAATAGGAATTCTAGAAAAATACAAAAAATAGGAAAATAGAAAAAAAAACACAAAAAAAATAAGAAATTTAAAAGAAATACAAAAAAATGAAAAATTTAGGAAAATATATAAGAAATTTGAAAAGTCACAAAAAATTTTAAAAAATAATAAAGAATTTAGAATATAACAAATTTTTTAGATCGTTTAAATATAATAGAATTTTAATTTAAATAAATTTGAATAAAGAACCGTTGGACCTAGGCTTAGATTTAAATCTAGCCTAAGTTGACCTGGGCTAAATATGGATAAGGTACAGGCTAATGACTTAACGATAAAGCATTTGGACTAAGGCATTGGGTTTGGTTTCAGGTTAAGGGTTCGAAACACGCTAGAGTTATAAAAGTTGGTTTTTTATCTTTTTCTCTTAAACTCTATATGTGGCTACATGTCAGGTTGTCACTGGGCCGCGTGTCTGAAATTGACACTTGGCGCATTATGATTCACTTAGACAACATACATTCTTTCCCCCCAATTTTTCCTCCCCTTTCCTTATTCTTTTCCTTTTTCTTATCAAAACACACAAATATGCACAAGGGGGGAATTTTGTTTTAAAAACCCTCACAAACTCCTCTCTCTCTCTCTCTCTCTACTCATTGCACTTTCTCTCCCTCTACCCTCTCTCTCGGCAACTTTCTCTCTCTCCACTTCCTGACTCTCTCTCTCCAACACTCGATCCGTCTCCCTCTTGCTACCTTCTCTCTCCCTAACTCCCTTACTGTCTACTGTCTCTCTCACTCACCACCACCTCTCTACCCTCACCCCCTTGCACGACCAAACATCAACCCATAAACCCACCGCCAACGAACAGCCACACTCCAACACCATCCACAACCACCATCACTACTGAGCCCACTCACTAAACCAACCCCCTTGCCACTCCACCACATAGTGCACATACTTCACCCCCATGTGCACATTGGCTAAACCCACACACACAAGACTTAACCACTACATCCCTTCTCCCTTTTGTAAAACTCCTGAACACCAAACCCAAACCTAACCGCAACAAGCTCCATCCTTGAACCTACTCTCTCACTCTCGACCTCCTCTCTCTTAGCCACGCAATCTACATACTCACACAACATCCCTCTCTCAGCCACGAAATTCACATAAGCATACATTGTCGAACCCACCACTGTGACCACCACCGATGGCCATTAAACACAGTGGCATTGAAAATACCCCCAAAAGTCTAATATAATACATATAAAACTACCATTTCCCGCTTGTTTTGGCTACTGAAACACCTCCTCTAACTCAATGCGTACAACCTAACCTGTAACCTGCCAGTCCAACTCGATCTGTGGAGGTTCGACCCGACCCAACATCGACCTGGTTCAGACCTGACTCGAGGATCCGATCCGCACTGCTGACCTGATCCAAATCCCCCTTGCTTAGTCCGGCCATTTCCAAATTTAATAATTGTTGCTGTTTTTGTTTTTGTTTTCTTTTTTTATTATTATTTATTTTATTTCATTTCATTTCTTATAGTTTGTTGTAAAAAAAAAAAAGAAAAAAAGAAAGAAAAGGAAAAAGAAAAAAGAAAGAAAAAGAAAAAGAAAAGAGAAAAAGAAAGAAAAAAGAAAAGAGAAAGAAAATGTAGTTTATTTATTTGTTATTTAACTTAGTCTAATAGATAAAATAAAATAAAAATAAATAAGTAAATAGAAAGAATAAAGATTGTTATTTCTTTTTGTCGCTTAGAAAACATATTTTTTTAAAAAAATAAATAAAAATAAAACAGATCCTTTCCAAATTAAGGCACTTTAGGTTTTCCAAAAATAAACTAATTTAAGACCCTTAGAAAACTTTTTCAAATAAATTAAAATGGGTAAAAACGTAAACCTAGATGTTTTTCCAAAATTAAAATTAAATCAACCCACTATATTTTTAGTAAATGAACTACGGAAGTTTGATCCCAAATAACGAGTACGTAGGCACCCGTATGCAAGTACGAGGCAACTTAAAATATGGAAGTTTTATTTTTTCCATTTTTAGATATTTATGTAAATTAATCAATTTAGTCACGTGTATCATGATTAATTGTTTTTAGAAATTAAAAAGGATATATTTGAAAAGCAAAGTTAAATTCGAAAAGTTAAAATGTGGTACCCATTTAAGGTTTGATAAATTAGCCCCCGAATCTAGATCTCTGGTTTTCAAAAAGCCGTATTTATAAATAGGTTTTTTAATCGATAGACCGGTAGCTAAGTTAAACCTTTTTCCCAACTCCGGTTGGGTGGCAACTTCAAATCTTTTCAAGTTGAAAAAAAAAATGGTTTTTTTTAAACCCTAATCGAGGTTCAGTATTAAACAAGTAGGGTTAAGTACTAATCGGTTTAAAGAAGACTTAATTTTATAAAAGAATCGAGAGGGTGAAAAACCAAGCTCAACAACTACACATAAAAGTGTGCTAGAAAATGATATGGTGGTAACATAGCGGTAACGTAGCAAGTAACAAGGTATGAAGTGGCAATGACATGGCAAGTGATGATAAAAATTAACCTCTGATTACATCCAAGCCACAACAGACCTGTCCGAAGCCAAGGCCTATCAATGCTTGCCAAGGTTGAGATGCAACCAGAAGGGCGAGAGGTAGGAAGATAAACACTCAACATCAAGTCTGTCATCACCCAAAGGGTCGAGATACCGCAAGGTCAAGTACTCAAAACCATAGAACCACTCGGCACAGCATCGAAAGACTTGTGTTAACTGATTCTATGACTCAACAATTATAGACCGACCTTTCTAATGTCTGGGCCAAACACTACAAGACTTCAAGAACTCCTTCTCAAACCTGTACATCCAACTACCAACCCCGTCTAGTTCGGATACTACTCTTTTCAGGACATGCTAAGTGGCTACATGCCGACTTCCTTTATAAAACGCACAATTTTGTATTCTTGTAGATGTTTTCCTTTATTTTATTTATGGGCCCAATTCTTTAAAATTTAAGGCCTTGTACATTATTTATAGTTTTGCTACTAGGGTTTAGGACTTACTATAAATAACAACATCTGTAAACATCAGATAGAGAAATACATACATACATACATAGATGTCAATATACAAAATTAGATAGAAAGTATATTCCTGTGTTTTGGAATCTTTCCCTTTTTAAGCAAGGCTACTCTTAAGCTAGTATTACTGAATTATCGAATGTAGATCAAACTCTTTAATCTATTACGTATTCTTCTCAATCTTGTCTTCAAGATTGTGGTGAAACCCTTCATTTGAACCGGTTAGTGAGTTGCATCTAACCTTCATTTGAATCTCAAGCAACATTTAGTGTTCGTAAGTTGTATCGACCCCTATTTCAAGCTCAAACCCTTGATTGTGTTTGTGTTTTAATGAGTTATATCCATTTATATTCACCGTCTAAACCAACCATCGCACTTCCTGTACATAAAACCCATTCGACCCATTCTGACCCTGTTTCGAGATCCACTGCTATTTCTTCGATCTGTACCATATTAATATCAAAGCTTTAGGGAGACACGCATGCTAGTGTTCTTTAAAGTTTGATTAGGAATTTGTACCCCTCTATTAATCATTATTCTATAGTGTAGTATGTTGTTCGTAGTAGTTGTTTATCAGTAGTGGTAGCTGCAGAAGTCAAGTAGTGGTTGTTTCTGGGTTATTGTGATTTTGTTTTGTTGTTTGTTCGATTTTTCTAGAAAATTACTAGACAGACAAGAATGTAAAAGGACAATGTCAACAACACTAGTGATTGTCCTCGCGAAAGCTTAAGGCAACGTGTTGGTAACTTAGAATATCAAATCTAGAATCTCACTGATTCCAACCAGGAGCTTATTAGTTTAGTCCAAGGCTGTAGATGTAATGGCTAAGAAGAAAGAAGGGAGCACACACCCATAAGTGGAAGTGGTTTCAATGAGCTTGATAATAATGAACGACTGTCGAAATGAGCCACCGAGTAAAGAAGAAGAGAAAACCAACCTAAGCTAAGGAGAAGCAATGACAAGAGTATTAACTCTGAGGTGAACCAAGGAACCCGGAGAAGAGAACTAAGGTCAAGAAGAGATGTAACCGAGTAAACCTCTAACAAAAGTAACCAAACCGAGGTGAATCAACCAACTCGGAATGCATGGGATGAACCTTAAGTACTTAGCCGAGGACTTGACAATGTGAAGCTAAAACTACCGACCTTTAGTGGAAGTAGCTGACCTAAAGGATTCCTTGACCGGGTTCCTTGAGTCGAGAAGTTGTTTGAGTGCTACTAGTGTGATGAATGAACAAAGGTTAAGTTGGCTTCATTATCCCTTATTGAGTATGTAAGCCTTTAGTGGGATAAGTTGGTTGCTAAGTGAGATGCTAAAAGAGAAGAGTCGATCAGAACATAGAGGCTTTTGAAGAGGTTGATGAATCAACACTTCATGCTAACTTATTTTAAGTAGGAGATGCTCCATGCTTTCCAGCACCTTAAACAGGGCTGAAATACTATTGAAGAATACTTACAAGAGTTTGAAACTCTAATGACAAGATGTGAGATTGCCGAACTATAGGACCTCACAATTGCTAGGTTTCTAAGTGGACTCTAAGATGATATTGCTGACATAGTTAAATTGTAGCCATTCAACTCTTTAGACAAGCTAATTAATTTGACGTTAAGAGCAGAGAGGCAAAGGAGAAGAAGGCATCAGAGGTCAACTGGCTGACCATAACAACGCAGCCTTAAGCCTAAGAGGTATGCTAAGAGAAGGTAAGAAAAGAAGATAGAGAAAGGAGAGCCTAGCCGACCTATCCATGTCAAGAAAAGGATTATTGAAAAAGAGAAGGCACCTGGAAACAAGGCCCAAGAAGTGAAGTTCTTCAAGTACTTGGGCTACGGACACATTGCTTCTCAATGTCCAAATAAGAGGGTCATGGTCTTGAAAGGCAAAGGACCCAATGCCCAAGTAGAAAGTTAGAGTGATAGGAGTTCGGAAGATGGATTGATCAAAGAAGATGTCTATCTTAAGGACCTAGAAAAACTCTTAGGTATGGCAACACGAGTTTACCTGAAGGCAGATCTCAGATAAAGGGAAAACTTATTTCATATGCAGTGCCTAATGAATGGGAAGACATGTTCCCTGATTATCGATGGAGGAAGCTACACCAATATTGTCTTTATTGAATTAATAGAGAAGATGAAATTGCTGACCTACCCATACCCCCGACCTTATAGATTGAAGGGGTTTCATGATGAGGGTATGGTCTATGTGTATAAGCAAGCTTAGATCACATTCAAGGCAGGACAGTATAAGTATGAGATTGACTTCAATGTGGTCCTAATGAATGCCACAAATTTACTTCTTAGCCAACCATAGGAGTTTGATCGGAAAGTGATCCATGACGAATTCCTTAATACTTACATTGTTATAAAGGATGGGAAGAGCTATCTCTTAACTCTGATGAGCATTGATGAAATCCAGAGACACTTGACACCCATGGTAGAACAAAAAGGGAGAAGGACCTTATTCAACATCCTGGCCTAGGCTCAATGCTTAACGTCAAGGACGACATCCTTTTAGACCCACGGTAATGATGGGAATCAGCCTCCAACTACATCCAAGCCACAGCAGACTTCTTAGAAGCCGAGGCCTATCAATGCTTGTCGAAGCTGAGATGCAGCCAAAAAGGTGAGGATAAGAAGAAAAATGCTCGACATCAAGTCTGTCGTCACCCAAGGGGTTGAGATATCGCAAGGCCAAGTACTCTAAACTAAAGAACCACTCAGCACGGCATCAAGAGACTCATGCTGACTGATTATAGGACTTAACATTTATGGACCGACCTTTCTAATGTCTCAACCAAACACTGCAAGACTTTGGGAACTCCTTCCCAAACCCGTACATCTAACTGCCGACCCCATCCAGTTCAGATACTACTTTTTCTAGGACATGTCTAGTAACTACATGCCGACTTCCTCTGTAAAATATATAGTTTTGTATTCTTATACATGTTTTCCTTTATTTTATTTATAGGCCTAATTCTTTAAGGTTTAAAGCCTTGTACATTATTTACAGTTTTGCCACTAAGGTTTAAGACTTGTTATAAATAGCAATATCTGTAAACATTAAATAGAGATATACATACATACATAGACGTTAATATACAAAATTAGACATAAAGTATATTCCTGTATTTTGGAATCTTTCCCTTTTTAAGCAAGACTACTCTTGAGCTAGCATTATTGGATTATTGAGTATAAATCAAACTCTTTAATCTATCTCATGTTCTTATCGATCTTATCCTCAAGATTATGGTGAACCCCTTCATTTGAATCGGTTAGTGAGTTACATCTAATCTTCATTTGAATCCCATGCAACATTTAGTGTTCGTGAGTTATATCATACCCTATTTCAAGCTCAAACCCCTTATTGTGTTTATGTCTTGGTAATTATATCCATTTACATTCACCATCTAAACCAACCATCTCACCTGTACATTAAACCCATTTGACCCATTCTGACCCTGTTTCAAGATCCGCTGCTATTTCTTTGATCCATACCAAGTGACATAGCATAACATAATGCTGACACGAGTAACGTAGGTGATGCTGACACATGTACCAATGAGGGACAAACATGTGTCCAGGTAAGGGAAGAAAATAAAAGGTACATTTTGCACCTTCCATAAATTAAACCCAAAACCTCTACCTTCTAATCCAAAGCCTTAACCAACTGAGCTACAACTTATCTCTTACTTACTTTATCTTTTTAATTTTATGTAAGTCTACTGGGTCAGTCCAAAAAAAAATAAAAAACATTTCAAGCCTAAATTAATCCATACTTAATTGAATTTCCAACCACTAGAAACACCTAATAAAAAACAAATAAGTCAATTATGCATATGAATCTTTTTTTTTTTTTTAATGAGTATAAATTTGATGGCTTTCCAAGTCTTATTTTGGTATTTGTCCAATTAAATCCATATTTGATTTCTTATAACTTGATCAATTTAAATCCAACTAAGACCTCATTTGAAGCTACAATTAGTTTGAATTGACAAAATTTCAAGATAATTAACATGGACTTTAGTAAGAACATTTGATCTTATGAAAAATCTAATACTCTCATATATAACTCGAAAGCTACCACATTACACATGCATACTTAACTTCTAAAGTTATCTTTCTAACTCTTTGAAAAAATTAAAAGACCTTAAGAATTACCTAAGACCTATTTTCTTAAAAATGATATATTTTTGTACGTTTTGACATTTTCTTTTTTTTTTATTTTCCGTTTATTCAATTTCTTTTTTGTATTTTATTATTTTTCATTTTTTTGGTATGTTTTAAACTTTCCCTTTTCTTTAATGTTTTATATTAGGCTTTTTCTTACTGTTTGAATAATAGAATAAAGGGAGGAAAAAATGGAGTATCTATAGTTGCTCCTCTTTATGGTGAAGTTTGGTGAAAGTTTTGCTACAAAGAAAAAAGAGATACCATTTATGCCTTAAGAAAGATGTAGGTAATGCAACCCACTAAGGATGGAGAGAGATTGTTATTGAAGAAGAATAGGGCATCTATGAGTTATCCTACCCTAAATGATACTTAAAGAGATAAGGCTCCTAAAGACATCCTTTCTTACAACACATTTGAATGGATAAGGCTCCTTTAAGATACCTTAACCCAAAAGGCGTTCAAAGGAATTGGGCTCTTATGCAGTCTATCTTAATGAGATCCTTTAATGAGATGTCCAATACTAAAGGGATACAATAGCGCTAAGGCTATCTAAGGAAGGATGGGGCTCCTTTGTGGTCTATCTTAATGACAACCTTTAACGAAATGTCTTATCATAAAGGTAGGAGATAATGTAAAGGCTATCTTAAAGAAGAATAGGGCTCCTTTACAGTTTATCTTAACTAAACCCTTTGGCAAGATGTCATATCTTAAAGAGAGGTGATAGCATTAAGGTTATCTTAAGGGGATAAGGCTCTTATGCGATCTATCTTAACATGACCCTTTGGTGAGATGTCCAAACTTAAAGAGAGGTGGTAACACAAAGATTATCTTAAGGGGATAGGGCTCCTGTGCGTCTATCTAAACAAGACCCTTTAATGAGATTTCTTATCCTAAAAGAAAGTGATAGCCCTAAAGATATCTAGGGAAGGATAAGGCTCCTTTGCAGTGTATCTTAACGAAACTGTTTAACACTAAGGCAATTTATGGAAGCATATGGCTCCTTTTGGTCTATCTTAACAAAACCCTTTGGCGAGATATCCTATTCTTAAAGGGATGTAATAGTACTAATGATGGATTATCAACTTTTAGCCCTTTTACTAGTGTACACCTCTAAGGTCTCTAATCTCTTGAAGGATTCTCTCTCATCAACCTATCGAAGACAAGATACGGTACATAGAAGAATGGTAGGTAAACTCCTTGAGATCTTGGTTTGGGTACACCCTACTTTATCTTATCCTTTGTACTAATGCCGACCACTCATTTGCCAAGGCCTATCTACCGAGTGCCGAGGTCAAAGCTTCTACACATCAAGTCTTGCTTTGACCACTTGAACCCTTAGGTGCTGAGGCTGACCTACTGAATGCTGAGACTTAGGCCCCTATACAATGGGTACTTCTCCTTCAGCCTACTACTACTACATGGCGGCATTCTTTATTCATCTTAGCAACTCCTAATCCTACCCATCTATAGTCGCTACATTATGACCTAGCTCAGCAACTGTGCCTAAAGATTCCCTAGTACGAACCCATTGATAAGCTATAACCTATCTATTTTCTGACATTGTACTATTTTTCCCTTTTCATCATTTATCTAATTTACCCCTTACATACATACTAGGAATCTCTTTTTCCCTTTATTCTTTTTGTAATTTCCCTTATTAGTAATGTTGCCTAAGGGACTTACTATAAATAGTCTCTCCTTCTTTGTAATCAAATCATCAGACATTCCTTACAAATATTTTGAATATACTTTGGTTCTTATGAGATATCCCTCTCTAAGTACAACCATTTTACACTCTTACCTAATCTAGCAGAATAAACTGAGATTAGTGGTGGGTAAACCTTAACATTAGCTTATGTGTTATATCAAGCGAAGTATCAAGTCATGTTGTATTCATTGGTGAGTCACATCCTCTAAGCAGCTTCATGTAAGCTACTATGTGTTATAGCTCTTTCATCTACATTTTCTTCGTTATTACAAAGGACCTACTTAGTTGCTTTCTTTCTCATGGTAAGCCCTAGTGATTACTCAACTTCTAGGCACATCAACTAAGACTATCTAAGGAAGGATAGGGCTCCTTTGCTGTCTATCTAAACGAAACCCCTTAACAAGATGTCTAATGACATAAATTTAACATATATTTTCTAAGAGTAATTTTTGCTAAATTAGACATTATTCTAGTCAATTTTATGTTATTTTTAGCATAATTTGCTTAATTATTATTTTCAGGGACTTTGGAAACATTTTTTGAAGTTTGAAAGGACTTTACAAAGTTTCGAGCTTAATTGAAGCAAAAGCATGGATCAGGGAGTAAAGCAGATGAGTTTCAATCAAGGAAAGAAGTCCAGTAAATACCATGGTCCCTACTCGTAATCCCTACATCATGATTTTCCATTGAAATTTCAAGACCACAAAACAAATTACAAGTGCATGCCTAAGCTTTATGGCCATGTACTTCAAGCATGGACTTGCAATGATTCTCAAATCTTCTATCCTTGTTATGTTTTCTTTGTAATTCTAAGTCTACTTCTTATAAATAGATGCTTAAACCTAAGGTTATAGAGAGAGCCCCTTAAGTATAAGTTGTTAGTATATAGAATTACCAAGAGGACTTCTCTCTTCTTTTATTAATTATGCCTTTATTTTAAGTACTTAATAAATAGTTGTTGAACTCTATGTTCTAAGGGTGATTTTTATTAATAAAATTCAATCTATTGTTTTAGATATTGTGATATAATTGTATTGTTTATGATGTTTGTTATAATTTGATATACCAGCAATTAAGTTATTACTAGAGTTTACTGAAGAGTTTACGAAAGCATGCAATATAACAAACTGAAGAGTTTAGTAATTGGTTTTTCGAGATTAAGGCAACTAAATAGTAGAATTAAAGAGTGTCATGTGATCCTATAATGCTTTATTTAAAAGTGATTCGAGTTAAGAAGGTTTCATTAATAAGAATTTTCTAGAGATGCAACTCCGATTGGTTCTTAATAAGAATCTCCACGATTCAATATAGCAATTGAGATTAAATAAATCACTTAAAACTAAGTAATAAACAATAATAAAGATTTACTAAGGAAAATATTACCTTCTTATTAATCTAATTGAGTTATTTAATTGTTTTGTGGTTTTTATTCTTAGTTATTTGTTTTATTTAATTTTCTTGCTTTTATCTTTAAATCTTTTATGTTATTGTTTCAATCTTCAATTTTCTACTTTAAAATTATTTTATCAAATATTCTATTGTTTAAGTTAGGTAATTGAATATTTATAGGGCGTTACTGCTAAAAATAATTAGATACACTCCCATGTATGGTCTCTCATTGGATCGACACTTGGACTCAAAATTTGTTTTATCTATACTATAATTTAACTAAGTGTACTTACTTATTAGCATAGTATACACCCCATTAATGTCTTATCTTAAAGGGAGGAAATAGCACTAAGACTATCTTGAGGGAGGATAAGGCTCTTATATCATCTATCTAAGCGAGACCCTTTAACGAGATATCTTATCCTAAAGGGGCAATAGCACTAAGGCTATCAAAGAAAAGATAAGGCTCCTTTACAATTTGTCTTAATGAGACCCTTTGGCAAGATATCATATCCAAAAAGGAGTAATAGCACTGAGGCTATCTAAGGAAAGATAAGGCTCTTATGCGATCTATATAGGTGAGAGCCCTTTAACAATATATCTTATCTTAGAGGAAACGAAAATACTAAGACTACCTAAAGTAGGATAGGGCTCCTTTGTGATCTATCATCATGAGACCATTTAGTGAGTTATCCTATCCTAGAGGAAAAGGAAATGATAGTATGAAGGTTATCTAAAGATGGATAAAGCTCCATGTAGTCTATCTTAACAAGATTATTTGGATAAATGTCCTATCCTAAGTGAAAATAAGTGTTTCCTAAGAAATCACATGTATAAGGGTTTGAGTTATCACCTGTCTTCAGCTAATACCCTTATAATCACTTCATTGGTCACTTCATTGATCCGCTTACTTCAAACTCCAATCAAAACTAACCAGAATAACTCCCTAATCCATACTTCATATCATCATTACATCCAAATTCCTTTTATAACACAACATCATTCATCATTTTCTCCAATTTCCTTACTACCAAATTATTCACATAAGTGACACATACTTGATTTTGGTAATTTCTCTCAATAGAACCCCTTCCAATAGCACTAATACACCACAAGTTACATCAATAACCATTGGAGCTTAGAATACAAGTGAGGTCCTTAGGATAAATACATTTATTTGTTTCCAAAAATACTATTTTAATCATAATCTAAGGCTAAAAATTCATAAAAATTATAGAAAATAATTTTGTTAAAAATCTCTTCATAGCATTTTAGTATAAACATGGGAAAGTCTATAGAAAAATTTTGGGATCAAAACTATGTCATTAAACTTATTTATTTCAACATCGAAAAGTGTTCGATTTTGTTGATTTATTAAGCACATATATTGTAACTATGAAATTTCTAAAAAATAATATTTTTCCTACATTCCACATATGAAAATAGTTAAGATTAAATTTTTCTAAAAAATTTTCAATAATTTTTATATTTTTAGTAAGTTTTTGAAATTTGACTTGAAAATGGAACCCCCTCGAAAGTAAGCTCCAGCCATCAATGCCAGCTGCCACCTTATCAACCAACCCAGATACAACCCCCCTTATAGCCTAATGGTAGCGATTAGTTTCCAAAAACTCCTTAGATACTCATACTCCTCCAAGTTTTGATTATGCGCTAATTTCATAAATTTCGCTTAGTTTCTTCCTTAAATCTTCAAGCCTTGAATTTAATTTTTCTAGATCCTCCTTTGCTTATATGAAACTTTAGAGAATATTTTTTTCAAATTTTTCAACACAATTTAGAGTGTAAAATGATTTCTCTCTCTCTCTCTTTTAAAATTAGAGCTTTTATACTATTTTCTTTGCAAGATTTAATTTGCCCATGTCCCCACACCTATTTACTCACTCTACATGCCATTCTTAAGAAATTCCCAGCTGTTCTCATTGTGTTTAAAAATTTTTATTAATTTTCTTTGTTTATTTTACCATAATTTCCATGTAATCGGGTGTTTTGGATAATTACGGGTATATATTATTATATAAAAATCACATACAGGGTATACATGACTACTCTACATGTTATTTTATATCACATAATATTTTTCTTACATGTATAATTTATCTCTAATTATTTATTAACTATCGGAGCCTCTTTTATGCGATTCAATTAAATGATATATAATATAGTTAAATTTCACTATTTTGGCTATATTATTTTTATTTTATGATATTTCTAGTATTCGAGTCTACAAGGTGTCTTTATCTAATGTCTCGAGCATATTAGTAAGTTTCTATGTTAATTAGGTTAATTTCACCAATACCCTAAATTTACCTGTTCGATTCCTATTTGCCAAGTGCAAGGCTCATATTTTTACCCCCCCCTAAAAAAAATTTTGTCCTCAAAACTTCAATTATCCCTCTTACCTATTCCACACCAACTAACCTCAATCTTCATTTAGATATCCTTATCAAGATAAGATGATATATCATTAACTCGATCTTTTAAGTAATTACGTCTCGATTCTGTGAACTTGTTCATCAAGTGCCTAAATGAGTTGATCTTCTACTTATATAATCCTTCTTATAGGTCTAACACTTTTATTGTCGATTAGTTCAATTTAAGGCTATCTCCTTATAGGTCTTTCACGTACTATACATTTTGATCTCTTAATTTTCAAAGATTCATCTATTCAGTATTTGTACAAACGGTTCCTTTAATGTATAATCTTATTATAGGTCCCTTGTTTTAACCTTAATATTGCGGTTGCATTCTTCATGAACTTACATACTATCACCATGTAGCATATTTCAGCATTCTCTAAATCTTCTAAGTCTGCGATCCTCAAATACGATGATTATGGTCTATCTTCTTATCTTTAATATATTTTGAACTTTACTTCTAGCATCCTTTAACTCAGTTCTAAAAACTAGGGTATATCTTAACTTCTGTCTTTACTCCTTATCATGTCTTATTAACTTCTATACCCAATTATCTAGTAAGTTGAGAGATTGCTTCTTTACTGTTATTACTTTAGTTGGATTCCTCCTTGAGTCCATACTGTCTTCATAGTCAAGAGCTTGACATTTCATATACTAGCACATACAATTAGATAGTTGAGGTTGGCAAATCTCAATCCTTTTACAAGTTATACTCGAATAAAATAAGAACTGACTTAATAAACAAATACAATTCAATTGATAAAATCAATGCAATTCTAGAGGGATAAGGACACAAACCAATTTTTAACTTTTTAACTGACACGACATGTATAATTTGACTCAAGAACAAAAGGTTCTCAGAAATGGCATAAGACTTGTAACAGACAAAGGATTTAGTAAGAGAGAGATAAGAATCACATATTTGACACCCTTTTTTTGCATATTTGTGTGTACCCAAGTACTTATTGTGCAACCATCAAATTTCTAATCCCATACATTAGTTTATCTCCACTTTTGTTTTCATAGCCAAAATGAAGCGTACAACTTTACCAATTATTCCAAGGTACTATTCCTTTAACAACATGATTTACATCAATTTACCTTACACATCTTTGCAGATTTCCCCACTATAACATTCTTTTACCATTATCTCGTTTCCATCTCTCTAAGCATAGTTCAACTCATCTTTTCTTAATCCGAACCTTATATGTTTACTAAATCTTCTTTATATTGTTTCCAATTTACAATTCTCATAATCTTTTGAGGATTCTCCATTTACTATTTACATGATTTATTAAATTTCCAATTATTTCTTCAATCTATCTCTTTAATGGAGTTTACTTTTATCCAAATTGTTCTTCATTATAACTTATCCCTTCTCATGAACAAATTGATCTAAGTCTTTAGTCATGACTTAACTCCATCCTTTACTCCTTACTTCCAACTATGTTAACTTCCATAAACATTTCTCACATTTGCAATCAATATATTACTATTCCTATATGCTCATAAAGTATGATAATTAGAAGTCTTACGATAGGGAGTGATCAAATTCAAGGTACGGACCCAACCCGATTGCCAAAGTCGACCTCATCTACTTGCTAACTCATTCCGTCTACCAAGTCGAATGATACTATTTCTCACAGAATGAGTGCCGAGAAGTAGAAGGCCCGATCCTCAATCATGCTTGACCAATTATTTACTCAACTTCACGTCTGCTAATATGCCAAGATATCACGTTTCCGAGACCGATCGACTCAGTAAGACACAAAGAGACTAGTGTTGACTAACTTACATTTCTAAGAGTTGGACCTACTCGGCAAGACATAGAGAGACTAATGTTGACTAACTTTAGAACTCGGCAATTATGGGTCATCCTCTCTAGTGTCTCGACCAAGCAATTTAAGGCTACTTCCAGGACATACTGAATGACTGTATTCCGACTTACTTGTAAAATATGCAATTTCGTAGTTTTGTACATGCTTATCTTTATTTTATTCATAGGCCCAATTCTTTAGGGTTTAAGGCCTTATATATTATTTACGATTTTGCCACTAGGGTTTAGGACATACTATAAATAGTAACATCTATAAAAATACGGACATAATAAAGAACATTAATGAAAAACCCCCTTTGAATCTTTTCTCTTAGAAAGCTCTCTCTTTCTTACCAGCTCTTATCGATCCCTTTAGCAAGGATTATAGCGGGCAACCCTATCACTCAGACCAGTGTGTCACATTCGGTGAATCTTAGGTCGTATGGAATCTAGCTGGTATGTCATATCCGATTAGGTAACTCATGGATTCATTAAAACCCTTACTAAACCCGCTCTATTTTCAATCCTTCGGTAGGATCAAACTTACCCTGACTGCCAGCCTTGTCTATCCTTGGCACGGTTTGCAACATCTTGGTATTAGAGCTTGAGGTTCCAAATAGGGTTAAGATTTTTTAAACATTGTGTCTGTCCTATTTTCTATTTGAAGTTATGTCATACTACTTAGTATGCCAAACTGAGTAATTGGACTGTCTAGTTCAAACACTTACTATACTATACTCGAAGACTATTAAGCTCCAATGACATGTCGAGCTTAATCGAGTGAAGGAGTCTAAGCTATCAAATCAAAGTGTCCAAACCGAGTTGCTTCAAAGTTCTTATTTTCCCGAGTTGAAGATACTTCCTTGCTACTATAATTAATATTATTTCCGAGGTAGTGTTATATGTGTCAAAGTTTGCTACTGTAACAAGCTGTTGTGAGGTGTTACTACTGTATACTAGCTGTACCATTGTGGCCAAGTGCTGAACTGCTATAATACTTAAAGTTGTTGTTTCCTAAGTATCGAGTTATTGTACTCTAAATAAGTGTCAGTATTGCCATCCCACAAAAACATAATCCGAGCTGCTGTCAAATTGAACTTATGCCAAACTATTGCGTGTGTTAATTTAAGTGATAAGCTAGATTGAAATACAAACCGAGCTAATTATTGTCGAGTTGTTAATACTTGCAATCTGAGCACTAGTACCTTTTTAGCTATACTATTGCCCATTAGCTACCGAGAAACTATCTCTCATATAAGCTTAAGTACTGTACTATTGAATTAAATATCCTCAACATGGCATATGAAGCTGGATACGATTATGAATATTATCATGAAGACGTAACGTCAAGAATTCCAAAATTTGATAGATATGGAACTCCGGAAGAATATTTAAATTGGGAATTTCGAGTTAATCAAATTTTTGAAAATTATTCTTATCCCGACCATAAGAGAGCCTATGCTATAAAGAATTCGATTATTGGCTTTGCAACTACTTAGTAGAAGAGAATGATAAATCAAAGAATTGATGGAGGAAACACTGAGATCAATACATGGGACGAGATAAGATATTTGATGTGAAGAAAATTCATACCTCGAGATCATCATGACAGATTGTATGAGAGAAAACCTACATATGAAGCTAACCTCTTGGAAGTATAGGATCAACTGAAGGAGACTAAAAGATAGCTTAAAGCGTTCAAGGATGAAATAAGACAATACAGGAATGCTAAGTTAGAGAGTATTGAAGGAGAATTTAATGTAGTAGAGTTTGTTGGAGAAGCAAGTAGTAGAAGGGAAAAGGACCAAGTGCAATAGAAGTTAAACCCCCATATTCCCTATGTACTCCTATTATCAACCATCCAAACTAATGAGCATGACCCCAGTTGAGAGGAGAAGGAATTGAGTTGTAAGGAAGTGGAAGGGGAGAAGGCTACCGAGCATGAACTTATAAGATTAACATTAAAAGTACGTAAAGCATTAACGATTCTTGCACCAAAAGAGATGTTTGAGATTTTACATGGTCAAACTCCCCGAGTTCATCCCATTATGTTTGAGCCAAAAGTTGTATTAATCTCCTTGATGGATAGTTGCCAAGGCTACTTAGATAGAGTTGATTAGACACACGCTAAATGGAAGGAAGGATCCTTAAAGTGGATTCTAGTTTATTAGGCTCATGATGAGTAGAAGGAGCTGAAGATGATGCCAGCACTGATCATAGACCTGAGCTATCTCTATATCACTCTTTTTAGTTCTTGTAGGTTGGTATTTGATCCTAAAGGGATTTGAAGCTACCAATTACCAAGTTTTGAGTTGAAACTTCTCTAAGGAAGAGGGAATGATAGGATTTGGGGTACTGACCTACCCTGATGGTTGGCCTTGTCTAAGGGAAAAGGATAAGAGTGATGCCAAGAGGCTCCTAGCCAACACGAAGTCCTAATCCAGAAGACACCTAATTTTACTCGCCACCTAACCTTGTTTAAGGGAAAAGGATAAAAATGATGCCGAGAGTAAATAAACAGTATTTATGCAAGGAAGAAAAGTACTCAAAGTTACATTCTTAAGAATGATCTGATCTCATTATAAGTACAAGAGTATTTATACCCATAAGTTAAAGCAACTTGCCTAAAAAGAAAAGATAAAAAGGCCATTTCCTAAGGAAGTAATGTATAAGATACAAAAAGGTAAAAATGAATATACAAGAAAAACAATCATTAGTACAACGGATTCTATACATAATACTATACACGTAGCGATGCTACATTGGCGAAGTCATTAGAAGATGTGGACAAAAAGTACGAAAAAATGGGCTTGTCCGAGTAAGGATGGCTTATTCAATCCAAACTCTCTCTCTCGGCTTCTCAGCAAGGAAGATGCAAAGTAATTAGTCGGCTTGATACTAAAGAGTAACCATCAACTCGGCATACTACAGAAAAATGGGCAGTAATACGATATGGCATGCAAGGTGACAACAAATTCTATACATGATACTATACATATGGCGATGCTATATTGGCAACATCATTAGAAGATGTAGATAAAAAGTACGGAAAAATGGGCTTGTCCAAGTAGGGATAGCTTATTTAGTCCGGACTCTCTTTCTTGACTTCTTGACAAGGAAGATGTAGAGTAATTAGTTGGCTCGGTACTAAAGAGTAATCATCAACTCGACATTCTATAGAAAAATAGGCAATAATACGATATGGCATAAAGGGTGACTCGATAAGCAAGTACTCGGCCTCGGCAAGGGTTGGTTAGAATAAGATTCGTCATGCTAGCCCCTCTAGTCCATGGGCTCGATTGTAAGTTAGAGGTCCGGTAGCCTGATTCTCATTATTCTCTCCCGATTATTTTGGATTTAGGATCAAATCTAAATGGTGTTCTCTTAGTTCTCCGTCAAGGTGATATGGACTGAGGTTGACAATGTTGAAGCCGTCAAAAACCCTATAGTCCTTAGGCAATTCCAACCTTTAGGCACTGTCATTGATTTTCTGGAGAATTCTGAATGGTCTTTCCACTCTTATAGATAATTTGTTCTTCCTCTTGTTCAAGAACTATTCCTTGCTGAGGTGCAACCATACCAAGTCTACTAGTTGAAATTGTTTGGTTGACCTACCCGTAGTCTTTTCTCGTATTCTTCTAACTGCTTGGTCGATGTGCCGAGTGACCTTGTCATAGATGTATTGAAGGGATTGTGCTCTGGCCATTGCATTAGGGTCCTTTTGCACGTGTATTGGTACAAGGGCATGGTCAAGGGGCAACTTGGGATTGAATCAATAGACCACCTCGAAGGGAGTCTACTTAATGGTGTCATGTATTGTTCGGTTATAAGCAAACCTAACCACTGGCAAGCAGACATCCCAATTAGCCAAGGTCTTGCCTACTGCAGCTCAAAACAGTGACCCCAAAGTACGATTAACCATTTCTGTTTAGTCGTCAATTTAAGGGTGACATAAGGTATTGAAGAGTAATTTAGCCCCTAATCAATGCTACAGGGTTCTCCAAAAATAGCTTAAGAACTTCAGGTCTCTGTCCAAGACTACACTTCTCGGTACGCTGTATATCCGCACAATCTCCTATAAGAAAAGAGAAGAAATAACCGAAGCGTTGTTAGTTTTTTAGCAGGGCACAAAGTGTACCATATTACTGAATCTATCCACGACGACCATTACAAAATATTTGCCTCGGGCAATTCACGGTAGTCTAAAGACAAAGTCCATGCTTAGTTCAGTCTACGGCCTCGTTAGGATAGGTAGGGGCATTACTATCCCTTGCTCCGCTCGGCATTTGGCCTTCTTGCATACGGAATAGCTTTCGATAACTCGATGTACATCTTTCCTCATTTTCGGCCAAAAGAATCAGCTATTCAACAATTCATAGGTCTTTCTTTCTCTAAAATGTCTAAAGAGTCCTCTATTATGAGCTTCTCTAATCAATAACTCCCTAAGTGAACAATTTGGGACTCATAATTTTCTACCTTGGAACAAATAGCCATCCTCTACATGATATTTATCTATTGTCCTCCCATTGATACATCATGAAATTATGGGTCCAAAGTATGGATCCTCGAAGTACTGTTCTTTGATACTCATAAACCCAAACACTCTGGTCTTAGTTCTAATAAAAGCACATATCTCCTCAAAGAGCATATGTAACTACGTTACTCTTTCCATGCTTGTACTTTATCACAAAATTGAATCCTTGAAATAATTTAACCCATCTTGCTTGCTACTTTGACAACTTAGTCTGACTTCAAAGGTACCTAAACGATTCATGGTCAATATATATGACAAATTCTCTCGACAGCAAATAATGTTGCCATACTTGCATTGCTCAGATCAGTGCCAAAAGTTCCTTATCACACACGAAGTAGTTCAGCTATAGTCTTCGAAGCTTCTTATTGTGGAAGGCAATTGGTCGACCTTCTTGTGCCAGGATAGCACCTATTCCAATGCCTAATGCATTCCATTCTAGCTTAAAAATTTTGTCGAAGTCAGGTAACACTAGCTTAAAAATTTTAACTTGATTTGATTCCCCATCAACCAATAGAAGACCTTACAAGCACCCTAAAAGAACAAGTAGAAATCACTTCAAATTTGAGGACAAATCTTTCTAACCCTCAAGCAGATAATAGGAATCAACCCCTTAAACTAATCACAAGAAGTCGAGCTAGAGGACTTTAAGGACTCGTACAGAAAATATTAGCTCTAAGCCATGGCCAAGATAGGGACTCCTATCCTAATCCGACTACTTGCCAACTTATCTCTCAAATCTTCACATGTGTCCAACATGTTCCTACCCAACAGCAAAGTCCTAATCTAGAAGACAACCCAGAACTAGCTGAGTCGAGTTACCAACCTAACCTAATGTCGTCTAACTTCAAGCCAACTGACCTTTTGTTAAGCTGATTAGCTGCCGACCTGATCCAAATTAGGTTAACCCCAGACTGTAACGCATTCCTGCTTCTGCCTACGCTGTATCATATCCCAAATGTCCAACTACTAAGTGACATGTGTTTTCTGACACAATGTTCTAGAATGATTCTTTCTTTTCCATACTATATATTCTTTGTCTCTTTTACCCCTTTTAGTATGATTCATGTAACCTAATTGTAAAATACCCTTTTTTCTTTTCATACATATAGAATAACCCTAGTGAGCAAGTATATAAATCCCTACTTTCCTTGTATGCATATTCAAATCCTTTTCAATATAGAAATTACTCATTTGAGCAACCTTAGTGTTCTCGTTATCTCTTAACTCTTATCTATTCCCTTTAGTAAGGAGTAGTGACAAGTGACCCTTCAGTTTAGACCAATGTGTCATATCTGACAAATTGTAGGCCGAGTAGGGTCGAGTGGTGAGTCATATCCATTCAGTAGCTGCCTAGGTTTTGCTTGTTTTTTTTTTTTTTCTATTTCCTTTTCAGTTCGTTCATTGTAGTACTTCTTCATGTGTATGACCCTAGAGACGTATCAACTTCGCTAGTATCAGAACATGGTTCCACGAAGGAGTGTGTGAAGTTGCAGTGAAGTTTTTGTTCACTTTACTGCTAGTGGCTGCTGTGTTCCTTTTGTAACTACTGTACTGTATTGGTGTGATAACAAGTGTAGTTTCATTGTTACTTTATTTTACTCTATTTTTCATCACAAAAATAGAGAAAGTTCATTTCTACTCTATTTAGTAACTATTGGATATTAAGGTTATTAGTAGTTTGCTAATCTATTCGAAAAAGTTTTACACTATGTCAGATTCAAGTTTTTAGGGTTATCAATGACTAGGGCAGTGGTGCTCAACCTGGTCGTGGTCATAATGGTAGTAATACCCTAAGGTCCATTGATGATAGACTTAACAAGCCTACAAACCTTGTTAAGAGTCTAGTCATAGCAATGCAAGTAAATAGGTAACAACCCTAAGGTACACAGTTGCCTAACCCATAAGAGAATGCCCTTGAGAGACCCCATAACTAAGGCAACCGAACCAATCGCCCAACTCAACTACAGCGAGCTGGAGAAGTAGCGAGCCAAGCTGCTAGGCAAAGATTGGAGTTAAGGGAGATTGAAAAGAAGATGAGGAACTGGATGTTAAAGAATTTGGAGGGGTGGGGGGGGGGGGGGGGAAGGAGAGGAACCTCACTATCACCCATTACTAAGACAAAGACATTGAGCTTCTCGAGGGCTAGATAATGTCAAGGTTCAAATCTCACCTTTTAGTAGAAGTAGGGATGCCGATGAATACTTAGAATGGGAAGAGAAGGGCGAGAAGGTGTTTAACTGTTACTAATATATGGATACTATCAAGGTACGACTTGCTGCATTGGAGTTTACTAGGTATGCGACAATGTGGTGGAAAAATATAAATGTAGCCCGAGTAAGGGATGGAAGACGAGGTGTTAGAACTTAGGATGAGATGAAGAGGTTATTGAATGGTAGATTTGTGCTTAAGACGTACCTGCAAGATACATTTGCAAAATTGCAAGAGCATCACCAAGGAAACCAATCTATTGATGACTATGTCAGAAGGTTCTAGATGTTGATGATTTGAGCTAACGTAAAAGAACTAGAAGCCCGTACAATGGCAAGATTCATTTCTGAACTCAAGTATGAGATTTCCAATACCGTTGAAGTATAGAGACTTTATACCTTAGAAGAGGTGATCAAAATCGCGTAGAGGATCAAAAAGCAAAGGAGAAATGTTCCAAGCCGACCTGAGCAAACATTCTCTCAAGCTTTCGTATTGTGCCGACCAACTCAATTCGAGCCGAAGAGGCCATACTGAGCCAAGGAAAGGAATGATCAACCTAATGAACGCCGAGCAAACCAAAATGGCTGAACAACATAGTTGAGCCAACCCGAGACTAGGCTGACCCCAAAAACCTATGAGCAAGGCCAGCCATCCAAACAGAAGACCAACAAGGTAAAGTATTTTAAATGCTTAGGCTTTGGACACATGGCTACTGAATGCTCGAACCGACATGTCATGATACTCTAAGGAGACATAGTAGATAGTACCAACGAGAGCGACCCCAAGGAAGAAAAGAATGTTGGAGAACCCAAAGTAAGAGAGGAAGAGGAGACCTATGTCTATGCCGACCAGGGAGAAGTAATGACTTTAGTCTTAAGATGAGTCCTAAGTTCCTTGTTGAACTTTGAGGAGGACCAAAGAGAGAATCCACTCCATACCAAGTGTACCATCAAAGGCTAACTATACACAATCATCATAGATGGCAGAAGTTGTACTAATGTCGTTGCTCATTTCTTTATGTAGAGGTTGGGTTTGCTGACCTCAAAGCATCCCTGACCCTATAAGCTACATTGGTTTCATGATAAGGGTACTTTGTACGTAACTAAATAAGTGACCATATCATTCAGTATTAGGAAAGTATACAGGGACGAAGTAGTATACGATGTTGTCCCTATGGAAGCTTCAAATTTGCTGCTTAGATGACCTTGGTTGTTCGACCGACGTGTCACTCATGACAAGTATAAGAACACCTATGCTATTATCAAGGATAGAAGGAAGATAGTGTTGCAACCACTAACCCCATCCTAAGTAAATGAAACCTATAATTAGCTCACATGAGCTAGTAAGAAGAAAGCCCTAGTAATGAGCCGTAGAGAGCTCCAATCTATTGAGAAGACTAATGAACTTATATTCTTGTTGGTTAGACAATTGATGGAGATGAGGGAATTGCAGGATGTCGCAAAGAAATCCGAAGATTGCTAAATGAGTTTTCTAACCTATTTCTGAAAGAACTGCCTAAAGGACTACCACCAGTCCGAGGCATAAAGCACTGTATTGATCTACAACTAAGTGCTACCCTGCCAAACCAACTTATGTACAGGACGAACCTTAAGCAAGCTATCGAGTTGAAAAGACAAGTAGATGAACTTGTTAAACGAAGATACATGAAAGAAAGCATGAGCCCTTATGCTGTACCAACTTTGCTCGTCCTAAAGAAAGATGATTAATGGCATATCTGCATCGATAGCCAAGCAATCAACAGAATTACTGTCAAGTACAAATACCCAATACCGAGGCTCGATGACATGTTAGATGAGCTTAATGGTGCAAATATATTTTAAAAAATTGATTTGTTAAGTAGCTACCACCAAATTCGCATGAAGCCAAGCGATGAATGGAAGACAGCCTTCAAGACTAGGCACGAACTCTACGAATGGTTGATTATGCCATTTGGACTTACGAATGCACCGAGAACATTCATGAGGTTAATGAAACATGTGATGCGCCCTCTACTTGGAGAATGTATGGTTGTGTACTTCGATGACATATTAGTATATAGTGTTGACCTAAATGACCATGTTCAACATCTTAATGAAGTATTTGACCTTTTACGAGTTGAAAAGTTGTATGGGAATATGAAGAAGTGTACGTTTTGCCAGAGTAAGGTGATTTTTTTGGGATTTGTAGTATCAAGGGAAGGAATCCGAGTAAATGAGGAGAAGATCTAAGCTGTTCTAGAATGGCTAACACCGAAGAATGTTACTGAAGTCTAAAGTTTCCATTATCTAGCTTCTTTCTACAAGCAATTTATTAAGGACTTCAGTACAATAGTCGACCCCATTGACCAAGTTGATGAAGAAGAGTGAAGGATTCAAGTGGAACGACCGAGTTGAACAAAGCTTTAGAGAAATTAAGGAAAAACTCACCTCGGTACCTATCCTGTCACTACCTAATTTTGACAAACCCTTCAAATTAAAATGTGATGCATTGGGAATTAGAATTGGAATTGGTACTATCTTAATGCAAGAGTGACGACCCATCTCTTACTACAGTAAGAAGCTTAGTGGTCTTGCCCTAAACTATTTTGTGTACAGCAAAAGAGTTATACTCTCTATATCGAGCCCTTGCCGTTTGGCAATACTACTTGCTACCATGAGAGTTTGTTATTTACACTGACTATAAGTCATTGAAGCATCTTGGGAGTTAGAACAAGCTTTCGAAGAGGCAAGCCAAGTGGTTAAAGTTCATAGAAGGTTTCTCATATGTCATTCAACATAAGAAAGGAAGTGCAAATGTGGTTACCAATGCTCTATCCTGACGATAGACCTTGTTGACCACTTTACAAACTAAATTATTAGGATTTTCACTCATTACAAAGCAATATGCTCATGAACCCTATTTCAGCCCCATCATAAAATAGTGTAGAGATGGAATTGCTATTAAAGGATATTATCTTAAGGATAGCTACCTATTTAAGGACCGAAGGGTATGCATACCAAATTGCTCTACACGTAAGTTATTGGTTAGGAAAGCTTATAATGGATGGTTATCAAGACATTTCGGGGAAGTCAAGACAAGCAAGCTGTTGAAGGCGAACTTCTACTAGCTAGGTTTGGCTAAGGATATCCATAAGGTAGTTGGTAGTTATGAAGTGTGTAAGTGCACTAAAGGAAAGAGAGAAGCCCATGGAGAGTATATGCCTCTACCAACACCTACCTTACCATGGGCCAACCTCAACATGGACTTTATCCTAGGGTTACCCCGAACATCCAGAGGAAAAGATTCTATCTTTGTTGTAGTAGGCCACTTCAGTAAGATGGTGAACTTCATTCCGTGCCATCGAATTAACGATACTTTATATTTCGCTAATTTGTTTTTACAGGAGACTATCCGACCACATGGAGTACCGAAGACTATTGTCTTAAATCAGGACATAAAATTTTTGAGCTATTTTTGGAAAACTCTTTAGAGGAGACTTGAGACTAAGCTAGTGTTCAATTCTAGTAGCTACCTTCAAACCAATGGCTAAACTGAAGTGGTGAATAGGATACTCAGTAACCTACTTAGAGTTGTTGTAGGGAAAAACCTAAGGGATTGGGATATGTGCCTACCAGTTGTAGAGTTCATATACAACTAAACTATCCACAGCACTATAGGGAAGACCCCATTTAAGGTCGTCTATGGCCTTAACCCAACCATTCCCCTATATATGATCAGTACCCTAGCAACTATTGAAGAGAGTCAATCCGGAGTAGACCAAGCCTAAGAATTACATGAGCTACACCAATCTATCACAAGGAAGATCACTAAGTTCAATCAGAGACAAAAAGAGATTGGCAGCCGATGAACTATTTCTTTCTAACCAAGAGACCTAGTATAGATACATCTCAGCCGAAAACGATTCCCGCGCTTGAGACAAAACAAACTATCTCCCCGAGCTAATGGTCCATTCAAGGTCTTGAAGAAAATCAACTATAATGCCTACCAAATTGAGTTATCTGATGACTATGGTGTCTCCTCCACCTTCAATGTGTCCGATCTAATTCACCATTAACCAACAAAAGACCCTGCGAGTGCCCTAAAAGAACGAGTAGAAACCGATTCAAATTTGAGGAGAAATCTTTCTTACCCTCAAGCAAATGATAGAAATCAACCCCTTGGATCGATCACAAGAAGTCGAGCTAAAGGACTTTAAGGGCTCATATGGAAAATACTAGCTTTAAGCCATAGCCAAGATTGGGACTCCTATCCTAATCCGACCACCTACTGACCTGTCTCTTAGATCCTCATGTGTGTCCAACAAGCTCCTGCCCAACACGAAGTCCTAATCTAGAAGACAACCTAGAACTAGTCGAGTCGAGCTACTCACCTAACCCACTGGCGTCTAACTTCAAGACAGCTGACCTTTTTCCAGGCTGATTAGCTGTTGACCTAATCCAGATTAGGTCGACCCATGACTGTAACGTATTCTTGCTTCTGCCTACATTATATCATATCCCAAATGTCCAACTACCAAGCAATACGTATCTTCTAACATAATGTTCAAAAATTATTCTTTTTTTTCCATACTGTATGTTCTTTGTCTCTTTTATCCCTTTTAGTATGATTCATGTAACCTAATTGTAAGATACCTTTTTGTCTTTTCATACATGTAGAATAACCCTAATGAGCAAGTATATAAACCCATACTTTCCTTATATGCACATTCGGATCCTTTTCGATACAGAAATTACTCATTTGAGTAATCTTAGTGTTCTCGTTATCTCTTAAGTCTTATCTATTCCCTTTAGAAAGGAATAGTAGCGAGTGACCATTCAATTCAGACCAGTGTATCATATCCAGCAAATTGTAGGCTGAGTAAGGTTAAGTGGTGAGTCATATCCATTTAGTAGCTACCCAAGTTTTGCTAGTTTCTTTTTTATTTCCTTTTCGATTCGTTTATTGTGGTGCTTCTCTATGTATATAACCTTGGAAATACATCAGCTTCGCAGTTGTTGTAAACCACGCCAAGGATAGACAAGGCCAACCGTCAAGGTAGGTCGATACCCCAAATCCTATCATTCCCTCTTCCTTAGAGAAGTTTCAACCTGAAACTTGGTAACTGGTGGCTTCAAATCCCTCTAGGATCAAATACCAACCTACAAGAACTAAAGAGAGTGATATAGAAATAGCTCGGGTCTATGATCAGTGCTGGCATCATCCTTGGCTCTTTCCACTCATCATGAGCCCAATCAACTAGAATCCACTTTAAGGATCCTTCCTTCCATTCATCATGTATCTAATTAACTCTATCTAAGTAACCCCAACAACTATCAAGCAAGGAGATTAATACAACTTTTGGCTCAAACATCATGTGATGAACCCAGGGACTTTGAACATGTAAAATCTCAAACTTCTCTTCTAACTCAAGAATCATTAATACTTCATGTGCTTTCAATGTCGATCTTACAAGTTCATGCTCCATAGCCTTCTCCCTTCCACTTCCTTACAACTCAACTCCTTCTCCTCCCATTTGGGGTCATGCTCATCAATTTGAATGGTTGATAATGGGAGCACATCAAGAATATGCAAGTTTAACTTCAATTCAACTTGGTCCTCTTCCCTACTACTACTCTCTTCTCCAGCAACCTCCACCACCTTAAATTCTCCATCAATACTCTCTAACTTAGCATTCCTCTATTATCTTATTTCATCCTTGAACACTTCAAGCTATCTTTCAATCTCCTTCAACTGATCCTGTACTTTTGAGAGGAAGCTTCATAGGTGGGTTTTCTCTCATACAATCTGTCATGATGATCTCAGGGTACAAATTTTCTTCGCATCAAACGTCTTATCTCATCCTATGTAATGATCTCAATGTTTCCTCTATCAATTCTTTGATTTACCATTCTCTTCCACCAAGTAACTACAAAGCCAATCATCGAATTCTTTATAGCATAGGCACTCTTATACTCGGGATAAGAATAATTTTCAAAAATCAGATTAACTCAAAATTCCCAATTCAAATATTCTTCCAATGTTCCGTATCCATCAAATCCTGGAATTCGTAACATCACGTCTTCATAATAATATTCCTAATTGTATCCAGCTTCATATGCCATGTTGAGGATAATCAATTCACTAGCGCAGTACTTAAGCTTATATGAAAGAAAGTTTCTCGATAGCTAATGGACAACAATAAAACCAAAAAGGTATTAGTGCTCGAATTGCAAGGATTAAAAACTTGACAATAAATAGCTAAATTTGTACTTCAATCTAGCTTATCACTTAGAATAACACACACAATAATTTGGCATAAGCTCAATTTGACAACAGCTCGGATTGCATTGTTGCAAGACAGTAGTGTTGATGCTTTTTTAGAGTATGATAACTTGGCACTTACGTAACAATAACTCCAATTATTATAGCAGTTTAGCACTTGGCCACAACAGTATAGCTATCACATAGTAGCAACACCTCACAGTGGCTTGTTACAGTAGCAAACTTCAATACATACAACACCACCTCAAAAATAGTATTAGTTACAGTAGCTTGGAAGTATCTTCAACTCGGGAAAACAAGAACTTCAAAGTAGTTCGGTTTGGACACTTCGATTTGGTAGCTCAAACTCCTTCACTCAATTGAGCTCGGCATGTCATAAGAGCTTAACAGTCTTTGAGTATAGCTTGGTAAGTATTTGAACTAGACAGTCCAATTACTCAGTTCAACATATTAAGTAGTACAACACAACTTCAAATTCAAAATAGAATAGATACAATGCCTAAAAACTCTCGGCTCTATCTAAAACATCAAGCTCTGATACCAAGATGTTACAAACCATGCTAAGGACAGACAAGGTTGGCTGTTGGGGTGGGTCCAATCCTATCGAAGGAACGAAAATAAAGTAAGTTTAGTAAGGGTTTTAGCGAATCCGTAAGCTACCTAACCAGATATGACACACTAGCTAGATTCTACACATCTTAAGACTCACCAAATGTGATGCACCAGTCTGAGTGATAGGGTTACCCACCACAATCCTTGCTAAAGGGATCAATAAGAGCTAATAAGAAAGAGAGAGCTTTCTAAGAGAAAAGACTCAAAGGGGAGTTTTCATTAATGTTCTCTATTATGTCCGTATTATTACAAATGTTGCTATATATAGTACGTCCTAAACCCTAGTGGTAAAACTATAAATAATGTACAAAGCCTTAAACCCTAAAAATTGGGGCCATAAATAAAATAAAGACAAGGATCTACAAAAATACAAAACTATGAGTTTTATAAGGAAGTCAGCATGCGATCATTCAGTGTGTCCTAGAAGTAGCCTCGCATTGCTTAGTTGAGACACTAGAGAGGACAACCTATAATTGCTGAGTTCTAAAGTTAGTCGGCATTAGTCTCTCCATGTCTTGTTGAGTAGATCCAACTCTCAAACACGTAAGTTAGTCGACACTAGTCTCTCCCTGTCTTATTGAGTAGATCGCCCTTAGAAACGTGATATCTTAGCATATCAATAAACGTGAAGCCGAGTAAATAATTGGTCAAGCATGATTAATGATTGGGCCTTCTGCTTTTCGACATTTGTTTTGCAAGAAATAGTGTCATTTAGCTCAGCAAACGAAATGAGTCGGCATGTAGATGAGCTCAGCTTTGGCAATTCGATTGGGTCGGTACCCGGAATCCTATCATACTTGATTTTGGTAATTTCTCTCAACAGAACCCCTTCTAGTAGCACTCATACACCATAATATACGTCAATAACCATTGGAGCTCAGAATCCAAGTGAGGTCCTTAAGATAAATACACTTATTTGTTACTAAAAATACTATTTTAATCATAATTTAAGGCTAAAAATTCATAAAAATTATAGAAAATAATTTTGTTTAAAATCTCTTCATAGCATTTTAGTATAAACATAGGAAAGTCTATAGAAAAATTTTAGGATCAAAATTACATTATTAGACTTATTTATTTGAGCATCAAAAAGTGTTTAATTTCACCAATTTATTAAGCATAGATACTGTAACTACGAAATTTCTACAAAATAATATTTTTCCTACATTCCATAAATGAAATAGTTAGGAATAAATTTCTTTAAAATTTTTTGGATAATTTTTATATTTTTAGTAATTTTCTAAAATTCAGCTTCAAAATGAGACTTCACCGGAAGTACAAGCTCTAACCACCAATAGTGGCTACCACCTTATCAGCTAACCCAGACATGGCCTCCCTTATTGCCTAGTGGTGGTGGTAGTTAGTTTCCAGAAACTCCTTAGAAACACATACTCCTACAAGTTCTAATTATGTGCTAATTTTGTAATTTTCGCTTAGTTTCTTCCTTAAATCTTCAAGCCCCAAATTTAATTTTTCCATATCCTCCTTTGCTTATATGAAACTTTGGAGAGTGTTTTTCAAATTTTTCAACATAGTTTAGAGTGTAAAATGATTTCTCTCTCTCTCTCTCTCTCTCTCTCTCTCTTCTAGAATTAGAGCTTTTGTACTATTTTCTTTACATGATTTAATTTGCCTATGTTCCAACACCTACCTACTCACTCCACTGATAAGTGTACAAAGCCACACACTTATTTGAAAGATTTTTCTAATAAGTATGTGTGATTTAATAGAATTTTGAGCCAAAGTGTATGAATTTTCATTAAAATTATATATAATTTCTTAATACAAGTATAATTCATATTTTTATGTTTTAGTGATCAAAAGTTATGTTTATTTGAAGAATTTAAGCTCTTTGTGCTTGTTCTTGCAAGTGCCAAGGCTACCATACCCCTACATGAGAAGCCTAAAAAAAAAAAAAAGACACAAAGTAGGAACTACTGACTTGACGGTAATTCCAACTACCGTCAAGCCAGTGTTCAAAACAAAACCTTAGCAAGTATTGCAAAGAGTGGACCATACCGTCCTAACAGTAGTCTGAGATACCGTCATGACGATATAAATTGGCATGTTGGTAGTCCCAACTACCATCAAGACAGTACCCTCTTAATATAAAAAGCTACAATGGGAGAAATCACTTAACAAAAGGAGTTCTAATCTTCAATCTGTGTTGGAATGATATTTTTCATGCATTTCGAGGTTGGAATCCACTAAAACTAACTTAATCTAAGCTAAATCTGACCTAAAATAACCTCGAAAGGTGAAAACCCAAAAATCCTAGAGATAAAAGAAGAAAAGAAGTCGAAAAAGAAAAAATCCACATCCCTTGAAGGAGCAAGATAGTCTGGCTGAGATTTGACCAGCCTTATGCAAAGGAAGGAGTAGGATAGTCTAGCTCAAGGACTAAAAACCCAAGCGCTATATAAGAAGCAACCCATCAATTCTATTTACTTTTCATGCATCTTTCTTTCTTTTCTTCTTTTAAGTTATTTCATTTTTGTTTTATGTTTTGAGAAAAAGGAAAAATTAGATACTTTGAGATTGTTTTTATTCATGTATAGATATTTAAAGAGGTTTGAGGTTAATAATAAGTAGACTTGAAGAACAAAAAGAAATCATGACAAAGTAGCTCAACTTAATCCCCAGGGCAATCCTATTCTAATCCTATCTTCTCAATTTGTAATTAATGATAAGCTAAAATGATAAAGGAACTTAAAGTTGGGGTTAGGGAATATGTGAAGTGGATTAAAGCTATGTTTACAATTTCTATAATGAATTAAGATTATAATTGTGTTGAGTTGTTTGGTAGTTGAGTTTATTTTATTTTCTTAAAATTTTTAAGTTATGTTGAAAAAGAGCAAGTAACTTTTGTTTTTATTATGTTCATGAATAAGGATAAAACAAAGTGAACTCCTTACATTACTCTAGAATTAATGAACAAAATCTTTAGATTAGATTGTTAACCTTTATATTTAACTCTAGATTCATAAGCTAAGAATAAGATGGTGCCACTAGTTAAAGTTAAGCTTTTACATTTTAGAATATTGATTTTCATGTATCATGCTCTTTAAATTTCCAAATGGCTAGGTATAGTTTTAGAAAGGATAATAAAATTGTTTTGGTCTTGAAAAGGATTTCCCAATCAAAAGCAAAATAAAAATTAGTCAAAATTCAAAAGTTGGGGGTAAACCCAACCAAAAAGAAAAATAAAAAAAGAAAAAAAGAAAAAGAAAATAGAAAGAGAGCACGAGTGAACGTCTGGGGTGTCCAATAAGTGCTTAGTACATCTTCTAGAATGATGAATTTTGTAATGAGTTCAAAAGCCCTTAGTATTCACTCAGCAAAAAGGTGAGGAATAAAAAGCTCTATTGAACAAAAGTTCGAAATGCATGAGTGAAAAGTAGCCATATGTAAGAAAATTTTGGGAAGATCTAAGTAAAGAATAATCCAATTTTATCATATTTTTCTAAATTATGGTTGGCTTAAAGGAATGATTAAGGCTATATATACGTTAATCAATTTATAAATTATATGTGCCTTTCTCGCCCTTTGTGATAACTTACTTGATCTCAAGCTATCCAATCTTGAGTTAAATAAGAGGCTTAACTTTATGAACCATGGATTAATTCACTAATTCTATTGGACATGTAATTAAGCACACTTAGCCATTTACTTAGATTTCATGCACAATTAATTGCTATCCAAAACTGAATTGAAAAATGCACAACTCAGTATGTATAAACTAGATGATAGACTTAACAGCCATATAGTAAAGAGTCCATCTTTTACCCATTGTTCTACAAATGGTTTAAGCTTACTTAAGGATGAGCAAGCTATAAAGTTGGGGATACTGTTAAGTGTGCAAAACCACATACTTATCTAAAAGATTTTTCTAACAAGTATATGTGATTTAATAGAATTTTGAGACAAAGTGTATGAATTTTCGTTAAAATCACATATAATTTCTTAACACAAGTATAATACATATTTTTATATTTTAGTGATCAAAAGTTATGTTTATTTAAAGAATTTAAGCTCTTTGTACTTGTTCTTACAGGTACCGAGGCTACCATGCCCCCACATGAGAAGCCTAATAAAAAAAGAAAAGAAGAAGACATGGAGTAGGAACTACTAGCTTGACAATATAAGGCCTTAGCAAGTATCCCAAAGAGTGGACTATACCATTCTAATGGTAATCCTAGATACCATCATGATGGTATATACTGGCATACCAGTAGTCCTAACTACCATCAAGACGGTATGCTCCTAATATAAAAAGTTGCAATTCACTGCTCATTTTGGGGATGATATTTTTTTTCTTTTTCGACTTCCTTTCTTTTTTTCTCTCTAGGTTTTTCAGGGTTTCACCTTGCTAGGTGATTTTAGGTTAGATTTAACTTAGATTAAGTTAGTTTTATCAGATTCCAACCTTAGGATGCATGAAAAACATCACTCCAACACAGATTGAAGATTAGAACTCCTCTTATCAGGTGATTTCTCTCTCTACTCGATTTCTTATTGTTTTGGGATGTTGTTTAACTTTGTAATCCTATTATATTCATGAAGATTATGAATCTTAATGTTAATGGATTAATATTTGGTGTTTATGTTGTGTATTGCAATTATATGTTACATAAGTTATGGATCTCAAGCATTGAACATGTATGTCATTTGTGAAGGAATGTGTGTAGATTGGGATTATGTATAAAGCATGAATTCTAGTCTTTTGCATGCTTGTTTAACTTGGATTAATTGTTGATACATGTTGATTCAATTAAGATTTCACTTTTAGAGTCAATTTGTATTCTATGTGCACATGAACAATAGAAGAACTCAAACATCATGTCTCTTGTTAATTTATTTACTCGGTTCTTAATTGTAATCATTGGAGTGTTGAAATCCCACACTTTGTTAAATTAGGAGTTGTTCTTAGAATTACATGGTATAATAGAAATCATATATTTATCCTTTTTGGTGTTGGAATCACTTATTTATCTGTATTAAGCTAGTTGTTGAGTTTCATTTAATAAATGAACCAAATTTTATTTGGCTTACCTAAATATGAATAGTACTAAAATAGCTAAGAGCTAGCACACCATTCCCTTAAGAAATACGACCTTGGAACTCACCCTATACCACTAATTGATCGGCACACTTGCCGAAGTTTTCGCAGTTTCTACAAATTTTTGTCAAAATTTGTAACCTTAATCGATTAGTTGTATATTGATTTCACTATTTTAAAAAGGAGCTAATTTTTCCTATTAGTGCATGACTTGTGGAAGTGGTGAACGTGATACTATCTACACACCAATCTTAGGAAATTCCCAACTGTTCTCATTGTGTTTTTAATTTCTTATTAATTTCCTTTGTTTATTTTACCTTAATTTACATGTAATCAAGTGTTTTGGATAATTACGGGTATATATTATTATATAAAAATTACATATGGGCTGTACGTGTTTACTCTACATGTTATTTTATGTCACGTAATATTTTTATTACATATATAATTTATCTCTAAATATTTATTAACTATCGAAGCCTATTCTACACAATTTTGATAAATGATGGGATAAAGCCATTAGAAGTATTCGAACTTTCATATATTTTCATTTTGTACCTAAACTTTAAACGTATTCATTTTAATACCACAACTTTGTTAATGAGACAAATTAGTATATCTATTATAACGATCGTTATAAAAAATACTTATTTGTTTCACTTTAAAAAGTTGATGTACCAAAATGAAATAAAAAAAAAAAAACAAAGTTCAAGTACTAAAATAGAAATAAAATAAAAGTTAATGTACTTATATTATTATTCCAACATTTTGTAATTACAGTCATTATAACAAAGATACCAATTTATCTCGCTTAAAAAGTTGAAGTACTAAAATGAACAAGTTTAAAGTTTAAGTTCTAAAATGAAAAATATGAAAATTCAAGTACTCATACTAACTTTATCTTGATAAATAATATATAATATAGTTAAATTTCACTATTTTGGCTATATTATTTTTATTTTATTATATTTCTAATATCCATGTCTACGGAGTGTCTTTATCTAATGTCTCGAGCCTATTTGTAAATTTCTAGGTTAATCGGATTAATTTTACCGATATCCTAAAGTTATCCGTCCAATTCCTATTTACTGAATACGAGGCTCACAACTATTATTATAATTTTTTTTCTTTTTCCACAATTGCCTCTAACCATTTGGATTTTTCAAGAAACTTTTAAGAGATAAACATCATTTGTTTATTTGTTAAAAATTAGAAAGCTCTTATGCTTTTAAGGAATGAGTATACACTAAAGTAAAATATAGACAATTAACTCTTAATTAGTAATGTTTACCTTAATTCTAAGTCTAAATCTAAGCTTAAATAATGGGAAACTCTACACTTCACACAAATTTCATTATTTAATTTGAGCATTATATAGAAAGGTCATTATGATTAAGAAAATTTAATACTAAAATTAAAAAAATTACCCCAAAAAGTTTCTTTCCAAATTAGATGATAAATAATTGTGAATAAATGTACAATACAAACAAATTGATTCTATATTTCCAAAGAAAAAATTTAATTTCAAAAATCCTAAGTGTAGGAATATAATCTATTCAATTCACTAACTTTTTTAGATTTTTCCATCAATGTCTAATTACTCTATTCTTTCTCCCCACACTTATATTATATATTGTCCCCAATGTACACATAATTAATAGCAAGCACAAAAATCAATAAGGAAAATTAATTAAAAAAAAAAGATAAAGGGAATTGAAACTTCCCCAGTTTTAGCTTCGACACTAATTCTAAACCTTGTCGTGCTATAGGATTCTTTATACCAACTGAAGTTCGTATAGGTCTTGCAAAAGGGAAAAATAAAAACAAAATAATGAAAGAAAAGAAAGTAAAAGCATTTGATAAAACTAAACTAAAAAATACATCCTACCATCACTCCTCTTGTGCACATTAAAATTCAAAGAGTAGCATTAAAATTAGTAAGGTTAATTTCTTGCCAACTACAAAAGATATAAAATAAAATACATAAGTTAGCAATTATCATGAATGTCTTACTAATCTACAAGTTGACATGTTAAGTGTGGTGGTGGTTTTTTTTTTTTTTTTTTTTGTTAAGGAACTATACGTACCTAAAGAGAGAAACATGCCTAAGATCATGGACATGGCTCTTGCCCGTAGTCCACTTAGAGTTTTATTTGCTTGTAAATTCCTTACTTGTGATCCAAGAGAATCATACCCTAAATCACGAGCATGTTTTTCACCTATAAGCCTCTCAAATTCTTAATTCATCTCCTTTTTCATGATTCTTCCTTAACCAAATTTTCTTTCACTTAATTCCTACAATGTCAACTATAAAACACCATATAAACTCTAAAAAGATAAAATAATTAAAAGCTTCAAAACTTTACTGTAAGCTGCTAGATAAAAAATAATTACAGGGGGAGTGACTAAACAAAACAAAATAAAATACAATAAAGTAAGAAAAGGATACAAAAAAGAAAAGTTGAGCTACCTCTCAATAAGTACTTTTGTTTAACATCATTGGCTCGATGCTTTTTTCCTCCTTTTTCTAAGGTGGTTCAAATCCTTAAGACATCTTTTTAAAGATTTCTCTTAAATTTTCTTAGTCAACATTAGACTCAACCATTACCCTGAATGAAGTGTCACATGTCATAATTGATTTACTGAATTGAGAGTCTTTCTTTTTCCATTGCTTTGTAATATTTACAATAAGCTCACTATTTCCAACCCTCAAGACCATTTTACTATTTTTCACATCGATTATAGCTCCTACAGTAACTAAGAATGGATGTCTTAGGATAATAAGAATTTCTAAATCTTATTTTATATCTAAGACTATAAAGTTTATAAGGAATATAAGTTTATTTACTTTTAAACTTATATTCTCAATCATCCCTTTTGGTCTTCTAAAGGACCTATCAACTAATTAAATTGTCATTTCAATTCTTTTAATTGCATTTCCTAATCTTAATTTCTTTGCTACGAAGAAAGGCATCACATTAATACTTTCACCTAAATCACAAAATGTATTATTAGGATTTTCATCTCCTATGAAGCAATTTATAGTGAATTTCCTTATAACGTTTAATTTAGGTGAAAGGGTATCCTTTAGCGCTTCAATATATGCTTAAGACAACATAACTGTCATGCATAGTAATTTTCCTTTTCTTAGTCATTATTTCTTTCAAATAATGTTTATAGTTAGGTGTTTACTCTAAAAAATCCACCAAAGGAATATTAATTTCCAACTTTTTAAACATTCCCATAAACAACTCATAATCTTCATTAGTTTATGTTTAATTAAATGTTTTGGAAAAGGTATAGAGTGCATACCAAGTTTGGTAACAGGCTCACATTCTTTAGGATTACAGCTTTGTCATGCCTTTTCTTTCCTTGAATTTGATGTAGAATTTGGTGATTCATTAGTTTTAACCTTCTTGCCTGACCTTAGATGTATGGCATTGACATGCTTTATCAAGATGAAAATCTTTACAATGTTTTGAAATTTCTTTCCAGTCATGCAAACCCTTCTATGTTCACCTAGGCAAGTTTCTCAACTACTATTTCTCAAACGAGAAATAATAAGGAAGAAAATATCAAAATCAAGAATATATTAAAGGAGTAAAAAAGAAACAACCTATTAGGAGTTCAAATCTCTAATAATAATCAAATATTGCTCCTATTATTTCTGATGTTGAAATCCGATAAACTGCTCTTCTAGAGCCATAGACTAATGAATGAGAGAAAAATAACAACCAGACTCTACACTTACTAGCTCTCTATTTTATTACAAGGCTTACTATTTGTATTACAAGGGATCCCATATAAAAGTGAGCCTACAAAATACAAGTGTATCTTTCTTAAATATTTTCAATTCTCACACAGGATGGCTTGGAACAAAAATAGACACGGCTTGAAAATTGAAATATACATAGCTAAGAAATAGCATGTACATGGGCTATACAATTCCTCCTTTAGCAAATACATGGAATGATGCTCCCTTTTGTTGCTAATACATGGCGTATAGATTTAGAAATTGCAAGTACACGGCTTATAGGTTTTCCTTAGTCCAAGTACATAGCTTGTACTTCCTTGAAATGCAACTCACAGCCTAAATATCGAATATACGAATGTGTACTCTTTCTTTTTGTTAGATGGCCTGTATTGGTTGGACCATGACCATGTAATCCTCCCATGAAGCTCTCGTATTTAATTTCCACCCTTGCAATTTCGAGTACTTTCATCATCACTTGTATATTTTCTAGTGTCATACATTTTTCTTATCAAAAGTATAAAAATATATAAATAAGTGTAAATAAGTGCTAAAATAAAATATTAGCAAATAAAGGACTAAATTACACTAAAAAGTCTATAAAAGCAATATAAAATCTACCTATAAGATGGGTACAATTAAGCTCTATCAAGAGATGCCCCCATTCTCTTGAAATGCTCATTAGAAACATGCCCCATTAAGTCATTCAACATTAAAGAGAGCGCACAAAAATGTGTAAAAGAAATACTTTACTCAACTTGAGTTCGAAGTTACACATTTCATGGCAAATACTATTCAAGAAGCAACTCTCCCTTTTCTTTATTAATGATGGCTTCTTTCCCGTGTCACCCTACCTCAATTTGATTAATTTTAGCCCTTTGATTCTAAACTACCAACAATATGCCCCTAAAGTATGCTCATGTTTTGTCGAACCTTCATGTTGCTTATGCCTTGAGAACGTTGCTTATGCCTTGAGAACATGATTGCCCCAGCACTTGGTTTCTAGGTTAAATGCCCCTTGAAATTGGAACTTACTTCCTCCTCTCCCCTTTGTGCTTTTGACTTGAGTTTGATCAATTCCCTTACTGGGCTTTGACAACCAAGTGATTTATATAAAGATAGGCTTAACCATTGGGGCCTAGAATTAGGTAGGCTGGCACTATGCTTGATGTCCTTCATGCCTTATGCTTATGGTGGGGAGTTTCTAGGTTGAGATTACCTTTTATTTGAGTTAAGGATGATGCTTAGGATTGGGCATTCTTTCATTTAAACCCAAGCCACCACTCAACTTCCTTAATAGGGCGATACTTGTATTTTCCTCAATGGTTCTAGGATTATACATGGGTTTCTTTCCATTTTTGCCCCTCAGTATTGATGGTCTCCTAACATATTTGACTTCATAAGCTAAGGTATTCTGATCTTGAATGTTCCTCCACTAGAACCAGAGCAAATAATTGTTGGGCCTAACAACTTTTTGTTTTTAGAAACTCATATTAATTTGTACTTATTAGCAACTTCCTTCTTTTTTTCTTTTTTTTTATTTCTATTTTTTTATTTCCTTTTAGAGAGAGAGAGAGAGAGAGAGAGGAATTCAACTTAAAAATGGGATAGCTAAGGTAGAAAAGTGATGATCCTTTTATTTTTCAAAATAAAAGTCGCATGATTAATTTACAGATGATGGAAGGTTTGTTATTTACAATCTAATGGGGTAAGAAAGGGAGGAGAGAAACATTTGTAGCAAGGACATGATCATGGGTAGGTTAGGATTCCCTAAAAATGTATTGACAATAGGAAAGGACAAACCCTAAGGCATACATTATTTACAGGGGGAACAATCTTACAATCCAATTACAAGATTTCAATATTTACAAACCTAATGAGGAAGAAGATGACATGTGAATTTGGCTAAAGGTTAGCCAAGATACCCTATAGTTGGACTTATGTGAAGAGAAGGAGGGAAACCATTTATAATTTTTAAGTCAAATGTAGGAAAAATTTGTGAGACCTTGATCTTTTACCAACTATTGAGAATTCAAAATGATGACACATTTGTCATAAATATGGAATTTTAAGAATATGACATTAGGGTTAAGGAAACAAAATAGTCAAGAGCAGCATAGTCACAAGTACTATTACATAAAAGGACCATAGTTGCTCAGAATTAACAGATTAAGGATTCTAGAAGATATTCTTGGAATCAAATGAATTTTTAATATGGGGTCACAAAAGTTAACAAAAAAGCATACTAGAAAGATTTATTTTGTAAAAAAAAGAAGCAAAATATTGAATTTAATAAAAATGTAGTTTTATCCGATAGCATATATTTTTTATCATAAACTCGAAATATGAGATCAAAGTGTAGCAAGACCTTAAGAATTAAATTGCTTGACCTATAAAAGTAATAATATGGAATTAATTGGGAGTGAAATAACTAATATAAGTACTACTTGTATATGTAGATATGCGAAATGGGAAAAACAGTAACATATGATACATAAATATGTGTAAATTAGCACCATAAATAAGTAAAATATATAAATAAGCTAAAAGACAGTTAGAGGAGATTATTTTGGTTCTTATTGGCATGGCAAAAATTGAGGTAGGCTCCTAGTGATAAAGAACACATGATGTTGAGTTAATGACACGTAATAAAAAAGGAAAAAAAAACAATGGTAATTCAAAGAAAGACATATGGAGACTTTACAAGGAAAATTTCCACTAACCTCATCCATCATAAAAGCTATCAAGCACCTTCATTTTTTAACTTTGGATAGAGCAGCAACTTAGGAGAATTTAGAAGTTACAAAGGTGTTAGAAGAAATTAAGAAAAGAATAGGGAAAATTAAGGGAAGAAGGAGGACCACCAAAAGGGTGTTTCTAACAACTCCATTGCCACTACTGGTCGCCAAAAAGCCATTAATCGATGAGTACTAGATTTTCTTCCAATTCTTCTCTAAAATTCTAAAAATAGTAAATGAAGTCCAAAAATTATGAAACTAGGTTTTTCCAATTATCTTTTACATGAGGAATTCTAATATCAAACCAGATTTTTTATATTTAAAGTAGAAATATAGGTTCCTTAAGAAATCAAGCCTAAAAATATATTTTGTCATAAGTTGTAGAAATAGCAAATAGTGTAGTTTCTACTCCAATTTTTATGTATAAGTTCCTCAAAAGGTCTATTTTAATGTTAAATAATATTTTTGAAAAACTATGAAGTTGTATTTTGGGAAATTTTGGTTTAACATAAAAACAACATGTTAGAAACATTTTAAATGGAAGATTTATCAAGTAGTTTGATTTGCATGTATAATATCTTAGTTATAAATGATTTTGGGATACTAAGTTATTCCAGTGGAGTAGTGTTGGAATTAGGTGATCTAATGATTTAAGAAGTGTTAGATGCGAGTCATAAAGTAAACCAGAATGTAAGTCAAAATGTCAATCAAGTGAAAATATGAAATAACACCATATATAGAACCTAAATGAGGATGTTATACAAGGGTGGTGCCTAATTTTGTATACATATATGTATTTTCAAAATAATTCGTTATATCCTTCATATGCATTTAGCTACAAAGTAAACATAATTGATATATTAATATTATTATAGCAAAAGAACATTTAACAAGTGTTTTACTAAAACCTCTTACCTTAAGAAAGATGGTGTGCTAAGGAAATGTGACATAATAATACTTATATAGTGTTTGAGGAAGTCAAAAACTATGTCAAAAAGTACATTGGAGGAATCTTACATACTGAGGGTGATGTCCCAATGATCGAGATTGCTAGGACATCAAGTAACTCATTAGGATCAAACTTATAAGAAAATTCCTAACTTAAAGAAATTAGGAATTTTGGACTTATAGAGTTAAGGTTTTGAGTGGAATTTCCAATAGATATTATACCTTAAAGGAAAAGACACTCACTTGATTGAATTCATGATATGACTCACGTAGATTCAATTAAAATATTACTTGCTATAATCTAAAAGTCAATGAGAGTAGAAAGGTTTGAGAGAAAAAGTCTCAATATTTTGTAAAACTGCCAACGATCTTTGTTACTATAGAATAAGAACTCTTAGATAATCATCCAACTACACGGCATTGCATAATTAAAACAAAATAAAAGACCTATAATTAATGCTAAAACGAACTTAATTCCTATTTGTCAAGCCTTATTTCGATTTCCTTAATATAACTTATATCAAACTTAGCCTACTTAATACAAACTACCCAACATTAAACTAGGGAAAAGAAAATGTTTTTTAAAAAAAATGGAATCGCCAACCGGTAAAAATAAAATTAGGGTTTTCAGGTAGGAAAACCTTAATTCGACCACTAGTCTGCAGGTATTCTAAAAAAATTTATCTTTAAAAAATTAAACTAGAAAAATTCGGTTTAGGAGCTAACTTATTAAGAATAAGTCATTATGTGAAAATTTAAAAAAAAAATGATGGGTTTTTTTTAATATTTTCTAAAAATACTAAAAATAGATCTAAATAATTAAAAAATGACTAAGAATGATTTTTATTGTTTTTTTATTACGAATTTCTGAAAAAAAAAAAGGAAAAAAAATATTTTTTTTTAACTGTTGCCCTAAAGGTGCCTATGTACTCGCTAATCGAGATCAAACCGATCGTAGTTCTTTTTTATAAAATATTGAGTAGGTAATTTTTATATTGAAAACCAAGTTAGGTTTACATTTTTATCAATTTATTATTTTAAAGAAAAATCCTAGAAAATCTAATTTTCCTAAATTAAACAAAAAGAACCTAATTATCTTTCCTAAAAAAAACTCAATTAAAATTTTTATTTTTCCAAAAAAAAACCTAAGTGTCAAAATATATATTTTTATTTAAAAAATAATTTTTTCAAAAAAAACCTAATTTAACCAAAAATTTGCAAGAAAATAATTAATAAATAAAAAGCTTGCACTTAAATAGAAAACTAAATAAATTAATAAGGAAAAATAATAAATAAATAAATAAATAAAATAATTAATAAATGAAGAAAATAATAAATAATAAAAAATTACTTAAGTCAGGTCGATCAATGCTGGGCATGCTTGGGTGATGCTACGGGCGAAGATTAGGTGAGAATGAGCAAGCACCTAAGCATACGGAGGTAGGTGCCTAGGCAAGCACGTAACGTGGATCTAGGCGAAAGCCTGGGCATATGTACGCAATACTACAAGCGAGGGTTAGGGTGTGAAATACTATGAGTGAAGGCTAAGGCGAGCGACTAAGCGATGCACAACAAGCGACTAAGCGATGCACGGCAAGCAAAGGCATAGATCTAGACAAAAGTAAACGATACTATAGGTAAGACCTCGACGAGCGAAGGGCATGTACTCAGGTGACATTATGGGCGAGAGTAAGCGATACTATAGGTAAGAGCTAGGGCGAGCAACTAGGCGATGTACGGCGGGCGTCTAGGCGATGGCGTGGGCGAGCGGTAGGCAATCATAGGTAGTATGTTGGGCGTACGCTAGGGCAACAGTGGCATTGTTGATAGGCGATGGCGATAAGACAATGGTGCGCGGTAATGCTATAGTAATGGTGCTGTAGTGGTGTATGAGGGGGTGTAAAGGTGAGTAAGGGTGTGTCGGCACGTATGGTGCTAATAGTGGTACGTGAGGTGCTAGGGCATGTAAGGGAACGTGAAGGTGAGTGAATGGATGTGAAGTGTTTTTGTTGGGTACATGTGATTAAAAAGAAAAGCCCTCCTCAACTCCTTGGCCAACGCATTATTTATAAGTTCTAAAATCAAATCTTGTGTATCAAAGATACAGAAGATTTGTTTGCGATTTAACTTAGATTTACCCTAACTTCTAGAAACCCTAGCTAGTTAAGGCCTTTCTTTTAAGGCCCCGGCCCGATCCAATTTAGCTCAATAATTTAACAAATCTTGATTTTTAGCCCCTAAATTGGTTTAACCTAAAACTGATGGATTTAACCCAACTTGACTCCTAACTTGATTTTCTTTTTCTTTTTTTCTTTTTTCTTCTCTTTTTTATTATTATTTTTTTTTCTTTTTATTTTTATTTACATAGCTCAATTAATAAAACTAATTTGGCAAAAATGAGGTGTTTACAGCTACCTCTTTTTGTAGTGAAGTTCAATTAAAACTTTGTTACAAAGATAAAAGAGATACCCATTTTTGCCAAACTCACTTTTGAACTGACCAACTAAACTGCGTTTTATTTTAATGAAGGATACCAACTTGAAAGGTTGATGTAAAGAATAAATTGCCCATAGAGCAAAAGGTTAAGGAGCCTATCTTAAAATGATAGGGCTTAATGGTATCTATCTATAGAGCAAAAATTTCAAAGGGGCCTATCTTGGAAGGATAAGGCTTAACGGTATCTATCTTAAAAGGATAGAGCAAAAATTTCAAAGGGGGCCTATCTTGGAAGGATAAAGCTTAATGGTGTCTATCTTGGAAGGATAGAGCAAAAATTTCAAGGAGGGCCTATCTTGCAAGGATAGGGCTTAATGGTGTTCATCTTGAAAGGATAGAGCAAAAACTTTAAAGGGGCTTATCTTGGAAGGATAGGACTTAAGGATGTCTATCTTGGAAAGATAAAGCAAAAAATTTCAAGGGGGCCTACCTTGGATAGATGAGGCTTAATGGTATCTATCTAGGAATGATAGAGCAAAAATTTTAAGGGGCGGCTTATCTTGGAAGAACAAAGCTTAATGGTGTCAATCTTAGAAGGATAGAGCAAAAAATTTAGGGGGTAAAATTAACTTGTTTTGATGGATAATCTGAAGATGATAGATCTCTTCAAGATTCCTTTTAGTTTAATCTGAAGAGGATAGTTTTCTTCAAAAATTGATTTCACTTTGCTAACCTAAAGAGGATAGATCTCTTCAAGGTTGATTTTCAAAACTAACTTAATTCCTCTAAAGATTTCTTTTCAAAGACTTTTAAGATTATTTTCCTAGGACTGAAGGATTTCTCAAATAGCAACTGATTAGCATGCTCATGCTAACTCCCAATATTCACTCATTCAATTAACAAAATTTCTCCAAGAGTCCATGCTTACTTCTTATTTCTCTTTCTTTCTTCTTTTATTTTCTTTTCTTTACCATGCTCATGGCTTGAATTTGCTTTTCTCAATACTAAGTTTCAATTTCTACTCTCCATGACTTCTGAATGATAAATCTCTTTTTGAAAGAAACAAAATTAAATTATTAAGAACATTCGATTCCAATTCTTTTGTTGATTCAAACTCAATGGTAAGTGTTTGGTATTTAAGTGTATGAAACTAAGAAACAGGGTTTATTGGTGGAGTGTTTGTTGGTCAATGACCATTCGAATTTAAAAACATTCATGGATACTAACTTTACTTGTAAACGATGAAAGATTAACTACAAACTATTCAAGAAAAATTGAAATCTTTGTTAAATCTCTGTTTTCATGGATAATGCAACTTGACTGCATCTGAATTCACTAGTCCTCTTAAATCCAGGCCATCCATCTCTGTCAACACTAATGCACCTCCTGATAATACCCATTTCACTACATAAGGGTCTTTGTAATTCAAAGCAAGCTTGCCCCTAGGGTCTTTTGCGTTTAGTAACACTTTCTTCAACACCAAGTCTCCTTCTTTAAAGTACCTCGAGCATACTTTCTTGTTAAAAGTTCAGATCATTCGCTGTTAGCAGCATTAACCATGACATATTATTGTAAGTCTTCACTCATATAGGAGATTCAAATGCTCTATTCTCTTCTCTATCCACTCTGCTTCATCGAGCTAAGTTTCTACTAATACTCAAAATGAAGGCATTTCTACTTCCACCGATAGTACTGCTTCGGTTCCATACACCAATGAATACGAGGTTGTTTCAGTAGAAGTTCTGACTGAAGTTTTGTAGACCATGAGAGCAAAGGGAAGCATCTCATGTCAATCTTTATATGTAATCGCCATCTTCTCAATGATTCTTTTGATGTTCTTATTTGCAACTTCAACAGCTCCATTCATTTGAGGTCAATATGGAGTTAAGTTTCTGTGATTGATCTTGAATTGGCTGCACTCTTCATCCATTAACTTGTTATTCAAATTCGTCCCATTGCCTATAATAATAGACTCTAGCGCACCATATCTTGCAATAATATCTCTTTTCAAGAATTTGACCACTACTCCTTTGGTCATTGTAGCATATGACGTTGCTTCTACCCACTTGGTAAAATAGTCAATCGCGACTAAAATGAATCTATGCCTGTTTGAACCCGTTGGTGAAATTGGTCCAATCATATCAATTCCCTACATTAAAAAAGGCTAAGGAGCTGACAAAACATGTAATTCATAGGGAGGAGCATTAATTTTATTAGCGTACACCTTGCATAGGTGACAATGCCTCACGTACTTGATGTAATTTGATTCCATCATCATCTAGAAATACCCCATTCTCATGATCTTTCTAGCTAGCATAGACTCATTCTTGTAAGGACCACAAACTCCTTCATGTACTTCTTTCATTAATTTCTCATATTCTTCTTCATCTACATACCTTAGTAGTGTCGCATCTAGTGATCTCTTGTATAACGTGGCTCCACTTAACAAGAAATGAGTAGCCAACCTTCTTAAAGTCCTTCTGTTTTTTTGATCAACATCTTCAAGAAATTCCCCCATTTGAAGTAACTTCTTGATATCATGATACTAAGGTTCTTTTGTTCCCTTCCCTTCAACTGCAAGGCAAAAAGCCAGTCTTTCTCCCACTTCAATTTTCAAGGGCTAAATTTCTATTCCATCTGTGACTTTAACCATTGATGTTAACGTAGCTAATGCATTAGCAAACTAATTCTGAGTCCTTGGAATATAAGTGAATGAAATTTCTTGGAATTTTTTAACTAGCTTGCTCAAATGTTCGTGATAAGGTATCAATTTCTCATCCATCATCTTATATTCTCCTAAGATCTGAAGAATTATAAGGGCAGAATCTCCATACACTTCTAATTCTTGTATTCCCATATCTATCGCCATTCTGAGCCCCAAATGCAAACTTCATATTCTACTATGTTGTTGATATATGGGAATGTTAATCTTGTTGCCACAGGAAAATGGTTATCCTCAAGCGACACTAATACTGCTCCTACCCCACATCCAAACACGTTGGCTACTCCATTAAAATACATTTTCCATCCCAACTTCTGACCACCCAATTCGTTTGCCACCATCACATTTTCATCAAGAAATTGTGATTCTAAGCCCTCGTCCTCATCTTCTAATGGCTATTTTGCTAATTGATCAACTACTACTTGCCCCTTGACTGAACTTTGATTCACATACTTGATATCAAACTCAAAGAATAGTATCTACCACTTTGATATTCTCTCAATCAACATTGGCTCTTCCACTAAATACCTCAACGAGTCATGTTTTATCAACAACTCTATTGAGTAATGGAGAGTGTATTACTTGAGTCTATGCAATACCCATACCAAGGCGCAACATGTTTTTTCCACTTCTGAGTACTTCTACTCACCTTCCGTGAATTTCTTGCTCAAATAATTTATAAGATGCTCTTTTCTTCCTATTTCGTCTTTCTACCCTAGCATGCATCCCATCGATTCAGGGAAAATCATTAAATAAAGGATCAACGGCCATCCCCGTATGGGAGTGACCAATACAAGAGAATTCATGAGATATTCTTTGATTTTAGCAAATGCGTGCTCACATTCGTCATCCCACTCTATCACAGCATTCTTCCTCAATAACTTAAACAACAACTTACATTTATCAGTTAACTGTGATACAAACCGAGCGATGTAATTCAATCTTCCTAACAATCCCCTAACTTCTTTGATAGTCTTAGGTGTAAGCAGGCTTATGATCGCCTTAACTTTATTTAGGTCTACTTCAATTCCTCTTCTACTAACTACGAAACCTAACAATTTGCCAAAAGTTACTCTAAAAGTACATTTTTCAAGATTCAACTTCAATTGAAACTTCCTTAATCGCTCAAATAGTTTGCACAAAATATCTACATGGTTTTCATACTCTTTGGATTTGGCGATCATATCATCTACATAAACTTTGATTTCCTAATGCATCATGTCATGGAACAAGGCAACAATGGCATACTGGTAAGTTACCCCAGCGTTTTTTAACCCAAACAGCATCACACGATAACGAAACATTCCCCAAGTGGTAACAAACATTGTTTTAATTTTATCTTCTTCCACCATTTTAATTTGATTATACCTTGAGAAACTATCCATAAACGAGAAAAGATGATTCCCAGTTATGTTATCCACTAATACGTCAATATGTGACAAAGGAAAATTATCCTTCATTCTCACCTGGTTTAAATCAAGAAAATCTACACAAACCCTAACTTTCCCATTTTTCTTTAATACCAGCACCACATTAGCCACCCATTCAGGGTAATTCGATACTTCTATGAATCCGACTTCTAACAACTTCTTGACTTCTTCTTTAATTTTGAGGAGTAGATTTGGCCTAAACCATCTAAGCTTTTGTCTTTTTGGTTTAATTTCTTTCCCGATTGGCAACTTGTGAACTACAATAGACAAGTCTAAACCAAGCATATCTTCATAAGACTAAGCAAATATGTCTAAGTATTCAAATAACAATTGTGACAACTCCCACTTCTGATTGTTTGTTAAATTACCACCAATTTTCAACTTTCATGGATTTTCTTCTATTCCCAAATTAATCACATCCGTTGGTTCATCAATAATCACTCTACCCTGTTCATGTCGATGCCAATTCTCCTGAATTTCATTTGGAGTCTCAATATCATCTCCAATGTTTAACCCAACAGGGTCGAAAGTGATATTAGTACCTTCATCATTTATATGCGCGAGATATCCATTACGTTCATCATTTTTATTGAATCTGAGGAGTAAAGGAAAAAGAAAAGGATAACAAATAAATAACAAGGAAGAATCGATAGAAAGAAAGAAACGAATTTTATTGGATGAATTAATTCAAATTGTTTGACAAAAAAAGACCTAACTAATCGGACTAATTATCGAAATTGAATGCTCCTAATTAATCTAATTTTATGTTTCTATAGAGACCTATTCGTAGGAACGGAAAACCAGGCACAAAGAAACTGGTACATCGACATCTTCTCTCTTATTTGGACCAATGTTGCATTGCTAAGTCAAGGCCTTAGATAAACCAACTACTTCAAGTTCTTGAACATCAGCTGGTGCTAAGAATGTCTGACAGATGTTCGAAAAATCCATGTGAGCATGGTACAACCGATCCCCTCTTTTGCTTTTGGTTTTAGCCTTCATTTCTTGAATCTCCTCTTTAGTAGGCTCATATCCAAGCCCGAACATTCCAATCTGTTGGTTAGGCTATTTCAAACAACCCCATACCTCCTATTCTGCTTCTTCGGTTATACTAACTTCGTTGAAAATCAATAACCCTGGCTCTTCTAATTCTTCATCCCCGACATAGGGTATAATCATTTCTTTGTAAATCTCATAATCCTATTCCCCAAGAATAGTAACCAATTACCGTCGGCTATGAACTTCACTTTCTAATGTAAGTTGGACGAAATTACCCCTACTGAATGAATCCACAGTCTTCCTAGCAAAAGATCGAAAGTTCGCAAGATGTCAAGAACTTAGAAAGAAATAGTAAACACTTACAGGCTGATTTCAACTAGTAGCTCGATTTCTCTAATTATTTCCTATTTTGATCCATCAAAAGCCCTTACTGAAATCAAGCTATGCTTTATCTCATTCTCCTCTACACCCAGTAAATTTAGCATCGTCAGTAGACACACATTCAATGATGATCCATTATTTATCAGAACTCGGGCAACTACTTTCCCTGCACACTTAACCACTATGAACAGGGGATTTGTGTGTTGGTCTCCTTCTTTACCTAGCTTGTCTAACGAAAATGAGATTTGATCCATCGCAAATATCAAGCTTACCACTAATCCTAGTTTTTCCATAGAAATCCCTTCAAGTACTTTGACCTCCTTTAGAATTTTAATCAATACCTCTCGATGAGTATCTAATGACAATATCAAACCTATTAAAGAAATCTAGGCTGGTACCTTAGCTAACTAATTCATTATCTTGTATTCACTGGCCTTTACTATCTTCTTAGCAACATTCTGATCTTTATCTTCCATATCTTCAAAGATTTTTCGAGAAGCCTCTTCTATAGTGGATTTCCTCTTGGCTTCCTCAAGTTGATCATAAACTCATCCCGAGAAGGTAAGCCTACCGACCATGGGTAATGAGGCACTAGTCATTTGGTTCACTACCTTATAATCCAAAGGTGCTGCTTTATAATTCTCTAAGGCTATTAGGATATTGAAAGCAATCTTCTTAGGCTTTCCCAAATCCTCAACTTTCTTAGTCTTTCCATCATATTCAAAAATCAACGACTTGGGCCCATCTCCAATCATTCCAACCACACCAGCTGCCTTCTTGGCTTTTGCAATGAGCTTGTCTTCTTCTTCAAATTCTGGACCCCATCCAAAGTGCGGTGCATCAGCGTATATGGCGAGTAAACCGGCGTCATCCACTAAATACTCAAACTTCCCTGTCGATTCTCCTAAGGTGTCAACCTTCAGATCTCCGGCTTCATATCTCTTTTTAAGCTCCCTCTAAGTACTTCTCTTTCGCGGTTTTGGAATTATCATAGCCATGATATCAACTTTCTTTATATTTCCTTCCTTAAGTAGTAGATATATCGCCGGTTTAGTTTGGGTCCTATCCTGGAGATTCATATCTTGCAAGTACCCAGCCTTCCTCAAATTCCACACTATTTCCTCAATAGTGATGGGGAGACTATCTAGGTCAATTTATAGTTCAAAAGCCTCAGCAATGATCATATTGATTGAATGTCTATGATTCGATAGAGGGTTGTTAGCCACATTGGGAGTGGGAGTCTAGATGAAATCTAATTGAACCAATTTGGCATCAATAAGATCTTGGATTTTATGTCTGAATCTCCAACATTGGTTCATAGAATGCCCTACTTACCCCAAATGATAATCACATCGAAGCTCCCAGTTATAATCTCTCAGTCTTTGCCCTTCTCTTGTTATTTCAAATGTCAAAAGATTCTCATTCCTTAATCATGTGAGAACCTAGTTTAGAGGAATGGGAATATGTGTTAATTGTCTTCTATATGGGCGGTTGTTCTGATTTGGACTCGACGGGGGATTATGTCCTCTAGTCATAGCCACTAGGGTTGTGGGTATAACAAGGTTACCAATATTGACAACACTGATAATGCTTTCCATGGCTTTGTTAGAAAATCTTGGTGGAGGTGTCTTCTTTTCAGCTGTTTCAGGATTAGGGAGCCTCCCAATACTAATGGCTTCCTCAATTCAGCTTCCTAAGGTTACAATTTCTACAAAGTTAAAGGTAAGGTGCCCAACCAAGTGTTGGTAATATAGGCTTCCAAGCATATTAATGAAAGCAAAGTTCAAATTGTTTTCAGTTAAGGGTGGAGTCACCCTAGCTGCCATGTCCCTCCATCTTTAGGCATATTCTTTAAAATTCTCATTGGTCTTCTATTGTGAATTGTTCAGATCCCACATGGATGAGGCTACTTCAATGTTGAATTTATACTGGTTATAGAAAGCCCGTGCTAACTTATCCTAAGTATCAATTTCATTCAGGTCCAACTTGGCGTACCAGGTTAAAGCGAGCCCCGTCAAGCTATCCTAAAAAGTCTGGATCATCACCTTGTCATACTTCGTATATTTCCCCATTTTCTTGATGTACAACCTAGTATGGAGTTTTGGGCAACTAATCCCATCGTATTCCTCAAATTCTGACACCTTAAATCTTTTCGAGAAGTCATTGTCTTCATAAGTTGGTAAACTGATCATTCCCATTTGCTCAAACCCATTCACCATTTCTAGGGTTTTCATCTTCTCGGTTAACTTTTGCATGACCTTTCTTTCCATCTTGTAGTATTTTTCTTTGATCTCCTTCCTCTATACCTCATTAGGGGCTGATTCTTCATCTTTCAGTTCAGGAGGAGGGGTCATTTCTGCATTTCGGTTTAGGTTCACTTAAGATCTATGTTTATCATTAAGGATCCCAATAGCCTAAGTGAGAGCTTGAATCTGTTTAGCCATCTTGTTCATGTTTTCTTCCAAAGTCGCTACTCTCAAATCAGGCTTGATTTGACTAACATTTCCAAGAACCTGAGTCAACATCCTTGCCTTAAAATGAGTGAATATCGGGCTTCCAGTTGAGTCTAATCGTTCAGACGCTATCTTCGAAATCCTAGGCGGAAACCCAAGTTTTAGAATTTTTGGTGAATTAAAGGATTTTTTTTGTTTTTTATGTTTTTTTTTTCTTTTGTGACATTTGTTATTCTACTGTTTGCCTCTTTTGTGTTTTTTTTTTCTTTAAGAGTAAAAAGAAAACGAATAATAATAATAAGTAAGAGACCGCGCAATCAATGAAAATTGGTATTTACTAAAGTTGCAAATTTATTAATCATAAGATCCAACTTATAAAACAGACTAAGCGGAAGGAAAAGAAAAACTCCTAACTAATTTTCTAAAAAAAAAAACTTAAATCTTGTATCTATAGGAGCCGACGAATCTAGCTAGGAAGAATTTCATCAACTTCCCTCATAAGTTTTCGTACCGTAACATCTCTTTCTCGAATCTTGCTCCTCAAGAATTGATTTTCCTTTAGCAGTGTCTCATTTTCCAACTTTAACTCTTCAACAATCCTCTTACTTTCTTGGAACTGGGCTTCAATCTTGGCATGTATGGTGTCTCGATAGCCCCACTCAATGGGTGAAAGACATGCTGGATCCAACTCGCGTCTAAATACATCTAGAGCTTCATATCTAATCTTTCCAGTTTCCTCTAACTAATCATAAATGAACTGCTTGGTGGCTCGGTATTCTCCGACTTTGCCCCTCAAAGTTCCCACATTGACTATCTTCTTGTCTTTATAAGCTATCTCTTGCAATGGGCCTAGCTATCTAGTAACACAAGCCAGGAAATATTTAGTACAACCCATAAGACCAATAATGGGAACTTTTGCATAATTAGTGTACCCTAAGACAGCTTAAGTATAATGGCTCCATCTAGTTGTCTACATTAAGTCTACTAGCTACATTTTGCTGATAACTAACACCCATCCCTTATATTGAGCTTCATCCGGTACCTTAAGGTGGTGGGCAAATTCGTCAATCAGGTCCATATTCTCTGTCAAGAACTCTCTAAGAAGATTCCCTCCATACCCTTGTGTGTGACTGAGAAACCATACAGCAAGGATTGTAGAGTTAGCCATGAAATAACCGTGCCCCTACTTCTTTAGGTGGGTAAGCATCCTGAACTGTTCTGCTAACAGCGCCGATATATAAGATTTACCAACTAGGAATTGAGTCACTAACTCGGTAACCCTATAATGGACCTGACCATAGTTGAAGGGAAACAATATTGTTCCAAGCACTACTACAATAAAAGCATTGACCCTCTTTTCGACCCACGGTTTATATCCTCCGCAAAAGATTTGGCGATATGTCTAGTAAGTATTCGGGCTTGAAAACCACTCCACCAATCATAGGATACTGAGACATTTTTAGCCCTCTAAAGCTAAGAATGGAGCCAATGCTGACCTCTTGACCCCCAAGAGTGTCATAAAGATTTTCTCAGGCTGAACTCTTAGATCAAGGATAGTTATGCCTACTTCGAAGGGCAAAGCACTAAGTAGCTATGAGTATTCTTCTATGGTAGGTGTCAATACATGTGAGCCGAAGTTGAAAGCTGCAAATTCTAGATCCCAATAATGGATGAGGGCTTGAATTAGAGGCTAGTGGAGCTGGACCCACATAAGGGATATGACAGACTTGATCTTCTTACAAACATAATTTTGCTTGGTGAGCGGAAGCTGGTTCAACAAATTTTTCAAGATGGTTTCAAGAAAAGAGTACATATCCAACTGGACTTCACAAACAAGCTCTAGATTGATACTACCCTGACTCTCCATATCTATATTACAACAAGATATAAATGAAATAAAGATGCGTAGATTATTTACAACTAGAATACTAAAGTTGGAATAAAGTTAGATGTGATGTTAATAATTTAGCAGCTTTTTCAAAGATTTTCTTAGAAATTGTGCAACCTTTCATTAACTAAAAAGCAATAAAAAAAATAAAATACATATAATATAAGGAAATACAATATTCATAGAGAAACAAGTGTAATCTAATATATATGTTACACACAAATGCAATGTAGTAGGGATGGTAATTAATAAATTACAAAAATTATGATAAATCCACTATCAAAAAGCGCCCTTATATATAAGTATATTCAAAATACGATTTAAAAAAATGATGTTTGCGTGTACTTATATATAAGGGTTACTAAATTTTTTTGAAAAATGGATGATGAACTGACCATAGCTTAAATTAAGCTTTTCCTATAATTTTAAAAATTACCCCTTTTTTCGAAAAGGATTATGCAAGAGGGTGGGATCTATGGGTATTAAACTTTATAGCTCCAAGGCTTTCTAACAAGAAGCCTACTAGGCTACATCGAAGCCTGATTAGGCTCGCCTATCATTGCTAAGTGAGGGTAATGACCCCAACAACCTGAAGGTTACACAATGGTGGCCCGTCCTAAGTTCCTAAGATGGCCTAGGTCCAACCACATCTAAACACATGAATGATTTAAAAAATATATATATTCCTCCTAATCCCCCTAGAAGGCCCATTAGGCTAGCCTCATTAAGCCAGGCTTTATTCTTAGGCCTACATCACTTAAAAAAATAATTAGTACAACTATAATACAATAAAAAATAATAAAAAAGCCCATCAATTAAGTTTTTAATTTTTACATGGCTAACCTACGAGTGGTCCCTAGTGGAGTTGCTAATTTTGTCGAACCCTATTTCAATTTCCTTAGTTTAACTTATATCAAGCCTACCTTACTTAATATAAATTACCTAACATTAAACTAAGGAAAAGAAAATGTTTTTAAAAAAAAAATGGAGTCGCCAACCGACTCAATCGGTAAAAATAAAATTAGGACTTTCAGGTGGGAAAACCTTAGTTTGACCACTAGTTTGTAGGTATTCTAAAAAAAAAAGTTATTTTTAGAAAATTGAATCAGAAAAACCTGGTTCAAAGGCTAATCTATTAAAACTAAGTCACCATGTGAAAATTTTAAAAAATTGATGGATTTTTTTTATATTTTCTGAAAATACTAAAAATAGATCTAAATAATTAAAAAATGACTAAGAATGATTTTTATTATTTTTATTACGAATTTCTGAAAAAAAAAAAAAGAAAAAAAAATTTAACGGTTACTCCAAAGATGTCTACATACCCACTAATCGAGTTCAAACTAACCATAATTCTTTTTTATAAAATATTTAGTGAGTGGGTCATTTTTATATTGAAAATCGAGCTAGGTTTACGTTTTTATCAATTTATTATTTTAAAGAAAAATCCTAGAAAATCTAATTTTCCTAAATTAAACAAAAAGAACCTAATTATCTTTCCTAAAAATAACTCAATTAAAATTTTTATTTTTCCAAAAAAACCTAAGTATCAAAATATATTTTTTATTCAAAAAATGATTTTTTAAAAAAAACCTATTTTAACCAAAAATTTGCAAGAAAATGATCAATAAATAAAAAAACCTATACTTAAACAGAAAAAATAAATTAATTAATAGGGAAAAATAATAAATAAATAAATAAAATAACTAATTAATAAATGAAGAAAATAATAAATAATAAAAAATTACCTAGGTCGGGTTTGTCAATGTTGGGCAGTACTGGGCATACTCGAATGATACTACGGGCAAGGGTTGGAGCAAGCGACTAGGTCATGCACGACTAGCAAGGGCGTAGATCCAAGCAAGAGCGGGTAACACTGTAGGTAAGAACTCGGTGAGCAAGGGGCGTGTACTCGAGTGACACTGTCGACAAGAATAAGCGATACTGTAGGCAAAAACTCGGCCGATACTATGGGAGAGAGTTAAGGCAAGCAACTAGGCAACGCACAACGGACATCTAGGTGATGGCGTAAGTGAGTAGTAAGCAATCATGAGCGGTGTGTTGGGCATACGCTAAGGCAATAGTGGCATGGTTGATGGGCAATGGTAGTAAGACGGTGGTGTACAGTAGTGCTATAGTGGTGGTGCATAGTGGTGTTGTAGTAGTGCATGAGGGGGCGTAAAGGTAAGTGAAGGTGTGACGGCATATGTGGTGCTAATGGTAGCGCATGAGGTGTTAGTGGTGGCACATGAGGGAGCGTGAAGGTAAGTGAAGGTGTATCAACTCGTGTAGTGCCGGTAATGGCACGTGAAGTGCTGGTGGTGTCGTATGAGGGAGTGTGAAGGTGAGTAAGGGGGTGTGAAGTGTTTTTGTTGGGTACGTATGATTAAAAAGAAAAGCCTTCCTCAACTCCTTAGCCAATGCATTATTTATAAGTTTTAAAATCAAATCTTTCGTGTCGAAGATACGAAAGATTTGTTTGCTATTTAACCTAGAATCACCCTAGCTTTTAAAAACCCTAGCTTTTAGAAACCTTAGCTAGTTCGAGCCTTTCTTTTAAGGCCTAACCCAATCCAATTTAGCTCAATAATTTAACAAATCTTAATTTTTAGCCCTTAAATTGGTTTGACCCAAAACTAATGGATTCAGCCCAACTTAACACAACTTGACTCCTAACTTGATTTTTTTTTTCTTTTTTCTTCTTTTTTTATTTTTTTTTTAATTTTTATTTTTATTTACCTGGCTTAATTAATAAAAATAATTTGGTAAAAATGAGATGTTTACACTATTGGCAAATAAAATTGAATTTTTATTGGTCAATAGAATAGAATTAAATTTCCATTTGTTGATAGAAATAAATTCTTAATGGATAATAGAAGTAGAAATAAATTTCTATTTGTTAATAAAACTAAATTTCCATTGTTTAATAGAAATAAATTCATATTGGCTAATATAACTAAATTCCTATTAATCAATAGAACTAAATTATTGTTTGCTAATAGAACTAATTTCTAATTAGCCTGCAATTACTTCTTATTGGACTTCATTCAATCCTATAACTTTCCATAGGTTATAAACAAATATTCCACGACAAATCAATACACAATCTAAACCAAAAAACTCATGAAATGAATATAAATTGATGAACTCTAAATCATTAAGTTCAAATTGTCTTATAAGAACTTGAGTAACCAAAGCTTGTAATTTCTTGGCTCTTGCTCTTGTAATGGGACCGAGAACTTGATATCGATCATCTACTCCGAGCTATTTTTTATTTGCCCTCAAATCAAACGGGTCTTCTTTGAAGTCTTCATCTTTAAGTGTGTACAAAATGAGGTCTTGAATGTTGAATGTATTTGAATCTCCATTGCCTTCTAGGAGGTCAATCTTGTACGCATTATCATGGATGCACTTCATGATCTGAAATGGTCCATTAACTCTCTTAGACAACTTTTGGGCTCTCTAATTGCGAAATCGATCCTTCCTTAGATGAAACTAAACCAAGTCTCCAACCTAAAATGCTTTAGGTTTCCTCCCTTAATTACCTTATCGGCTTTGCTTCTCAATGGTCTTAGCTGGTTGATTGATGGCCTTTTGTTAAATATTCTATACTTGCATTACCCAATCAACTCCACTAATGCTCTCACCTTTTAAAGCCAATACAGGTAGCAAATCCATTAGAATAATAAGATTGTACCTATATCGAATTTCAAAAGGTGATTAGCTAGTAGAACTATGTGTATTCTTATTGCAAGCAAACTCAACAATAGGAAGGCACAAGTCCCAATTAGCAAGATTCTTACTAACTATAGCCCTAAGCAAGGTGCCTAAGGTATGATTGATAACCTTAGTCTAGCCATCCATTTAGGGATGGCATGCAATGCAAAATAATAATTTTGTGCCTAGTCACTTCCATAATGTCTTCTAGAAGAAACTAAGAAACTTAGTATCTCTATCAGACACTATACTGTAAGGAAGTCCATGTAATTTGACAATATCCTACAAAGAGATGTCAGAAATGTGTGTGGCATCATCTATTTTGTAGCAAAGGGTGAAATGGAGAATTTTATTGAATCGATCAACAATGACCATGATTGAATCTTTCCCTCTCTTTATCTTGGGTAATCTTAACACAAAGTCCATGCTCAAATCTTTCCATATTTGTGATAGGATCAATAGTAGTATGTACTCTCCATAGTTACCTCTCCTACCCTTAGCATTCTTACATATTTCACACCGTTCAACCATACGGTGCACATCTTTTATTATTCTAGGCCAAAGGTAATGTTCCTTCAACAATTCCTACATTCTCTTCTCTCTAAAGTGCTTAGATAACCTCCCAACATGGGCTTCCCCCACCAATAACCTTCTCAAAGAGGTATGGGGTATGCACAGCTTCCCCCTTTTAAACAGAAACCCCTCAACAATATAATAGCCATCAATAGCAATTATATCCCAACACTTGGCTAGAATTGGCCCAAAATAAGTATCATCAGCATATAACTCAATACTCAATCCAAAACCCAACAATTTTGTTCATAAAGTTATGATTAGGGAATACTTGTGCAAAACGCATAAGCCACTACATTAGTGCTTCCTTGCTTATACTTGATAAAATAGGCAAAACTCTCTAAAAATTCAACCCATTTAACCCGTCGCCTATATAGCTTCTATTGGCCCTTCAAGTACTTAAGCGCTTCGTGATCAATATATATGATCAACATGTTCAGGTTGGCTTGTACTATCATGATCCAAGGGTGACCTAATCATGGTAAGCGATGTATATCACACAAAAAAACATAGATTGGTTCCCCTTCCAATCGACGATCCTTCATACAACATATAAGGCTATTACTACGATCATCTATCTATAGGTATGTAGATAAAGATAATACCATAGCACAGCTATATAACATAAGATTTATAATATATTACAGCTATTGTAATATTACAAAACTCATTATTTCATAAGACTAGTAAATATTCTACAGTAAGATAAAGTTATTGAACTAACTACTATACAACATTATGTAGATCATTACAAGTCTATAATAAAGTCATATTGTACATAAGTTCACTCTTCTCTCCAACTTACATACACACCTTAGAACACTAGACTGACCTCAAGTATACCTTAGTCAAGTGTAACAAACAGGTCCTCCTGTAATAAAAGTCTATAAGGGTATAAGCTTACTAAGCTTAGTAAGGTAACCCTCAATCATACAGAAAATCAAGTTATACAAACATTAATTCGAACATATAAATGTATGTTCACACAATATGCCACATAGATACATATAGTTAGCTAGATACTGTATGCAACTTAAATTTAAAGACCTTCAAAGTTAAGGTTGGAGTATACATAAGACCAATCAAATCTGAGTATTATACCTAAACTTATTTCACTATGAAACTCTACATTTTGTATTCAATTCAAAACGGTTAGTTGTTAGTCTGTTTTAACCAAAAATTAAGTTCCAAGTATAATTGTGAGTAAGCCCCCACAGTCTGCACTCACTCCTAAACAGAGGCTTTTAGACTCGACCCTTAGCTAAGCAATTGGTGCCTCCAATACCTAATAATCCCGTGGGCCAAGGTAAGATCATATCGTACATATGTACCATATTAAAAGACTATATTCGTAAATTTATCAACCCTTATATGGCCTCTCACTATCTCCATATGATGTGACAACCGGAATTAGTTATGTAATGCATGTTTATGCATGATTTGATTTATTTTAATCAAGCTTAATATACTTAGGTCCAATTATTATATGACCAACCAAAATCATAAACAAATCAATATTTACTAAATCTACTATGCAACAAACAGTAAGTTATCATATTTAAAAATAATTTCATAACTTGTCAAGCAATAACATTTACATGCATAACGCAACCCCACACATCATCCAATTATTAATAATAGTTAATATTCACTAACTACAAGCATAAACATGTATAAAATCATAAGGAGTACTCACACGATCATGACGTTGGTCAAGGATCGCACTAATCCTCAAGGAAGTTAATGTCCATATCAAGATCACCTGTTGATTAAGAAATGAAAGAGATAATAAGTATATAAGCAAACTAACTATCCTATGTACCTATTTATCTAAATTTACCTATGTTTCTATTGAATTTCCCCGATTCAAGCTCTTTCGATAATTGTATATCACTTTTTCGTTTTAACTCCATTAATTATATACTTATAGCCAATTTTTGTTGTTTTCGAGTATATGTTCGTATAGTGCGGTTCGTTTTAAACGTTAAAACCCGTATTTTTCGAGATAAGTCTAAATTGTTATAAATTTAATTATTCTGACTCAAATATTTTTATTTATTAATTTTGAGTTTTCTTTAATATTTTATGATTTAGTTAATTTCTAAATTTTATATTTTTATGATTTTTTTTAATTTAATTTATATAAATTTCATTATTTTCTTGTTTTAAGCTTAATTTTCCATTTATTGTAATTTTGTTATTATTATAAATTTACTTAATTAATTTACTATTATTATTCTTTAAATTAATTTGAAATTTTCGATTTAGTTATTTAATTGGAATAAATTATTGACGTGGTATGATTTTATTAATCTACATGGCAATTTGTTGAATTTCTTAATTTGTATATTTCTTAAATTTTATATTATTATTAGGTATATTTATATATTATTATATTTAATTAATTAATAGATTATGGGCCTTAATTATTTATTATGAGTTTCAACCCATTATATGTGTATGTATATTTTATTATATTATAATAAATAAATATATTTTGTTTATGTATAATTATACTTATGTACTTATATGTTTATGTACATACTTATATTCTTAATTATTGTATTATACTTAATATTTTATTATGTGTTCTTATATCTAGTATTTTATTATATACACTCATACATATACATATGTGTATATNATAAGAATAGCATTAATTATATAGTACATAAATGACATTTAAATAATAACAGGAAACTCCAATAATTAAATTCATATACTACTAATTTACTTATATAATTATAAAATAATATTATCAATTTTATAACTTAATATAGTAGTTCCTCCTTTATTAGTATTTAGAATCTATCTCTAGTATTAACTAACATTTAGGGTTTAAAATCTTTATATGTAATTAGGGTTCTGATTAGTATTTTAGGGTTTTTCTCATTTAAATGACTTTTGGGGTTTATAATTTAACATGGTTTTTAATTTATTTGGCCTATTGATTCATATGGTTATCTAGGATACCTAAGTCTAATCTAGAGTTCAGATTGAAACTTTTCGAGGTTTATATCTACTATATATGCATATATCAACAAAGTAAACTACTCCAAACTTACTAAGATACTCTCGTAAAATGTGATGTATGAGTTGCGTAAAGGTACTCGAGGCATTAGTAAGTTTGAATGGTATAACAAGCCACTGATACATCCTATGACAAGTTTTGAATGCAATTTTCCACTTGTCCCCTGGCCGCATTCAAATCTAGTGGTACCCGTTCTTGAGGTCAACTTTGGAGAAGATCTAAGCTCCATAAAGTTCATCCAACATATCATCAAGTCTTAATGTGGGATACCGATACTTGATAGTGACTTTGTTGATGGCTCTATTATCAACATACATTCACCAGGAACCATCATTCTTAAGCACTAATAAAGCTAGAACTACCCAAGGACTAGTACTTTCCCTCATGTACCCCTTCTCCACTAGGTCATCAACCTGCCTCTTCAATTCCTTTGCCTCCTCAAGGTTCATGTAGTAAGCTAGGCAATTTGGTAAAGCTACCCTAAGCTAAAGATTGATAGTGTGCTTAATGCCGCTAATTGGTGGTAGTTCATTAGGGAGTTTTTTAAGGAATATGTCTGCAAACTCATTGAGTAGCTGCCAAACCTCCTCAAGTAGTAGTGCAAATTGATTAACCTCTAACAATCTCTTCATTATTAAAAGGAAGGCTGGTTCTCCCAATTGAATCGACTGATATACTTAGGCTCAACTTAATATCATATTCTTCTTCTTCTTCGATTTTGACATCATTTCACTTAAAGTTTTCTAAACCTCACTAGATGTCATGGGTTGGAGTAATTGTAACGCTCTACAAGGGGGCCTAGTAGTTTTTATTAAAAATTTTATATCACGTATACACCCATGATATAAAGAATGTCTTGCAAGTTAGAGGTTGTAAGACTTTAACTATTAAGTTTCTAAAGTTGCTTATTCATTTTAATGACATTTACTTATTTATATAAGTAACTAGGATAACCTAACAATCCACAATCCACTAAGACTGCAGAGAGTCAGAATCACCTACCAAACAATAAAACAAGATAAATAAACTTCTATAACATCAAGATTTACTAAATATTATAAAGATATAGCTTAACTAATACAATCTACTAAAGTAATCTTCTTCGTCTAATCTAACTGCTTAACAAACACTCTACACTCTAATCTTAGCCCATTCCTAGCTTTTAGTTACCTACAAAAAGGAACTGTTAGGGGGTGAGTATACTACAGCTTAGTGAGTCGTCTCTTACCATTGCCGTTCAAGCAAGTTTTAAGCATTATTAACAAACATGTAGTTTAGTTACGTACAAAATGAATATACACACAGTGAATGCAAGCAACACATCCATGGGGCTCTATAACCATGGAATGTGTAGATTTACGTCATCTGCACGTTAATTATCTCCCGTACTTAACCGCATGAGGCACCTAACCTTACCTGCATGAGGTTATCTGTAGGTATCGTCCCAACAGATAGAACTCAACTGTTACCCTAGTCAATAATACCATACTAATCAATTAGGTAGACCCCATCTAAGGCTATTCACTATCAACAATTAATACAACACCTCATGGGCTCACTATCAATAAATCCATATAATGCCCCATAAGCTAAACCATGTGAGTTCCAACCCAAGCTATTCACTATCAATCAACTAAATATGGTCTACTAGCTTTGCCTTAATAAGTAAAATGTCATAGGAGACTGTTGTGAGTAGTCACTAAGTTGATAAATCTTTAATTAAATTGTAAAGCATTTCAAAAATGTATTTTAGCAAATTTTTTAGAAAACCCAACAAAGTTATAGACATAACGGTCCATGACTAATGGATCACAAACATGTGACAAGTATATTCGGTTATTTTGGCTAAATATTTAAACTTAACAATTTTAATAAGGCGAACACATGGATGCTGGCACACAGAACAACCAATCACTCAATAGACAACCAAGGGCAAGCAATAGAACATCAAGCAATCATCAAACTCAAGTAAGTAGTAATTCATCGAAACTCCCTTACCTAGTTCTCTTACGTACTTATCCCGAACTTCAGGGTTCTTAAAGTAGAAATTAAGCCACCTAAAACATAATAATGATGTATATGTAAGTAACTGGAAGAGGATTTCTTCAAGAACCTAAAAGTTTACCTAATTAATGAAGCTTGCCCTAATCCTTAAGTACGATTAAAACTTGTTTTCACTCTAACTTCTTTTATTTTAAGTCTGTTTTTTGCATTCTTATAGTCAATTTCATCATTTTTTAGTGTTCTTTCATTTGGTAAGGTCATTTTTGGGCTTTAGAGTTAGCAAGTTTTTTATTTGGGTCTTATAAGTTCATGCAACCAAAAAGTAAGTTTGGTCACTTTAGGGTTTAAGCCTAGGACTTAGTTTTTTATCTTAAGCCTAGCACTTAATATTTTAGGATTCCTTTTAAGTATTTTTAGTGAACTTTTTCTCCCTAACACTTTAAATTTTCATGTTAGGCCTAGGTGTTCCTCTTACGGGCCTAAACAGGATCTTTTTTTTAAGTTTAAGGCTTCAACTCATTAAGGGGCCTATAATAGATGTCTTGGATGGCCCTTAGGGTTTAGTAAGCCTTTTGAATATCTTCCTTTGAATCTTTTTAAGTTAGGTTCAAATCTATTCATGTATTATTTAGGCTTGTATTTTGGTTTTCTTAAGGTTCTTTAGGCTCATTTTACAATTTAGGGCCTTAAGCCCAATCCTACTTACCTTTTTGGACTTAAGCCTATCATTAGCCCTAAGTTTAGTCCAATTTTCACAAAGTTACTGTCACAACCCAGAGGGAGGTTGAGTCATGGCAATACTTCCATGTAATACGTGAAGATCTAAGATCAAATACCACCCTTGATCAAAGGCCTTCGATGTACTATACGAGGCATTTCACAACTACAACCTTCTCCTAGTAACTAGCATTAAGTAATAGCAGAGCATACAAATTAAAGTTATACTATCTAATTAACTACTAACTACTAACATAACATAGATAAAAGGGGATATTAGGTTTCCCTAAATTTAGTCATACAGTATTGTGATAAGTCGTCATAAGTAGTCTAAGCTACTCAACAAACTATAAATACTTAATAATGGAGAATAAAGAGAGTCTAATAATAAATAAAGGGTTCACTTGAGCTCTCAACTTCTTCACATCCCATAATCCCAAGTTGGTACTATTGACCTCAAGCATCCTATGACTAGGCTCCAATCACAAATCCTACTACAACAATAAACTATAGGGGGGTAAGCTCAACTGCTTAGTGAGTAACCTTCTTGCTTTACAACAAGCAATAGCAAACAAGTTACTAAACAAGTGTATGAATGCATGGTCAAGCATATGTAATGGAACAATATATACAATCGATTGATAACTATATATAGTACGGTTTTAATGCCCATGTTTGCTCAGGTTAAGAAATGTTTTGACACATCAGGATCCAGGTATCCATGTCTAATTCAAAGTCTCTTGATATCAAAATCACCCTTAGTAGTAGATACAACACAACCTCAAGCAAAAGGTGGTACTCCCCCGAAGCCAAGTAGTTCCTAAAGGTCGAGGCAGGAACATATCGTACGAAATACGTCATACGATAATAATTTTCAATATACAAAGTATAATATGGATCCAACTAGGCATGATCCCTCATTCTACTACGTGATGCTGACACCTTTAACATCATGTTATAAGATGTAATGCATGTCTGATTTAATTAGGGGTCGAATATTTATTAGCTTCGATTCATAGGCGACCAGTTAATTATATACAAACACTTCAAGATCCTAAGTTCTAATGTAGCAAGCATATAATATTCGTATCAACTTAAGGTAATTTGCAAGTAAGGTCAATCATATCAAGCACATATAAATTCCCATTTGCCCCAACATGCAGCAATTTCAGTTATTAGATATAATTAAGTATTTCACTAACTACAAGCACAAATAAGTAAAATAGAAGGCAGTGTACTTACTCGACCATGATGCTCAATAGTCCTAGTAATCCTCTACCGTGTCCAAGTCAAACTCCTCATCCCTAAAAGAAGATAATCTAAGGTTTATAAGTATTCTATTTGCATTAGTTAACTAGGCTTACCACTCGCTAACTCGAAGTTAGTTGTTTTCGTAATTCAAGCATATCTTCTTCATTTTAACTTAGTTTTCAGTGATCTTATAGTCGTTTTCATCATTTTCAAACAATTTTTATTTGGTCAAGTTGGTTTTAAGTTTCTAGCTTAATAAGTTTTCGGTTTAGGCCCTACAAAGTCATGGGCCCAAATGAGGAGTTGGGTCACTTTAGGATTTGGGCATAATTTTAGGCCTTAGGCTTGGTTTTTAACTTTAGGCTTTATATTTAATAATTTTAGGCCTTCTTTTGAGTATTTTAAATAGGCTTTTTCTGCCCAACACTTTAAAATTTTAGAGTGGGCTTTGGTGATACCCCTATAGGTCCAAATGGGTCTTTTTACTAAGTTTAAAGCTCTAAATCATTAAGGGGCCTATGGGGATATCTTGGATGGGCCTTTAGGTCTAGTAGGCCTCTTAAATAATTCTTCCCAAGCCTTTTATCATAGGGTTCAAATCTAGTCACCTAGCTATATGGGCTCTAAAGTTAGTTCTTTTGGGTTTTTTGTGTTTAGATCACTATTTAGGGCCTTAGGCTTAAGCCCACTTGTCTTTTTTTACTTAAGCCTAATATTGGACTTAAGTTTAGCCTACTTTTAATATACTTACAGATCTAGACATTATGGTCTTTGGGGTTATTAACACCATTCTTAAGCCCATAATCACCAACTAAGCTAGTTTAGGGCCCTAACCATACTTTAGCCTACATAACTTGATTAATTAAGTCTTAAACCATACTTAACACTAAATAAACATGTCATTAAGCTAAGAAACAAGAATTTCCAAATCCAGTAGGTTCATGAAAGTGGTAGCCATGAATTGTTCCTAGGATCTAATCTTCCATTTTCATGTAATACTTGATTTTTATGATGTTTCTACTTAAGTAACCTAAGTTTCTACTAATCTAAAACCGTAATCTATTGCAAACAGCACCAAAGATAGACAAGGCCAGCTGTTGGGGTAGGTCTAATCCTGCTGAAGAAACGAAAATACAGTGGGTTTAGTGAAGGTTTAAGCAAATCTGTGAGCCACCTAACTGGATATGACACACCAACTAAATTCTACACAACCAAAGACTCGCCGGATATGACATACCGATTCGAGTGATAGAGTTACCCGCCATAATCCTTGTTAAAGGGATCGATAAGAGCTGATAAGAGAGAGAGAGAGAGAGAGAGAGCTTTCTAAAAGAAAAAACTCAAAAGTTGTTTTCATTAATGTTCTCTATTATGTCCATATTGTTACAAATGTTACTATTTATAGTACATCCTAAACCTTAGTGGTAAAACTATAAATAATGTACAAGGCCTTAAACCTTAAAAAATTGGACTCATGAATAAAATAAAGACAAACAAGTACAAAAATACAAAATTATACATTTTATAAGGAAGTTGGCATGCGATCATTCGGTGTGTCCTAGAAGTAGCCTTACATTGCTTAGCCAAGACACCAGAGAGGACGGCTCATAATTGCCGAGTTCTAAAGTTAGTCAATATTAGTCTCTCCATATCTTGCCGAGTAGATCACTCTCGGAAACATGATATTTTGGCATATCGGCAGACATAAAGCTGAGTAAATAATTGGTTAAGATGATTGAGGATCGGGCCTTCTGCTTCTCGACACTTGTTCTACAAGAAATAGTGTCATTTGGTTCAGTAGACGGAATGAGTCAGCAAGTACATGAGCTCGACTTTGGCAATCGGGTTTAGTCGGTACCCCGAATCTTATCAATAATCACTTCATAAAAGTGTGTGGAAATATTGTGAGAGAACATTTAAGGGGTGACATGCATGGAAAATGAAGATCTTATCATCTTACTTGATGATTTACTACTAAAACTTACACTACTCTTTACTACTTAGTCTATTTGTGCTATATCTTCAACAAAAAGTGGTTTTTCTTTTACTTAACTTTATTTGCCCTTCTTGAAACACCTTAGAACTTCTAGGGATTTGCTGTAAAATAAGTTTCAATAAAGAAAAACATTAGTATCTAACATCATCTTATAAGAAAACTAAGGAAAGCCTAGCTTAAGTTATTACCAAAATAAGGAATAGAAGGCCTTCTTGAGTTGAGTGTGTCATAAGTTTGAGTGTATGTATGAGGGTGTGAGTGTGTTGATCAATAAGGGGGATGTTTATGGGTGGCGTAAGGCTTGGTGGCAATGGTTTTGGTGCAGTGGTGGTGGTAGTAAGGTGGTCAGCAATGTGGTGTATGGGTATGGCGATAGGAGAAGAAGGAGGGGGTTTATGGCTTAAACCTTGAGAGATAGTTTGAGAGAGTTTCTAGATGTGTTTTTGAGTTTATGAAACAACAAGAAATGAGGGACGAGATGGAAATGGAGAGAGAGTGGGGGATAAAACTTGGTTGTTTAAGGAAACCAAGGACTAGGCTTAAAATGGGAACCATGTACTATTATGTTTTTTGCCAAATTAGGTAAGATTTTGTCCCCTTAGTGTTCAAGATATCTTAAAAGGGGATTAAGGGTTTTTCTTTTAGTCCTTAATCATGTTTAACTTTTAGCTAATTAAGATGTAATGGGGTTGGTTATGGATTAGGGTTTGATTAGGGTAATTGATGGTAATTAAGCATGATTAGGCTAATTAAGTGCAATTAGGATGTGTTTATGGTTTTGTTGGACTTTGACACCATACTTTAGCTAAATCAAATGCCCTGCACGTATGCTTAGGGTTTGGTGCTCATTTATAGTAATTTGATCCGCGTATGAGCTTAAAAGTTAGGGTTTCAACTGTTTAGTATTATCGATCACTTGTATTGATCAATTTAACCTTACTATTAGTGTTTATTTGTAGTATTAAGATATTTGATCACATAATTAGGGTTAAATGATCATTTTAGGGTTTCATTATCGTTCTAGGGTTTTTCAAGTATTAGGGTTCTTGTTTGTTTAGTTAGGTTTTTAAGGCTCACTTCAATTAAGGTTTTTAGTTGAACACTTAGGGTTCGATCCCTATACTTAGGCTTTATTATTATGTTTAGGTGGTTCTAGAGACTATCCAAGGACTCCTTCATCCATCTCCACGTTTGGGTTATCAAAATTTCATAGGGCTTACAATTACAGATCTGGTCATAAGTGATTAAGTGGGCTCAAGGTTCAATTTGTAGGCCTTTTAGTTAAATTTAGGCCTAATTCATGTCCTAGGGCTCATATCTTAACTTTATCCTAATCCAATGGACCTAATAGTTTACTAAAATGATTAAATGACCCATTTTATAATGAGTTCTAGATCTAATACTAATGGTTCATTGGGTCTCAAGTAGGTTTTACTAAACCTAATGTCCATTTTAAGCCTAAATACTCACTATAGACCTTATTTAACCTCTTATCTTGTAAGGTTAAGTCCTAAATCCTAATTGTCTTTACTCAATCATGTGATTAACCCATTAATAAACATTTTATAGTAAGTTCAACATGTTTAGGGTGGTTTAAGATGATTTCTTAGCGCTTTCTACACATCATGTACTTAACCTACTATAACATGCATGAAACTACCACTAAAATGCACTTAAAGCCATTCCCTACCAAAATAAACATGAGAAATCAAAAATATAGTGGGGATATACATACATATGCTTTGGCCCTAACATGGGAATGAAGATATCATGATGGTTCTTCTACTTTTCTTCAAGTTATTATCTTACTACAACTTATGTACTTTTAAAGTTACATATAACATGTTTACTACACCAAAAATCTAAGAAAATGCACATGTATAAGCATGTAAACATGATAAACAAAGGTGGAATTTTAATAATTGTTTTCCTTAGTTTTTAAGCCTAAGAATCATGCTCATGAACTCAAACTAGAAGGAAAGTTGAAAAGGAGCAAGTTTACCTAAGTGGAAATTCGAAGGGTCTCATTTCACTTTGTTTTTAGTAAACGAAACAAACTTCTTTGGTGAGCATGTTTATTGGCAAGAAAGGGGGATGAATGAGGATTCAAATTCAAGTGGGTTTGTATCGTTTGGAGGTATTGGTGGAGAGTTAAAGCTTGGGGTATTTGGGTGTGCAGCCAAGTCCGAGAAGCTTAATATTGTTTCATTCCTTCTTGTTTTTCTTTTGTTTTTGGATTGTGTGGTTAAAGAGTGTTTCTAAGGTTTATTCTAGGGAAGAAAATGGAGTAAAATACAGATGGAGGAGTCAAAGAAGGGATTAATTATGAGTAGGTATGGTGGGAAGCAAAGCCATTCCATTCTTGGTTGCATGGTACAAGCACAAGTGAGGACCAATTTGCTTTTTATGATTTTTGCCAATTGAGGCAATGGTTTGTCCACTAAAGGTGAGTGGTCTTTTGTTTTCCTAACTAATTATCTTGTCCTATAGAGTTAATTGTGATTATCTTTAGCTAATTGTGATGCATGAATGCATGTAGATGATTAGAACAAAATATAAGCTTATGACTCTAATTACTAGTATAGATGACCATAATTAGACATAGTTTAAGGTTTTTCATATTTAATTAAGTTAATCAAGCCTAATGGATCATTTTATCTAATTAATTTAGGGTTTTTAAGGGTTGGAATCGATTATCACTAATCAATTACAATTTTAGAAGGCAAATTAGGGTTGTTCTAGCAATTTAGTGAATTATTAGTAATTACTTAATAATGTGGCTATCTAATTAAAGTTTATAAATTAAATTAGGGCTTTTGATACTAAATTAGAGTTTCTAATTCATTTTAGGACTTCTCGTGTTTTAGGGTTTTATGAGGGTTTAAGAGCTTTGAAGATACGCTTATGATTTTAGTGTTACTTTTAGAGAAAATGTATCATTTGAGGTAAATTAGTAATTCCATTAATTTATTACCTTAATTGACTTAATTTGATTGATCGTTATCATTTATAGATATCTTCTACCATTCATTATCAAGTTTATGCAATTTATGTAATTCAAGTTAAATATTTTAATTTAGGATTTTCATTGTGTTTAAAGTTTAATTTAAGGTTTTATGACTCTAAGGTTTGGGGTTTAAAGTCTTTATATGCTATTAGGGTTATAGAACTTTATCTTCAGGGTTTTTTAAGTTCGTTTTTAAGGTTCTGATTTAAGATTTTATTAGTTTTAATTTCTTCGGTCTAATTGAGCCTAAGGAATATCGTTGGTTCTTTGAATTTGATTATAAGTTTAAAATGTAAAATTTGTAAGGTTACAGTAACACCTTGTTACCATCCTTATGGAACATGTAAGTATTCCGATAGCCATCATGAAGGACTCGACAATCAAACAGCCATAGCTTTCCTAATAGGACATGAGAGGCTCCCATGGGTATAATGTCACATTAGATCTCATCAAAGTACCTATCACCGATAAAGAGTGGTACTTTAGCTTATTGGGATACATGTAGGGATACTTTCTCATTAAGCTAGTGAAGCTTATATGGATGTAGATGAGGAATGGTGTCCAGCTTTAGCTTCTCAACTACTGAGGCTCCTATCACATTTGTACAGCTACCACTATCGATGATAAGCATGCATCTATTGCCTTTAACTTTAAAATAAGCATAGAAGAGGTTCTCCCTCTACTGGTCCTCTTTAGATTGGGTTGCAGTAAGAACTCTTCTCAAGACTAATGCCAACATTAGATCACCATCTTCTTCATGAGCAATAGCCTCTGCATCATTACAATAAGTATCTAAAAGATCTCCCACATCTACAATCTCTTTAACATGCTCCTCTTCATCACTATTATAGACTTATATTTCTACAACGTCGCCTACCATAAACATGGTGTACTTATTCAGACATTGCGATGCTATATGGCTAAAGCCTAAGCACTTGAAACATTTGACTTAGCTACTCTTGCACCCAGATCCTCCAGTTCCACTTGGCACTAAGGTGCACTGGTAATAACTTTACCCTTATTATTAGATTAGGCTTCAACTCTTGAGTGGTGTTGAAATCTCCTTTGGAGGTATCTCGATTCACTACACTTCTATCTAGTCTTCTGGATTTTGGAGCAATGGCTCTAGCAGTAGTATGAGATGTTTGGTACATAGAAGTTATGAAGTGACCATGCTTCAACTACAACTCTACCTTTTGGGCTAATTGTATTTCATCCTCCATATTAATGACTCTCCTTAACTCAACAACTCTACTAATATCAAATGCTAAGCTAGTGATGAACCTTCCAATTATCTGATGCTCTAGCTCCTCAACTTGGCTCCAAATCATCTAGATCTCAAACTATTGAATATACTCGTTCACACTCTTTACCCTTCCTTCAAAGTTTAAAGGCACTTATAAGACTTTTAGAGATAATACTCTTATATGAATTGGGGTAGCTAGTAAATTCCTCCACCAAAGTGCAGCATACCCTATGAATTCAAGGGCCACCAATCTGACTTGAGTTAACTCTTTATAATCATAGCATTCAAATAGTTTCTTGACCTTCTCTTCCCAATCAAGCTAATGATCTGTTATACCAATCCTAGAAAAGGATAGCATTTTTAGTTTTACAATCTTGATACCTCTCAACTGAACCCCATCTTTACCTTTTGGAACATCTTGATAATTATCTCCTTCTCCTTCAGCATATGTGTCATCTACTTCTTAGACTCAATAGCCAATGTGCTCTAGTTTAGCTCTTACTCCTCACCTAAGTGGGTAATGTTGGTTCATAGGTTAGTTTTAGGATATGGGTTGAACATTTTGTCTTTAGAGGAGTTGGTTGAGAGTAAGAGACATGTCAATATTTGTTGAGAGAGCATCTAGAACTCCTCTTTAGTAATGGGGTTGACTTGGTTATGAGGCTAATGGTTGCTACCTTTATGGATATCAGTGTTAAGGACATGACCATGTACACTCTCATTTGACATGGTGGTGAGTATAGGTAATGTGTTTAGGGTAGCATTAGACCAATGTATAAGGTAGGATATAATGCATGGAAGAGGCTTAGATGGTGTTTAGGAGGGTGTAAGTGTTTGGGTTTAAGGGGTTATAATGTAGGATGGTGGGGGTTAGGATATGGGGTCAAATTACTTATGTGGGATTTCGTCGAACACTTGGTGGGGGTTTCTTAATTCCTTCCCAACAACAACATACACAACACTTCTTCTTTCCAATACACAACTCCAGATGTTGAAATCGAAGCTTTGATACCAAATTATGATGTGCTAATGACCAAGATCGCTAGGACATCAAATAACTTGCTCTAATCGACCTTGTAAGAAAATTCCTAACTTAAAGAAATTAGGAAGTTTAGATTTATTAGGTTAGGGTTTTGAGTGAAATTTCCAATAGATATTACACACTAAAGGAAAAGACACTCACTTCTTTGAATTTATGATATGGCTAACATAGATTCAATCAAAATATTATTCGCCACAATCTAAAAGATTAATAAGAGTAGAAAGGTTTGAGAGAAAAAGCCTCAATATTTTGTAAAATTGCCAACAATGTCTATTACAATTGAATAAAAACTCTTAAATAATCCTTTAGCCATAATGCATTCCATAATTAAAACAAAATAAAAGACCTATAATTAATGCTAAAAAGAACTTAATTCTAATTTGTTAATAGAATTAAATTTCAATTGGTCAATAGAAATAAATTCTTAATGACTAATAGAAGTGGAACTAAATTTCCATTGATCAATAGAAATAAATTCCTCTTAGCTACTATAACTAATTTCTAATTAGCTTACTTTTACTTCCTCCTAGACTTCATTAAATCTTATAACATCTCATGCGTTACAAACAAATGTTCAACAAGAAATCAATACATCTAAACCAAAAAACTCATGAAATGAATATAAATTTATGAACTCTAAATCATCGAGCTCAAATGGCTTGTGAGGACTCAAGTAACCAAAGCTTGTAATTTATTGGCTCTTGCTCTTGAAATGGGATAAGTAACTTCATTCCTATTAGAAGGTAAGTCAAAATCTAGATTAAAAACAACGCTAAAAAGTATTCTGGGCTACAGATGTATTATAAAGAATAACACCAAGACCTAAGCCCTAAGAGTAAGTTAGTGGCCTTGCTCATACTTGACATATATTAACTTGGAAATTATATGCATTTTGTTTAGGAGATATGGCCAAGGAAAAGTCTTAGAAATACGAGTAAGATTTGGAAATTTAGTAAGTAGCCTAGGTAGGTGGATTTCTTTTCTGTTGGAGTAGATTTTATCTACTCATAGTTAATTTGACTGTGATTGAATCGGCTGGTCTTGTGTATATGAATGTATCATGTTAAATGATGAGTTGTGAAATGCCTTATGAACTCCTTTAGATACTTTGTTGGATTATTTGTGCCTAATTATTAACTATTATGATTTTTGTTGTGCTATTGCTTAGTATGATTGATGATGTAGATCGATATTAAACTTAGATAAGTAACTCAGTGCTAACTACTAACCCTACCTCCTAAGCACTTAAGTGAACCCGATACTAAGGTTTTATAGATGTAAATGTAAATGAAATTAAGTGAAAGCTAGGCTAACAAATTGATGAACAAGTTTGCTTATTTTATTTGATAGTTGCCTAATTTTTCTTAGTATGCAATTGATACATTTATGGCATAGTACGAAAAGGACTTACGAGTCATGTTTTCCAAAACTAAGATTTTACTTGGTTAGGCTTTATTTTGAAAACTAGGTTTTTAGTTAAGCAAACAATTTAGTTTTTAGGAGCTTGTTTTATCATAATGTAAATATCTAGGTTTACAAAACTAGTTTTCAAGCATATAGAATTACATAACATAGGCTAGGTAAAGTTTGTTAAGCTCTATTCCAGGTTTCTAAATTAGATAATTGAGATACTCAACAATGTCAACTACTTAGATGTCTAAGTTTAAGGCTAGGGTAAGCTAAGATATCGAATCGATATTAATGTATGTTACGCACATTAGTATGGCATGTGTTTATAGCATTTACATTTCTTGGTTGAGTTAAAGTGTATTGTGATTAAGTTGATGAATTGTTTATATGTTTGTGATATGATTCTACTCATATTGCTGTTTGTTTATTCACTCTCACTTAGCTTACCATAAGCCGAGAAGATAAGTTTTCTTATCCTTAAATTCTGAAAGAAGTTAGACGAGATCTCACATAATGAAAGCAAGGAGACTCTAGTACACATAACTAATATCTTTGAGACAAACCGTGAAGCAAAAAGTAAGTCAAAATATTGGTCAAAAAGTGTACTAGAGAAAACGCCTATGTAGCCAAAGTGAATCAAAAACTAAATTTAAACACTAGGAAGGAGCTATATGGAAAGATAGTTAGGTTATGAGCAAAAGCCTTAATAGGAAATTATAAAAGTGATGTATAGATCTTTTGTTGAATCTATATATTGTAAAGATATTGTAATAGGAGTTATGTATTGTATAAGAATTTACAGTTGTGATACTTTGGGTTTGGCTCATTCTTGCGAAAGATTTCCATTGTCGTTTATTATATCAAATGAGAAGTGTTTTGGGAACTAGAGTTTTATATTGTTGTATGACAGGTGTAGTGTAGATTTTGCCTTATTCTTAACTTAAGGATGTTAGTAACAAACTGTTTTTAGGTACCAAACATAAAAAAATAAAAAATCTAAAGCAAACACCTAGAAAGAAGGGTGTTACAAAATAAATGAATGCCTTATTATACAAAAAAAGTAGAGAACTCATTATTTTGCAATTTAATGGGATCAACCGTAAAGGTCAACTTGTTTCAAGTCCTTTGGAAGGGGATGAGATTTTAATTAAAGAAAAAAAAATTATAGTATGTGAATAAAATTTATTGTACCTAAAAGATTTATGGAGCAAGGGGTCAATCCAGGAAAAATTTTATTTATGCGCAACTCTTTTTCTTTTCTTTCTAAGAATGAAAATTCAAGTAATGGAGAGAAGCTAGATATGTTACAATCAAAGCGACTACTAAATAGGTGAAGAGAACTATTAGAGAGACAACAACCAAAGGCGACAATGGAATGGCTAAGATAACTAAATGGAGGATAGCAACTATTAATAACCTATAATGAGGGAAGAATTCATGACCTTCTTTTATTTTCGTTTTCCTTTTCTTTCTTTCTTTCTTTTTTTCTCTTTTTTTTTTTTAATTTTTGGCAACTTGTTTAAAAGAAGATAGATTCAAAAGCAAACAAATGAGGAAGGATTTATTTACAAAACACAAAATGGATGAACAACTACCTACATGAGGATCTTTTTTATTATTATTTTTTATTTTTGAGATTATTTATAGAAGAACTTCAAAGATGATGTTGTTTACAGATTCTCACAAATATATGATTGCAAAAAGAAAACAAATATTCACAGCCTATGATTATTTGTATGCTTTTTTTTTTTTTGAAAAAGAAAAGTAGAATAAAGAAACCTATGATAATTTAATTTAATTTAAATTTTTTGAAAAAAACGTTGCTAAATGGTGTAGTAAATTATGAAAACAAATGATTACAAACCTAAGAAAGCCCAGTTTGATATAATCCAATTACAAGCCAAAAAAAATGTTGAGATTGAGAATTTAAATTGCTAAAGAAAGGATGATAGTTTATTTGTAGTTAACTAAGAGAATGAGTTATTTCCTTAAGAATGGGGATGATAACTTACAAGAGGGTTAAGAAGATTCCTATCTACGACTTAAAGGATAAAGAAATATTGCAAATATAAACTGACAAAAGGAGAAAAGGTTATTTGTTTTACAAACAACCAACATAATGTTGAAGTCTCTTAATTGATTTTGATGATAACAAAACTTATATTAAGTGAATACCAATGAATTTACTAAGTTTCTAGTATAATATAGAAGGTAAAATAGAAGGTTTGTCACTATTAATGTCAATGGAACATAGGATGTAAAACTGATGTAAAAGGTTGTCGTTTATCAAACGTGGCTTTGGAACTCTTGTAGAAATTTAAGGATATTACATGATCAAGAAGCAAAGTAAAAGCTTGAGTAGAAGCTTTGGGCTAAAAAATATATTAAGCACTTATAGAAGCTTTAGCAAAAGATTTGATTTATATGAGGCATAACATCATTAGTTGCAAAAGTTGTAGAAGGTAAAGTAGAAGCTTTAGTCTAGACTAAACCAATTTTGGCAAGAGAAATTCTATCTTGAAAATTTAAGCTGGATTTACTTTATTTAAAAGGCCTAACTCCACTAGTCAAGTATATTTGGGTAATATGAATGACTTATTCCACTAAAGTTAGATTAATATCATGAGAATTAATTCATACACGTGGAATGGATAAATTGATTATGCATTTGATTAGTCTTCAAGAATTTGGTCAACATGTTATTTTTGTCCAAGTCTTGGATTCTTTTCTACACATGGTAGTACAAGTAATTTTTCATCAAGTATTAGTATGTGCTCACAGTTTCAATGACAAAAAAATTCAATCTTAACCAAGTGCAATTTATGAATGAGCATATCAACATGCGGTAATTATTATTTAAATAGCAGCCCATTCAGTTTTTTAATTATTAAAGCATATGGAAAACACGGGCTCAACATAACCAAAGTAATACATAGCAACTATTAAAATAATATCTTCGTAGAGAAAAAAAGTTACTTCATATCAATTTGTTATTAGTGCAGTGAAAAATTTATTATGGGACAAATATTCAAAATCAAATTTAAATTTGGAGTCAAGGATTTGATGCAAATTTAGTTATAAGATATTTTTTATTCAAATTTAAAATAAGAGATAAGGGATAAGGATATTGGTTTAGTTGGAGGATTTATTTTTTAATAAGGTGATAAGGATAAGGTTTCAAGAGATTTTTGAGGGCTTTCATCTCCTAATAAAATGGGATTCAGGTATACCTATCTAAAGATAAGGTTTGAGGATATTTCCTTAGGGATTTGGTGGAGGTATCAAAAGTAAAATAATGGGATTTTTTTGGACGAATTTTGAAGTGTTTTTAAGATAAAGTTTAGCAAGATATTTTCTAGATTTGAATTTTAAATCAATTTTAATTTATCTTCTAGTAGTTAAGTAGATAAAAAGCAAATCCAAATCAATTGAGATTCAAGGAGAAAAATATTCAAACTGAACATTAGACTCCAACTTATTTAAGTGGTAGTATTTCAAAAATATAATGGAGAGAGATCAACTATTATCTTCTCGTGACAAGTCAGCTATATTCAAAAATCCATCAAGCCCTAAAAACAACTTTATTCATTTTTCTATTGTCTTTTGTTTTAAGCTAAATTATCAAGGATCAAAACTAATTCTATTTTCTCATTGTTTGTTCACTTATTTGTATGAGGATCTGTTGTAACTTTGAGAGAGTAGTTGATTACTATAGTCTTGTTTGGTCTGTTGTAAAGACTAATGAGACAAGATAGTTGATTGTAAAGATCGAGAAGACTAGAATTTGTATTTCTTTTAAAAGTTTGATTGAATTAATATAGTAGAACGACTAGTGAAGATGACCGGATCCCTAACGGTAGAGCTGGAAGAGAGGATTGATGCACGAGGTGGAGCCTCTATAAAATCCTATGCTTGATCTTCTTATCTTATCTCTTTTATTTATTGTTTTATTATTGTTTAAGTTTGGTTGTCAAACTATTTCTACTATAAAAAAATCTTGAGTGGGGTTTTACTTGTTGAAGTTCTAAAATTTTGTTTTCAAAAAGTTTATAACAATCAATTTACTCTCCTCTTGATTGTTTATGGGACCAATACGTAATATAAATCTTATTTCTATTTGAAATTTTGAAAAATTTTAATGAGAAAAGCTAATAATTTACAATTTGAAGGGGTAACAATTATTCACAAATTATGGAAGAAAAGGAATCCTATTGTTTAGAGAACACAAAAGTTAAAAAAAAAAATTATAGTAATGTATTTCACAATAATTATCTATAAGTCTTATTTTGAAAATTTTCTCTTCTTTTATGATAATGTAAAGCAAATAACAAAGAAAAGAAAGAATAAACAAATTGATGAGACCACGTAGATGTAGAAGGGCTCAACAACTAAACAATAATGTGGCAATTTTAAGGATTAGATTTACAACTTTATCGAAATTACATTATTACAATTAAACTAAAAGTACAAGGGAATTTAATATTTACAAATATAAAATCCTATACAAAATTTGCTATAAAATTTTACAGTTACAAAGAAGTAATATTATAAGAAACTTACAAAAAACTACATCAATATTATAGGGAAATTATATTACAAGGAACTTATAAGTAATTACAGGGAAATTTTAATGCTATATGGTACAATAGAACTCTGATGAAGTCACATAAGCAATATGCCACACTATCTTTTTTCGATCTAAGCTTACAAATGCAAATAAGGAGGAATTTAAATGGTTCTTGAGCACCATAGTCTCCTTTATTCTAAAGAATAGTGTAAACCTCACAAATTTTACATTTTAAATTTAGAATATAATTCAAAAAACCAATGGTATTCCCTAGACTCAATTAGATCGAAAAAAATAAAATCAAGAAAATTTTAAATCGGAACCTTAAAAACGAACTTGAAAAGCCCTAAAGATAAAGTTCTATGAACTCTAATAGTGTACAAAGGCTCTAAACCTAAGTACACATGACTATAAATTAAAAATCTGAATTGAATAAAAACTCTAAACCATAAACCTTGGAGTCATAAAATCTTATACTAAACAATGAAAACCCTAAATCGAAACATTTCACTTGCATTACATAAATCGCATAAACTTGATAACAAATGGTAAGAGATATCTACAAATAATAATGATCAACCAAATTAAGTTAATTAAGGTAATGGGATTACTAATTTACCCCAAATAATACATTTTCTTCAAAAGTAATGGTAAAATCGTAAGCATACCTTTAAAGCCCTCAAACGTTCAAAAAACTCAAAAACGAGAGAAGCCCTAAAACGAATTAGAAACGATAATTTAGTGTCAAAAGCCCAAATTTAATTAATAAACTCTAATTATATAGCCACATGATTAAGTAATTACTAATAATTCACTAAATTGCTAGAACAACCCTAATTTGCCTTCTGAAATCATAATCGATTAACGATAATCAATTCCAACCCTTAGAAACCCTAAATTAATTAGATAAAATGATCCATTAGGCTTGATTAACTTAATTAAATATGAAAACCTTAAACTATGTCTAATTATGGTCATCTATACTACTAATTAGAGTCATAAGCCTAAATTACATTCTAATCATCTACATGCATTCATGCATCATAATTAGCTATAGATAATCACAATTAACTACATAGAATAAGATAATTAGTTGGGAAAACAAAGGACCACTCACCTTTAGTAGATAAATCATTGTCTCAATTAGTAAAAATCATAAAAAGCAAATTGGTCCCCACTTGTGCTTGTACCATGCAACTAAGAATGGAAGGGATTTGTTCCCCATCACACCCACTCATAATCAACCCTTTTTTGACCCCTCTATCTGCATTTTACTCTATCCTCTTCCCTAGAATAAGCCATAGAAACACTCTCTAAACACACAATTCAAAAACAAAAGAAAAACAAGAAGGAAGGAAACAAGAGTAAGCTTCTTGGACCTAGCTATGCACTTGAACGCTCCAAGCTATAACTCTCCACCATCACCTCCAAACAACACAAAACCGCTTGCATTTGAACCCTCTTTCATTCCCTTTTCTTGCTGACAAACATCTTCCACCAAAAAAGTTTGTTTCATTTTCCAAAAATGAAGTGAAATGAGACCCTTCAAATTTCCATTGAGGTAAACTTGCACCTTTTCAACTTTTGTTTTAGTTAGAGTTTATGAGCATGGTTCCTAGGCTTAAAAANCCAATCTGCATTTTATCCATTCTTTTCCCTAGAATAAACCCTAGAAATACTCTCCAAACACATAATTCAAAAACAAAAGAAAAACAAGAAGGAAGAAAACAAGAGTAAGCTTCTAGGACCTAGCTGCGCACCTAAACGCCATAAGCTATAACTCTCCACCACCACTCCAAACGACACAAAACCACTTGCATTGGAATCCACTTTCATCCTCTATTCTTGCCGACAAACATCTTTCACCAAAGGAGTTTGTTTTGTTTTCCAATAATGAAGTGAAATGAGACTCTTCAAATTTCCACCAAAGTAAACTTGCATATTTTCAACTTTCCTTCTAGTTTGAGTTTATGAGCATAGTTCTAAGCTTAATAACTAAGGGAAAAATTATTAAAATGTCGCCTTTGTTTACCATGTTTACATGCTCATATATGTGCATTTTCTTAGATTTTTAGTATAGTAAACATGTTACATATATCTTTAAAAGCACATAAGTTGTAGTAAGGTGATAACTTGAAGAAAAGTAGAAGAATCATCATCATATCTTCATTCTCATGCTAAGGCCAAAACATATGTATGTATATCCCCACTATATTTTTTATTTTTCATGTTTATTTTGGTAGGAAATGGTTTTAGATGCATTTTAGTTGTACTTTAATACAGGTTTTAGCAAGTTAAGTACATGATATGTAGAAAGCCCTAAGAAATCATCTTAAACCACCCCAAACATGTTGAACAACATATTGTAAAATGTTTATTAATAAGTTAATCACATGATTAATTAAAGATAATTAGGATTTAGGACTTAATCTTACAAGATAAGAGGCTAAACAAGGTTTATAGTGAGTAGTTAGGCCTAAAATGGACATTAGATTTAGAAAAACCCACTTGACACCCAATGAATCATTAGTATTAGATGAACTCATGATAAAATGGATCATTTAATCATTTTTGTAAACTACTAGGCCCATTGGATTAAGATAAAGTCAAGATATGAGCCTTAAGACATAAATTAAGCCTAAATTTAGCTAAAAGGCCCACAAACTGAGCCTTGACCTCACTTGATCACTCATGATCAGATCTGTAACTTTGTGAAAGGTAGATTAAACTTAGGGCCAATGATGGGCTTAAGTTTAAAAAAGAAAGTAGGATTAGGCCTGAGGCCCTAAATTGCAAAATGAGCCCAAAGAGTCTTAAGAAAACCAAAATACAAGCCTAAATAATACATGACCAAATTTGAACCTAACTTAAAAAGACTCAAAGGAGGATATTCAAAAGGCCTACTAAACCCTAAGGCCTATCTAAGACATCTACTATAAGCTTTTTAATGAGTTAAAGCCTTAAACTTAAGAAAATAGCCCATTTAAGACCATAAGAGCAACATTAAGGCCCAAAATGAAAATTTAAAGTGTTGGGTAGAAAAAGTTCACTAAAAAAACTTAAAAAGGGGAGCCCGAAATATCAAGTGCAAAAAGCCAAGATAAAAAAAGCTAAGCCTAAAGCCTAAAGCCTAAAACTAGGCCCAAACCCTAATGTAACTAAGCTTACCATTTGGGTACACAAACTTATAAGACCCAAATCGAAAATTTACTGACCTTAAAGCCAAAAATGACCTTGCTAAATGAAAGAACACTCAAAAATGATAAAATTGGCTATAAGAACGCGAAAAATGGACTTAAAATAAAGAAATTAAAGTGAAAACAAGTTTTAACCGTACTTAAAGATTAAGGCAAGCTTTAGTAATTAGGTAGACTTTTAGGTTCTTGAAGAAAACCTCTTCCAATTACTTACATATACATTATTATTACGTTTTAGGTGGCTTAATTTCTAATTTAGGAACCCTAAAGGTTAGGATAAGTAAGCGAGCATATCGAGTAAGGGAGTTTCGATGAACTACTACTTGTTTATGTTTGATAATTGCTTGATGTTCTATTGCTTGCATTTAGTTGTTTGTTGAGTGACTAGTTGTTCTATATGCCAACATCCATGTGATTGCCTTAGTAAAATTGGTAAGTTTAAATATTTGGCTAAAATTACTAGATATACCTATCGTATGTCAGTGATCCATTAGTTGCAAACTGTGATGTCTATAGCTTAGCCAAATTTTATGAAAATTTTGCTAAAATATATTTTTGAAATGCTTTACAATTTAAAGAAAATTTTATTAACTTAGTGAGTACTCATAGCAATCTCTTGTGATAGTTTACTTATTGAGGCAAAGTTAGTAAACCATCTTCAGTTGATTGATAGCGAGTAGCTCGAGTTAAGACTTACATGGTTTATCCTGTAGGGCATTGTATGAATTTATTAATAGTGAGCCCGTAGGGCATAGTATTGAATATTGATAGTAGATATCCTATATGGGATCTATTTAATTTATTAGTATGGTATTCTCGATTAGGGTAATAATTGAGTTCCGTCTATTGGGATGATACCCACAAATAGCCTCATATAGGTAAGGTGAGGTGCCCTATGCAATGAAGTACGAGGGGATAATCAACATGTAGACAATATACATCTACACCTTCTATGGTTTTAGAGCCCCATGAATGTGTTATTTGCATTTACTTCATGTATATTCATTTCGTATGTAGCTAAACTGTATGTTTGTTAATAACGCTTGATAACTTGCTTGAATAATAGTGGCGAAAGATAAACTTACTAAGCTATAGTATACTTACCCCCTAACAAATCCTTTTTACAAGTAACTAAAAGCTGGGAATAGGCTAAGATTAGAGTGCAGGGTGTTCCTATAGCAGCTGGATTAGATGGATAAAATTACTTTAGTAGGTTATATTAGTTAAGCTAGATCTTTATAATATTTAGTAACTCTTGATGTCGTAGAAGTTTAATTATCCTATCTTATTGTTTGATAGATGATTCTGACTCTCTACTGTCTTGGTGGACTGTGGATTATTGGGTTACCCTTATTGCTTATATAAATAAGTAAATGTAAATAAATGAATAAATACCCTTAGAAACTTAATAGTTAGAGTCTTACAACATTTGACTTACAAGGTGTTCTTTATATCATGGGTGTACACATGATATGAAGATTTTAAGAAAACCTACCAAGCTCCTTTATGGGGTGTTCCAAATGGATTTATAACCATATCAGCTCAAGTGAGCGTTCCAAATGGATTTAGGCCTTAAGTTCTTGTAAGTTTGGAAAATCTGAGTTAGAGAAAAACATAAATATATAAAAAACAAACATATATACAATAAAGTATAAACACAAATATATACAAAATAAAAAAGCAAAGCCTATTTTATACAAAGCATAAGCTTTAAGGGGTATTTGAAATACTAAAGCTTAATTTAATATTTAATGTGGCTAACCCATTAAGATTATGTCCCTAATGGAGTCACTAATCCATCGAGTCTAAAATTCAATTTTCTTTTTTTTTAACTAAATTTAAACAAAAAACTCTATACCTATTTAATTTAAACCCTCAACAAAAGTTAAGAAAAAACAATTTCTTTTGGTTTTGTAAAATTGGAGTTGCTACCTAATTCAACTAGAAAAAAAAAAAGAATAAATTGACTAATTAGGTGGATTGGGCCTAATTTAGATACTAGCTCGTATCTTGAAATCTTTTTTAAAAAGAGTTTCAAAGAAATCAAAGATAATAGAAATTAGGGATTAACTTATTAAAACTCGAAGGCTATTACATTTAAAATATTTAATTGGGCTTTAACTTATAAAAAGTACCTTAAATTAAAGGAAACAAATTTTTTATTTTTCTTTTCTAATTTTTTACTTTTTCATCTTTTTTTATTTTTCAAAGTTTTTGTTTTCAAAGAAAAGAAAGGGAAAATAATTTTTTTTTTTTTTTATAGTTGCCCTATAAGTGCCCACGTATCTGCTATTTGAAATCAAACCATCATAATTCCTTTTCTATAAAACTTTTACAAGTTTGGTTCTTTTTAATTTTGAAAAAACAAGTTAGGTTTACATCATCGACCATTTTATTTCATTTTTTTGAAAAATTCTAAGAAAAGTACCCTAATTTTATTCATGTGATTATTTTTTGAAAACATCCCTATTTAATCCTATTGGTCCCATTAAGATATCAAGAGAAGGGTAAATTGATATCTTTTTACAAAAACTATAATTTATGACTTTAAAAACAAAACCCCTTTAAATATCTTTAATGGCGTAAGTAGTTGGAAATTGATTGTTAACTTAAAGAACAATTAATAATAATAGTTAGAAGGAAAAAACGATAAGGACAATCTACTCAAGACTATTTTTAACTTCAAGTCTAATATTATGTGTACGGTTCTCCTTTGATCAGCAGTGACTTCAAATTAAATAAACCCTCATATAATAACTAGAAACGACTATTTCCACATTTTTTCCCATAATATCTTTGTTTAAACAAATCAGTTTTGATATTGTAGAAATATCTCATGAAAATAGGAATCGAATATTGAAATTCAAAAATTTCGAACCAAGCTATTTTAGATTTGTTCCTTTGCTAAGCTTGTGTAATTCAAAGGTTGTTACATGTAATGATAAGTTCCAATCCTTTATTGTCTTCGTAGAAATTCAAATATTTTAAATGATGAAGATGAGGAGATAAGGATAAATCCAGCACTACTTATCTTAACTGTTGTGAATAAATCTTCTTCCTTCTTTAATGTCTTTATTTAGATTTTGTCAAAACAAATCCCATAAGAAATCAGGTTGGATTACTCAAGAATATTCAGTCTTATATGTAAGATATATTCAAGTTTTAAAAAAATTGAATCCAACAAACCTTATCTTCAAGAAACTACTAAGAGTTGTGCCTATTTTTCAAACTCAACGTATCCAATAAGTCCTTATATAAAGAGTATATCAAAATCCTCTTCCAATTAATGTTCTTACTATATTTTAATCCTTGAACAATTCTAACTGTGAATGCTAGAAAACTTACTGCTAAAAACTTAATAACTCAATTTTTTTAATCTAATTCTTGAGCATCCTCTTAAATCCCCATAAACTTTACCATCTTAGTAGAACTAAATTGAATATATTACCCAAATACACTCAATAAAGTGGAGCTAGGTCTTCTTGCATATTTGTCCAACTTAATTTGTTTAATTAAAACAACTTAGAAACAATAGCTGAATATATTTTCAAACACACACAGTGATGTTCTAATGTTTGCTAATATACATGACTTGCTGATGTACATTCTGATACACATTTTGACATACATTCTGACAAGCTCAAACTTAATTTTCTTCCTTGAATTGATTTCATTCTAAAGTTAACCTACACACTTGGTGTTCTTGTTGAACATACTTTAACCTTTTTTCCATTATAGTTTCTTTTAGAATTAATCAATGTTATATCATACTATATCTATACACTTCATAAATATATTAATGATAACTTATCATATGTTTTGTTATCATCAAAACCAAATTAAAATACTTAACAAATCCCAATTTTGAAAGAAAGATTTTATTAGTTTTTTTTTTTAAAAAAGACTAATTTTTCTAAGTGAGAAAACATTCTTCTTTTTTTTTTTTAAAGCCTTGATTTCTAAAATTTGCAAAAATGATCTATTGGTTTATGTTCAAAAGAAAAGTCCTAAAAAGTTTATTCACAAAAATAAAGTTTTTTTTTTTTTTTTGAAAAAGCTTTACTAATTTATTTTTCTAGGAGCTTTTTCTTAATTTTTGAGGAATTTTTTATTTTTTTTACTTTTTATTTTCAATTTATTATTTATTTTCATTAAAAAAAAGTGGGCCCTACTTATCCCTAAATGGTAGTTACTTTATAACACCTCGAGACTATACTACCCTTATCTTATTAAATTTATTTATTTATCTAAATACCAACAAATAAACAAAAAAAAAAAACAAATAAATAAAATATATAAAAAAAAAAGGAAATGGACTTATGTTAGACAACATCTACAATGAGGTGGTTTCCTAGTGCTTCGATAGCGGTTGCTATCAAGCCTAGTTTTTTACCTCTCAGTTTTTATAAATAAGTCTTATTAAACCAACCAATATTAAACCCTTAATTATTTAATATTGACCATTGACTAAGATTTAAAAAAACCTAGTTCTTTTATATTTTGAAAACACTTTGAAATTGCTATATAATCGGAGTCGCGAAAAAGAGTTAAGTTATAATTAATTAAATCGATTAGTTATAACTTAGCTACTGATCTATCGATTAAACCATTTTATAAAATGGTTTTTGAAACTAGAGATCTGGATTCAAGGGTTAAGAATTTTAAACCCTTTTAAGTACCATGAACTTTCCAAATTTAACCTTAACTTTAAAAATCACCTTTCAATTTTATAAAAACAGAACTCAATTATCTACCTAAATTGGATAACATGAATAATCTAAAAAAAAAAAGGAAAATTAGTTTTTTATATTTTTTACTGTCACCTTATAGGTACCTACGGACTATTATTTGGAATCAGACGTACGTAGTTCTTTTGGTAAAACTTTAGTGGGTTGGAAAGATGCCAAATTTACGTTTTAAACCAATTTTGATTTATTTAAGGAATTTCTAAAAAGAAGGTCTTTTATTTTTTTTGGAAAATTCTCAAGGGCCCTAATTTAAAAAAAAAAAGAAGATCCAATTATTTTTATTTATTTAGGAAAACTCAATTTTTCTAAGTGTTAAAAATGATTTTTATTCATTAACTTATTTACTTTTATTTTTATTGTCTTTTATATTATTTATTATTTATTTTTTTGTTTTACTATTTCTATTAAACCAAAAAAAATACTATTCTTATTCTTTTTTTTTCTTGCTTTTCTTTTATTCCTTTTTTTTTTCTTTTTTCTTTTTCTTTTCTTTTCATTTTTTAAATTTTTATTTACATTTACATTTACAATAAAATAAATAAATAAATAAATAAAGGAATCAAAATAATAAACTAATGAAGGCTAAACCAAAGAACAAGGAGACTCGGATCGAATTGGAGTTAAGCATGTAGGTCGATGTAGTAGGTGCGAATCCTGGGTCAGATCAAATCGATGTTCGAGTCAAACCTCTCTACTAGACTTAGGTTGCCAATTGGAGAAGAAGGCAGAGGAGATCGGAAGGACTTCATAGTGCAATCCGATAGGTATTTTAAATGGGGAGCAGGGGATTCATGTGTTTTGAATTGAAAATAGTGGGTGTAGTAAGGTTGCCTTGGCGTTTAGGGGTAGTGCAAAGTGATGGTTGTGGTGGATGTTAAGTAATCATAGTGGTGGTTTCTAGGTGTTGAGTAAGTGTTGGGCTGAAGACTCTTGGAGTTAGTGGTCATGTTAAGGTAGCTAGCTTTGGTCGATGAAGGGCGGAGCTAGTGGTTTTGTGAATTGGGTCATAATGGCTAGGGTTTTTAGCGTAAGTGGTGGTTGTGGAGTTTAGGAGCATGACTGAAGCTAATATGGCTGGTGTTTGAGAGTTTGAGGATTGGGGAATTCAGCCATATGGTCGATTCTGCTCAAATTGATTTGAGTATAACTACAATCTAGAGAGAAAGAAGGTTGTCGAATGTAGAGAGAGAGAGAGAGAGTTCATGTGTAATCTCCAGTGGATTTGAAAACTCATCGATTTTGCCCCAAATGAGCTCCTTAAGTCTTAATTTATATGAATACAGCACGAGTTAAATTTAGGAAGTCAAGAGAGTGAGTTAATTCGAGGATTTCAATTTGACTACGACTTGATTTTTCTAGAACTTGAAGCTTGATTTTCACTGCCTAAATGATTGAATTTAGATATGTTTTAAGGCTTTATTTGAAGTAGGCTATGTAGAGTACGAGATTGAAGCAAGATATTATGCACCTATATGTGAGATTTACGAAAAAAATCAAAGCAAAGTGAATGGAGTGGACTACTTTGCTGGGGAAAGAGAGGGAAAGGGGAGGAAAAAGAAGGGAAAGGGAGGGAAAAAGGGGTTGATGTAGCATTGATGTAGCATGCCACATAATACGGCGTTGACGTCGCATACCACGTAGTGCCATGTCAGTCTATCGTCCAACCCGATGCCATACGTGTTAGGACATATGGTGTAATGAAATCCTGACACGTGAGAGTTCCTGATCAGCTGAAAAAACAAAAAAGGCTTTACATGCTTTTGTTAATATTTGAACCCCTGACCTCTTTTATGTTTATGCATGTAGTTTACCATCAGGGTGTTGGCTTGTATCTTATCCATATGTACAATTAAATGACTAGGTTAGCCTAGACTATATTTAAATTTAAGCCTAAACCCAACGGTCTTCCTTTCTAAAAAAATCTATTCTATTAAATTATTATTTTCTAAAATTTTTTCTATTTTTTGTGACTTTCAATTTTCTAATTTTTTCTTTGTATTTCCTAGATTTCTTATTTTTTTCTACTTTTTCCTATTTTTCCATTTTTTTTGTATTTTTCCTAGATTTCTTTTTTTTTTTTTTGCTTTTTCCTATTTTTCTATCTTTTGTATTTTTCTAAACTTCTTATTTTTTCTAAATTTCTTAATTTTTGGATTGTCTTTAATTTTTTTTTTTGTTTTTCCTAATTTGAAACCTTTTATCTTATAATATAAAATAAAATAAAAAGAGGGCAAAAATTAGGTGTCTATAGTTGTAAGCGACATTAGGAGAGAAAGTACCTAGTAGAGCTTATGTATGTGATTTCTAAGTGATGGTTGATGATATGGAGTGAAGTGGAAGCCCTTATTCATAAGTGTCGTAGTTAAACTAAGGATGGAAATATTAAATATGGAATAATTTTCTTTTATGTTTAGGCTTGATGTAAGTGGACAAACCTAGACGATATATGATGGTAAATAAGTAATGACATGTAGCAAACATGATCAAAATATGTTAGGAGTGTGCCTATTGCACGTAGTAGTGTGCCAAAGTGTGCCTACCGCATGTAGGAGTGTACCTACCATGTATAGAAGTATGCCAAAAAATGATGTGGCAATGATGATATAGCAATAATACGGCAATGACATGGGTGATGTTAACACATGTACCAATGAGGGATGAATAAGTGTACCAATAAGGGACAAACATATATGCAAGCAAGGTAAGAAAATGAAAGGTACATTTTGCACCTTCCATTAATTGATCTTAAGACCTTTGCCTTCTAATCCAAGGCCTTAACCAATTGAGCTACTACTTGTTTCTTACTTACTTTAACTTTTTTAATTTTATATAAGCCTTCTAAGTAAGCCAAAACAACAAAAACGAATTTCAAGCTCAATTAACCCACACTTAATTAAACTCCCAACTACTAGAAATACCCAATTAAGAAAATAAATAAGTCAACTATGCATATGATTTTTTTTTTTTTTTTTTGAGAATGAGTATAAATTTGATAGTTTTCTAAGTCTTGTTTTGGTACTTGTCCAGTTAATTCCATATTTGATTTCTTTATAAGTTGATCAATTTAAATCTAGTTGAAGCCACAACTAGTTTAAATTGACAAAATTTTCGAGGTAATTAACATGGACTTTAGTAAGAATATTTCATCTTGTAAAAAATCTGACACTCTCAAAATATAACTCGAAAACTATCAAATCGCATATACATATTTGACTTCTAAAATTGTTTTTTTGACTCTTTAAAAAAAATTAATAGACCTTAAAAATGACCTAAGAACTATTTTCCTAGAAATGCTACATTTTCATAATTTTTGCCATTTTCATCTCTTTTTTTTTTGTATTTCTCCACTTATTCTTTTTTTAATTTTCTTATATTTCATTTTTTGGTATTTTTCAAACTTTTCCCTTTTTTATTTTTCAAATTAGGGTCTTTTATTTACTTTTGAAAAATATAATAAAGGGGGGGAAATATGAGGTGTCTATAACTACCAATTATCTAAGTTACCAAATTAAAATAATTAAATCATTACATTAAAATAAGTGAAAAAAAAAAAAACTAGAGTAAACTAAAAAAGAACAATAAAATAAATAAGAAAATATAATAAACGAACAAAATTAATCAAATTGCGGAAAAACATAATCTTCGATAAATCTATTATTTATTGTTTAGTTCTATGCAACTTCCAATCTTAATTTCATTTTTAAACAGTGGAGATTCCTAGTACGAATTAATTAGAATTACGCCTCTTAATTAATTTTTAACTCTGAGTATAATCTATCCAAATCACTTTTGCAATATACTATCTTAACATCGCATTAAGACCCTGAATCCCTCAATTAGGTTGTCATAATTTAGAAAAATTAATAAGCCAAACCTTAGTCAAATTAGTTACTTCTAATTGCATAAATCCATCTAATTATGAGATCTTACGAACTATATGATAGATTCTCATAGTAATCCAATAGCTGGCAATATTAAATTGAAGGCAGTATAAAACAATGTAACTAGATTGCAAATAGTAATATCATAAATGGAATATAAAAGCAAGTATTACAATAAAACCATGGTTCAATAAAAGATCCACTAGGAACGATTAAGTTACCATATGAAATTAAAAGAAAATAATAGAAAAGACATGAGAAACCCTTATTATAACTTTACCTTATATAATTTTTCTTAAAGGGGCCCTCCCTAAACACTAACCTTAAGCATTTATTTATAAAGTTTTACCTTAGGACAACGGATGTGATCTCTAAGCATGATCTTCTCTTATAATTCAATGAAATTCTTAGGCAAAAGGTACACGGTCAAGGAACATGGCTGTGTTCTTGTACATGATATCTAGACTTTAATTCTTGGCTGGGCTTCACTCGCTTGATTAGTTTAATAAATGCAATTCACTTTTAAAGCTTTGAAACTTCATCAAACTCATCAAAAGCTTCTAGAATACCTACAAATGAAATAACAAAAAATTAAGCTCAAATTATTTATAATTAACGCAAATAATACATAAAAACTATACAAAACTACCCTAAAATATATATGTTGTGTGAGTGTTATTAGCTCTCAATGAAGAGAAGAAAAGAAAAGGAACTTAGTAAATTTTCATTAATCAATGAGGAATATTTGATTACAACAATGCTTGTAACAGGGTATAACTTGATGTCCTAGGGTTACAATGTAACTCGAGTATTTACTAAAATGAGTAAAAGCTAAATAAGCAATGTACAAAAAGCAAAAGCACATTTGTGTAATTCTTTTAGCAAGAGAATCTCCATTGTTAGGTAGTACTATTGCAGCTGGTAGGACATGTATCTTCTAGAGAGAGGCTAGAAAATTTTGTATACAATGGTTTTTGGCTGGTTTGGATAAGGTTAGTTGCATTGGGTTCTCTACTCAACTTAGAACAGTTTAGGAACACCTTCACGATAGATTTGAGCTTGGAAGGTAGGGAGGTCTCTAAAATAGGTTAGAGGTCCTCGGACAGCCTAGCCTGACCTTACTTGTGCTTGAAGAGGAGACTAAACTCATGACAAATCAAATGTACAATTAGATCAGCTCAGCATAATAGGTCAGCCTCTTTAAGAGTTAGGCAACGATAAGGACTTGGTAGACCATGTTAGTTAGGCCCTTAGCTCAGGTATAGGTTAGAGGACTTGGAGGCTAATTTCTATTAGTATAATAATTGTATAAGTATAAAATGTAAGTTATTGGGGGATGTTGGATGATGTCAAAGGTGACTTTAGCATATGCACCTGAATGGTCAAGTTAGTCGCATGGTAAAAAATAAACCAACAATAGATAATGAAGAGATATAATAGCTAAATTATAGGTCATTTTACTTGGAGGGGGTCTGAAGTTATTTATAGGGAAGAGATGAAATGGATTCATTAGCAACCTAGATCTTATGAGTGCTTTCATGTCTTTAGATTTGAGGAAAGAAGTCATAGATATGATTTTCTTGACATATCTATTAGTTTTCTCTCTTTCCTTATCCCTTTAGACTGATGGGTTACAAGTTAAGCTCTTCCTTAGGAGGTTCTATAGGCGAAAATATGTTATTGACACCATAAATGTATAAAGTGTTAAAAGAAATGACTTTCATGTTCGAAGATGATTGATTTAATAACATGATGTTTAGATTGATCTCATATGTTTATGTTATATCCAATTAGGACATGATGTATTCTTGTGGAGTTTTGACATTTTAAAACTATCAATGGTACCCCTTTGTGCTTGTCGTGACTATAGAACAAATTTAAGGTTTAATTGATTTATCATATTTCTTCTTAATGTAATACACATGTTGACTCATTGATTAGACAAAGTTAGATTAGTTGAAAATAGGTTTAAGAAGGTTTGATGATGTTTAAGCTGAAAGTGGCATTTAAGATGTTAGATTATGAGCAAATGATCATATGATGCCATAAGGTTTGAATCTTGATTTGGTTTGTTTAATGCCTTATAATGAATGTAGTAGATGCTTAAAACTTGTTCATTTATATGTTAATCATGTGTTCCAATGATTAAATGATGATTTCTATGATGATTTTAGGCCTAGGATGTATTTAGGATACAATATGATGCTTGGATGTCAAAATGGGTGCATAAAGTTTCAACGTCGATGCTTAAATGCTTAGGATTAGTGTGTTTCTATAAGTTTTTATCATTTTAGCAAATTTCCGAAGAATGCATTTTTATATCAAACTTTAGTTTGATAATACTGTTGCTCCTTTTAGATTTTGGAAGTATTAAAAGTGTCATATGATGCATATATGTTAAGTTGCATCAAACAATTTTAGCCTTGATTGAGGAAGGTTAAGATGAATTGAATATATCCAATTTTTGTGAAAATTTTTAGATTTTACATAAAGTTTGATGGGCGAATTTGAGGTTCCAAAGTTTATTTAGTAGATATCTTGTTGATTTTAAAGTTAGATGATGATGATATAAGTGTTATGTAATGCATACAAGTTAATTTGCATGCCTAAAGGGTTGATCTGGAAGAAGAAATGTCTAAAATGAGATAAATGACAAAAATTTCTAGATTTTCTAGCAACTTGTAATTATTTTGATGAATGTTAGTAAAGCATTCTTAATATATTTTATTGATTTGTGTATCTAAATTTCTAGAAAATATTTTTGACATTCAATTTTTCATGAATGCTCATATTACACATTCAAAGTGTTCTTAATGGGAGCATTGATTTACTTTTACCAACCAACTGCATAAAAAAATGTTCCTTTTTTTCCTACAAGATTTTTACTATGTCTTAAATGAATTTTTGTTAGTAAAATTTAATTTTGCTATAAAAAGCTTCATAACCAAAATGCATAAATACTAGTTTTTGATTTAAGTTATGGATCAAGACTTTTGAATTTTTTGATAGGTAGTCACGAACCAAGTCCCATTGATATATAGCGAACTAACACTTGAGGCCATATGATTTTAGTTTATGCACTAAATTGTTATATGGTGGTAGGTTGGTTATTGGTTGGCTAAATGCAATGATATAGATTGGTCTCTTGGACAGAGCCCTAAAGGAGTCATACAGGTGAATGAGACACCATTATGAGTTATTACACTAGACTTGAAACTTGGTGGGTAATGGTAGCGATGAAATTGGTGTAGTATAACTATGATGTTAGTCACCGAATTGACGATGAAATGATGTAAATTATGTAATATAATATATATGTGGGATTTTGGAATTTGAGTTATTCCAAACTTTTGGACGATGGGGTTGCATCGCTTGTTTATGCCTAAAATTATTACTTAAATGAAGTTGGTTATTGCACGATGTATGTAGATCGTTATCTGTATGGGGTTGGACACAATGGTTATGTATGATTCACACATATTCTGGAAAACTTATTTCAAGTGGGGAAGATAATTGTGACTATCTCTTTTCGAATGGGATTGTTATAAGATAGTCAAGGACTTTTGGTCGATTTAGTTTAGAATAAAGAACGAAATTGAATTACTATGAAAATTCAAAAGAAATATTTATTTAGATATTTTTGGATTTAGTAGCTGTTTTGATCTTTTCATGTCCTACCATGTGTAAAAATATGTGATAGAATGATGTAACCAATGATTCTGTAGCTTGACAAATTATAATATAATATACAAAATTCATTCATTAATATGAATAGAGATAGATTAAATCTAGGTTGTATAGTTTTTTAAATCTAGATCCGGATAGATAAGATAAATTTTGGCACGAACGAGGGAAAAAATAAAAATAAAATCGCTCCTCTCATTTCACTAGAGAAAATTTGGCTTATCGTATCGTAAATTCGAGAAGCGTTCGGAAAACTCTTTTTTCCTTTTGGCAGAAGTTACGGATTTAAAAAATGTAAAATCTATTTCGACCTAAATCAAAACTTCCCTCCTCACGACAGCCGTTTTGATCTATTCATCACAAATTCGAGGTCTAATATTGTCATTGCAACTGAGGCAATATTGAAAATAGACTCCTAAATCATGGACACCTAAGTAATTCTCGATCCGAGTTGAGGGACACAGGTGTAATTAGACATTGACAATAAAATATTATCCAGTGGGGACCACCGTCTCTTCCCCTCCCCAGGTCCCCAACCACGCTATTATCGATACGTATTTATTTTTCCAAATATTAAAATATCACTCCAAATATTATATTCGTTTCATATTTTTTTTAAATATTAAATTTTTTTTTCTTCGGTTTCTTCTCCTTTAGAAGAATCCTTCCTCCCCATGGCTTTATCTCCACTCTAAACACACACTCTGTCTCTCTCTCTCTCTCTCTCTCTCTCTCTCTCTTTGTGACATTGTAATTAAGACTTCTCAATTTTCTTCTTTTGTATTTATCATTAGCGGTGAGTTTAATCTAACGTGTTTGGTCGTTCGAATTTTCCTTCTCTCATACGCTATCTTGTCTTAGTTCTATTGCTTTAAGTTTTCAATCTTTTGGGTTTTTGAATTGATTTTCGTTCTGTTTTTCCGATTGAAAAGAATGCAGTTTGAATTACCTTTTCGATGATTGTGCTTTGGAGATTTTCTGGAAGCTTCTATGGCCAATTCGAGGTGGATTGTATTGGAATTCGATATTTCGGGGAATTTAATTGGCTTATGATTGTAGCTTTGAAGTAAAAAGATAGGATTTTTTTAGTTGAATAAGTGGTGGAATTGTGTTTTAAATGGATTGGTTATGATATAATTGTTATCTTGAAGAAAAAAGGTATGATTTTTAGATTAGACGTGTTGGAATTGTGGTTTTCTATAGGCTAAATTCTTGTCCTGCATTCGTGGAGACTGTTTATGTATATTCAAGAAGAGAGAGGGAGAGAGAGGATTATCTGAGTGAAGAAGAACTAGGGATTGGTTTGACGAAGTAATGAGAATCAAGAGATTTGTGTTTTATAGTTTGACCCCAATTCGACCATAATATGAATCTTAGCATTTGATTGTGATTTTGGAGTAAAGATACGATTTTTTTAAATAAGAAGTGCTGGAATTGTGTTTTAATTATATCTCATTAGGTAAAAATTCATTCCTGGATGCATTGTGTGAAGGACTATAAGGACATCGAGGAGGATTTTTTTTTGTTCTTTTTTTTTTTTATGGTTTTATTTTTTTAAGGGTGTGTGAATTGGGAACGGCTTTCTCTTGGTAGTTGCTATGAACTTGGTGATGAGAAGGTGTTTCTGGATTTTCATCTGACAATTTCTTGAATTGTAAATCTCTCTCTCTCACTTTTCCCCCTCAATTTTGCATTTGCAGCCTATTCCATTTTAAGCAGACGATTCTCCAGCCCTGCACTAAGTTGGATGCTTAGTTTACCAGGGTCATAGGGGGAGGTAACAGCATGTTGGAATATCTCTCACTGATGTTGGCTTGTCCTCATGATGAGAATTTCCTCCTTGGTGTGACTGAATGTTTTCTACTGCTCAATTATGGCAAAAAATGTGTACAATCTAGTTACCTACACTGTGTTGACGGTGTAGAGACCTCTTCTTTCAGTTTGCTGAAAGTCCAGTGAGAAAGTTTTTCTATTCGTGTGCTATAAACGTAGCAATGGAAAGGTATGGCTATAGGCTGTACTTTGTCATGTAGCCTGGAAATTTATCTGATTAATTCACAGAACTTATGTTGACTATCTTCCAGATATAGTGTTCTGGAGCAGATTGGAGATGGTACTTGTGGCTCTGTATATAAGGCTATCAATAAAGATTCCCTGGAAACAGTAAGTGTGCAGCCTTCATACATGAAATTGTGGCTTTAATTGTAGCGTTTATTCATTCCTTCTTGCCTGATTGTTATGATTGGGAATTCTTTTATTGTTGGATGAAATTTCAGTCTTATAGCAGATACCTGGTGCTATATTTGTTGTCTACTATTCTGGATTGAAGTTTTGTTCAAGATTGGCTCCTTGGTTATGAGTTGATTGCATCTCTTCTAACATTCTGACTTATATCTTTTGACTCAGGTTGCTGTAAAGAAAATGAAGACAAAATTCTATTATTGGGAAGACTGTATGAACCTAAGAGAAGTTAAGGTATGTTGGATGACATAAAATATCGTTGGAATAGTTCCAACTCCTTGAAGCTTGATTTACTTCCCCTTGCATGTGTAATATACAGAATATAGAATGATAGCAAACCATTTAATATTATGACAATTAATTCTGCAGGTGCTACGTAAGCTGAATCACCCCAATATCGTAAAGCTGAGGGAGATTGTCAGAGAAAACAATGAGCTTTTCTTCATCTTTGAATACATGGTGAGAGATGCACCAGTTAATTAATTTATAGCATATTCTTTATCCACATGGCATCTGCGGTGAATATATTTCTTTTTTGTTTTTCCTCTGCAAAGTCCATGATTTGGATCAAGTGTTTCCAGCTGACATTGTATATGAGAAAAAAACTTGAGGAAATACACCCACTGCTTGAGAAGCTGTATTCTTAGCATTGTAATTAGTTAGAATCGTCAAATGTTAGTTCATCCTTGTTTTGAGATTTATCATTATATGTATAATTATGGATCTTCTTTCTTTCTTTCTTTTTTTTTATCCTCCCACCTGGGGGAGGGGGAACACTGTCTGAATGATTATATTGGTTGAATAAATAAACAAATATTCTAGACGTGGAGTGAATTCCCTCTTTCTAACTTGGTATGATTTGCTTGATCTGAAATATATTGTTGTTTTGGGGGTGGGGGGTTGCTATGTTTGGGGTTGGGGTGCAGTTTAATGGATGCCATTGGTATGGCTAGATAACATGCATCTCAGCTTTGGTAAAATTGCTTTCTGTTGGGGGTATTGGTAGGTAATGATCTTAAAATAAGGCAATTTGTAGAGTGTAACTTACCAGTAGAAAGGGTTTGCTGGTTATAATGGGCTTTTAACTCCCAAATTATCCGTAGAGATATGATTTTCCACAGATTGGAGATAGGGTGCCCTGTGCAGAGGCATGTGAAAAGTTTCTCTTATATATTGAGCATAAAACTAGATATTTGGCAGAATACAGTAAGAAATTTGGCACATCTCCTTTCCTTTTGCCAGGAACACAACTTGTATCAATTAATGGGAGAACAACAGTACCCATTTTCAGAAGAAGAGATACGGAAGATTATCTATCAATTGCTGCAAGGTCTTTCTCACATGCACAAAAGTGGTTACTATCATCGTGATTTGAAGCCAGGTAAAATTGAAACTTGTATGTTAATCTTAGATATGTATATTTTCTCTAGTTTTGCTTATTTCTGTTGTATTATGAATTTTGTTTTTATCAGCATTATAATTAGAATTCCTTTTCTTTGCTTTAAGAAAATCTGCTGGTAACAAATGATGTCCTTAAAATTGCTGACTTTGGACTGTCTAGAGAGGTTACTTCCATGCCTCCTTATACTGAATATGTTTCCACAAGATGGTGAGTCATATATATTTGCAATGATTCTTTTAATTTGTGTCTATATGGCTTTTTGCTACTGTAATACTTATGATTAAGCTAGATGTCAAAAATCTTGTTTCACTTGTTTTAGGTACCGAGCTCCAGAGGTTTTGTTGCGGTCCTCACCTTATACTCCTGCTATCGGTATGCAGCATAATCACTTTAAATGAGTGATTAACTATTTATTAGTATCCCTTGCTGATAATTGTATAGTTTTAGGAAGAGTGAGTATGATATAGACCAAATTCATCCACACATTAGCTTCAAACTTCTTTATGTCCTCTTTTTCTGAAAAATGATGGTTGTAAATGCAACCTTTTTATGAAAATAAATTTCATCTAGTTTAGCTATGATGAGTAGAATCAGGATAGGTCTCAGTATATACATAAAAGCAAAACAAATGAGAAGAATTTTGACTTGTCATGGCTTGTGGCATGAAGCAAAAATTTGGTCCATTGGTGTATATATATAAATTGTATGCTACCAAACTCACATCCTGTGCAAGGGTAGCTCTAATGAAGCACATCGCAGTTAGATCAACATATCTTAGGTCCTTGGCCTCTATATCAGATCATGTGATGTAAAATGTAGGGAAACTTGCTTTTATTTCTAAGGAGGATGTCTTGAGTAGTTCTGTGGAACTGGAAAGTTAGGTTAAGATTAAGCTTTGTGATGTAATAGGGATTTTTTTTTTTAAATTGATTTCACTGTTCTTTTATTATTCTTTGGTATGTTGAAACTAAAGCCAGTACATTTTCTATATGCTAATGTCTTTTTACACATACATTTGGTGCATGTCATGCTATGAATGCCTAACTGATTGATGTGTATCTGCTCTTTTAGTTGGACCAGATTTGTTTGTTACCTATAATTTTGTTACTAATCTATTTTGCTTTGTACATTCTTGTTCCATAAGACTAATGAATCCAAAATTTACAGACATGTGGGCTGTTGGTGCAATATTGGCTGAACTTTTCACCTTGTCTCCTATCTTTCCCGGTGAAAGGTACCTCACTTTCATTAAGTCCATGTTTTTATTTCAATAGTATTAATTCAATTTATTTTTCACTTACATGGGACTTAAAACACATGTTCTGGTGTCTATTTAGGTAACCCAGCTGTAGCAAACAATCATGCATGCATGGCCTACTTTTAGATGCTTTTGCCCACTTGTGTTCGAAGAATCTCTAAATACCTTATAGCATCTAAAATCATGTTACTGTTTGAATAGAAGAAAGAATATTTCCATGTAATCACTGTATTTTCAAGAAAATGAAATTTCATTATTCATTATATATTGTAAGTCATGTCTTGGGTGTTATATAATAACACTGAACCCTTCAAATATTTTCAAAATGGTAGAGAGATTACTTCATGCTGATGTAAATCATGATGGGTGTTATAATTTGCATGGAAGTCAGCTTCTCTCAGTTTTGCTTGAACACTAAAATCAAATACTATAGAAAGGGCTGCATTCTATGTTTTATTATTATTTCTACTCTGCAGCGAAGCAGATCAGCTGTACAAGATATGTCGTATACTTGGTAGGCCAGATTGGAGAGCTTTTCCTGGAGTTAAGAATATCTCTTCCTTAATCCATATTGGGCATTCAAAGGTGAGAATTTGATTATCTGATTATGTAACTTCACGGTGCCCCTTGTCATTTTGATCTTTCTTCATCCGTTTATTTGCAGATGTTGCCTGTGAATCTCTCTGCAATAATACCAAATGCGAGTGCAGCAGCAATTGATCTCATCAAGGTGGGCAGACAATGATATGACATGAAAAATTGTTGATTAGATGCTTCTTGGTTCTAACAGATTTCACCTAATATATTATGTTTCTCTAATGACAACAGCAACTTTGTTCCTGGGATCTGCTAAAGCGGCCAACTGCGGAGCAAGCTTTGCAACATCCATTTTTTCATGTAATATGTCTTCCCAATTTCTCTCCATTCTCTTCTTTTCTCCTTGGGCTTTTTGCATTTGTGGATAGTGGTTGTTAGTTCACTGTGCAAAATTATAATCATTTTCTATTATCTGCTGCATAGGTTGTTACATGGGATCCATATCCTCTTCATGCTTCACTTGAGAAGGAATTTGATACAAGGGGTGGGTCTTCTGAACTTGATTCTCAAAGCGTTTTCTACGTAATTCTCTTTAGTAAAGTTGCTTTTAGGTACTGTGTGTCTTTATAGTTTTCTCACATTTTTGTGCAGATTCAATGCCAAATCTGGAGTTGAATTTATGGGACTTCAAATCCCAACCTGACGACTGTTTTCTTGGGCTGACACTGGCAGTGAAACCCAGTAACCAAAACTTGGGTGAGTGGTTGACTTGTTATGTGGTTGAATGAATGGGTTGGATCTCACATAGTTCCCTTTCTATGTCACAAATAAGTCGGAAAAGGTCTTTGTTTGTTCTTGATTTTGAAGTAATATCACAACCTGAAAGTTGTTAAAGCTTATGTTATTTGATTGTCCTTGCAGATACCTAATTAGAAATACTGTACTGATTTTACTGAATTAACCCATAATGGAGGGGTGTAGTTATTTTTTGGGCTTGATTTAATGAGCCCTATGTATTTCCTTTAGACTTAAGTTTCTACCTATCTTCTATTGCAATTTTTTATAAATAATAGGTATGACATGTCCTCTACTGGCCCTTGTTATTACTAAAATTGCCTGATTAACAAAAAAAAAAAAAAATGTCAGTTTTGAGTGTGGTTATGTAATTTTGTAGGATATATTCTGGTTATATAGAACATTGAGCTGTCTTCGATCATGGCCCAAGACATTATTGTTTTGAGTCTGCACTTTCTTGAACTTTCCTTCCTTGGCCAGTTTCTTTTTGAATCTTTACATTGATAAATGGTGATGTATGGTTATTAAAATTGCAATTTTACTGTTTATTTGAATATGTAGAATTAGTAATCATATAGAATCTCACAACATATCGTACATTAAAATTCTATCAAAAGTTTGCATCTAAATGATTTTATATTCATTTTTACTAAGAAAAACATTATAAAATTATAAACTTGTATAATCATATAATTAACTGGCGATTTTGACAACTATGGGCTTTCTCAAGGTTTTATTGGTGACATCATTGAGTGGATGGGTTCAGTTAGAGTGCATGCTGGGTTTTTTGAGGCATGCTTTTCGGCATGCTTGAGTGCCATCTCATCATGTAAGATGTGTAGTTCTGGCCAATTATGATGTTTTTCACCATCAAAGTAACAAAATTTTCATCCATTTTGGATAATGCTGAAATTCTCTGCTGTTGGATCTATATGATTTATTAGAATCAGGGCATAGGTACCTAAGGGTACTCAAGAACCTCGGAAGTTGATTTAGTGTTTACATGATTACCTCTTTACTAGCATGTGTTAGATAACTATTGCTTTGTCCTCATTTCTGTGATACTTTGCTCTTTGGACAAATTTCTTATTGAAATGGAATGACTGTTGATTTCTCTCTGCTGCATTTAATCTTACTATTTTTCCCCTCATATTTACATGTCTCAACTTTATCATTGCATCTTATTTTTTGCCTTTTTCCCAGCCCTTTAATTATGGAGTGCTAATTGTAATATCATTTAACTAAAGAGCCTGTATTTTTTTTCCCGCTGCAGATTTGGTACACAATGTTTCTGGGGGCTTTAGAGAGGTAGGTGTCTGACGACGGATTTCTTTGTTATTTTGTTGGATTATAATAATTAATACATTTACTTATGTAAGGAAAAGATAAGACATTGTTGACTAGATCATTCATTATCTTGTTCCTCAGTAAGTGGTCTTGGATGAACAACATTCTTTTTGCAAAGTAGATTTTTTTTTTCCCTTTTTCTTTAATTGGCATATTTAAGAATATTCTTGTGCTCCTTAATTTTTTTTGGTTCAACCTTTTGATAAAGTTGTCCGAAAATTTAAATCCTTTGGTCGACTAGGAGTTATTGAATATTTACTTGTCATGTTTTGGCATTCCATCTTTTTCTTTGATACATAGCATTCCATCTTTTTCTTTGATACTTACAATTATGTGAACTCAAATTGCAGGAAGTACTGTATCATGCTGATTGTAGAGATCATCAAGATGTACCAGGTAGTGTTCATATTATGGTTTCTATGAGTCTTTTAATCTTGTTAGTTTGATTTGTGCAAAACAGAGATTCTTTTTTCAAGAGGAAAATTATAAAGAAAGATTATTTGGTTCAATTAGGTTACACTTGTCAGCCTAGATTTATTATGTTTAGCCTCTGAGCAACATCCTATTAGTGATGATAAGCAGTCTACTTATTGTACCTTAAGCATTGTTGAAGTCTTTTGCTGTCTTGAGTTTTCTGCTTTAGCTGTAGCATTTTATACTATTGCTAACTGCAAAAAAATCTTTCTGCATTGAGTTAGCTTTTAGTTTGTTTTAATTGATGTTTCAGTCTTTTGGTCGTTTCTGCCCTCTGATCAAAGCCAAATCCAGGCACCAGTGGAGTCATCATTGTCATTGTCATTCAGGTCAGTAACAATTAGAATTTTCACTACATCATCTCTTGCTATGTTTGTGGAAGTGCTCTCTTCTCTCCCTCATGAAATGTGCAATTGGTACCTCTTTTTTCGTTTTATTTTTTTTGGCCCCCTCCAACCCTACCCCCCACCCCCCAAAACCCCCAAACAAACCAACCCACATCAGGAGTGCTTGTTTACAATTCTTTCTTTAGCATCAATATCCCTATATTGCTTCTTGCTAAGTGAACTTTGAGGAGTAGTTTTATATAATTGGTTCTGATTTAAATTTTTATTGTTTTATCTTTTGAATTTGCAAAAATTATTTTGAAAATTAGATATCAGTGGTAAATTATGTGAAGAGCACCAGAAAGTAGCATGTTTGATTTCTGTACCATGGTTCATTGCAGCAGTTCAATTCAGCTCCCATCCATTGCAGCTCCACCGTCAATTGGGCTGACAATACCTTCATTGCAGCCTAAGCCTAACTCAAGAGACTGCCCTCTGTTAGCCATGTCCTCTAGTTTTCAGCAAGGTCATTGGCTTTGAGTTAACCATCTAACCAAGTTGACTACAATAAAGGGGAGCGTTGTATTTTATTCTATTTATTCATGTAAAGATATATAGGCTCGCTAAGAAGCCGATTATACAGGCATTGGCCCCCATTAACATTTATTTATTGGGGAGGTATAGTTGAAAGAAATTTTGATGCGACAGTGTTTAGGATTTGATCTTGAGAGAATTTTGTACAGAGATCTCAACTTCATTCTTAATGTCAGGGCTATATTTTCCCCGTTTTTCTGATTATTTTTCTCCTCTACTTCAAAGGTCTTGGGAAATGCTAATATAATTATGGCTATTTCATTTGATACTTGAGAGCATTGTCATAAGATGTGCATGCACACGTTTGTGTGAGATTTGATCGATAGTAGCAAAATCCCTTGTGGTAGATTCAGGGGCTGATCGGCAATATGGCTTTTGGCCCGTGTAAAACTTACCAGGTTATGTTGCTGTTCCAAGTTAGCACCTGGAGATTGGTAATATATAGTTGTTGTGGTAGTTCCTTGGTTGGAATTTGGTGGATGGTAGGTGAAGAATCAAGACCTTAAATTTACATATGAAGAACACCTGTAATTGGATGCTGAATGAAATAAATTTCCATGTATTCTTTTTATTTTTGACTTCACTCGGTATAAAACTGAAAAATACGACCCTTTCCGTTTTGAATTTTCTGAAAATAGTTATTGTCCCGGATACTTTTTGGGATGGTTTTCATACTTTGTATAGAAGTCTATTATTTTTATACTCTAGATAACTTGTGCTTATCAATGGGCAAAAAAGGATTTGAAAAATAAGAGAATTTTCTATATTGATACTGTACACCAATTGAAATGGATGTAGCGTACTTTTTTCTCTTTTTTTTTTTTTTAAATATTTGTTTTTCTTTTCTTTTTCTATATGAAATATGGGTTGAAATGGATGGGGCTCGATGCACGTCAGAGAGAACCAGTTTGCTCTGGGTTTAGGTGGTATTTTTCTCCGTACTTCAATTCATTCGCCGATTCTACAACCTTTACTTAGTTTCCAAGCCTCATCCTATCACAAGTTGCGAGTCCATAAGAGGGGAAAGAATCGATGAAGCCTTAGCCTGTGAGAGTACACATCAAATTTTACCGTAATTTAAGCCTAACATTCACCTCTTTTTGCCTTATCACCAGAAGGTTTTTGCTCTGAAAGAATCGTGTGTTATCTACAACCTCAATGCTAATCTGTGGGTTAGGCCTAATGTTACATTAAACTTTTGGCTAGTGTGTTTGGACGGGAGGACCAACTGGAGGGGACTATCCACTTCTCGTAGTAAGAAAGGGAGGAATCGCCCGTGGAACAACGGTACCCCAAACCCAATAAGATGTATCTCGCCCTTGTCTTTGCTGTTCATAAGCTCCTTTGAGTAAAGAGTAAAAACGAGGGGAAATATTTCACTTTAATGTTCATTTCCTCCTCTTCAAATCTGTAGAGTAATGGATAGAAATGGATACAAATGAAAAGATAATTATAAAATAAATCTTCATCATAATAAAATAAATAGCTGTAATTTTATCAAATGCTAATTTCATTTCTTTTGTTTATTTATTTATTTTTTTTGGTAAAATCAATCGAGCACTGGGATTACAAAACTCTCTCTCTATTTCCTTCTTATATTTTCAAACACAAAGTGATAATTACGTTTCTTTCCATTTTTACCTGTTTCTATCCCTTTTCATTTATTCTCATCCATTTTCTCTTCTAAGAAAAATACCAAAACCAGTGTTAAATTTTGCGGCGTTCTTATATTTGTCCTTCAATCTCCAGGCGTGTTTACATGTTTTTAATATGATGCTCTTACATTATTCGATTCGAAAACTCTCCACAAAAACTTTTCCGTGTGCTTCACCATATGTTTTCTCAAAGTCAATGAATACATAAGGTAAATTTTGTTTCATAATATTATACACTTGGTTCTACTTTTTCTTTTCTTTCCCTTTTTTTTTTTTACTTCCTTTGGCCAAATATTTGGTTCCAGTTCTCTTGGGAGATCTATTACTTCCATCGCTAAGTCCGACATAAATCCAAATTAAGTGGTAGATACAAATGCCTCTCTCTCTCTTAATTTAATTTTTCAAAAAAAAAAAAAAAACTTTGAATATCCCTCTCTTATTTAAATCAACTATTCAAGAGTTTTATTTAGTCCTTTAATCTTATGCATTGTAATCCATACAATTTTTCATATTCTTTGGTTCCTTACTAAATCTATCAAAATTCACTTTTATTTTTTAGTTTCCAAAATCATGTTAACAAGATTTGTGAGCCATGTTAATGCTTATTTCCTAAAGTGCTGTGGCTTACTAAAAACTAGTAATTACAAAGACTACTGGAGTAGCAAGACATGACAATAATACCACAATAAATATACTTATCGATAAGAGAGAGCGAGACTGACCTACCTAGGACAGAGAACGCAAGAGTGACTCCCCCTTAGCACAACAACAATTCGAATTTCATTTGATCGAATTGTTTTCAAAATTTTAAATCTTATTTAATGTGTAATATGTACTAGATGTCTAAAGTGTTTGATAAAATACTATGACCTATTCATTTCACCCATAGAATAAATACACAATGGAATTATAATTAATTAGTAATTGAATAAACCCGTAACAGCTATTAGATTGTTTACTTGGAAAAAAAAAGATACATAAGTGATAAACATGGAATGCAATTTTTCTTTTGGTCATCAAAATGCTAAAAATTTTATTTATTCTTTACCCATTATCATAATGGTCTAGAACTAGAGGTACATGATCCAAAGATGAACTAAAGTAAGAATCTAAATCGAGTAGCTTTTAAGATAGGATGGAAAGCAAAGCCACCAATTTGATGGGCACATCCCTATCCTAGTGTTACGAGCTCCCCAATTGGTTACTTGATTTGCCTTTCTACTAACATGAGAAAAAGAAAAATTAACATTTGCATTAGAGACTAATCTCTTTATTTCCTGAACTAAAGGAGTTGCAGCCTAATGAATCACAATTGATATTTCTTAGTGACTTTCTTAGGCTAGCTTAGTCACTGCTTAAACAATCGCTAGACAATCAAATTCAAATTGAACTACCTTGATTCATAACCCATCGCATGCCATCTAGGTGAGCTCTAGCTTCTGTCTCTTCTACATTAAAACATGAAAAAACACGTGCTATCCCTACCACAACCGAGCCCATGAAATAAGCCCTCACTTGGTTTCTTTCATGACATCTACACCATACTCTCTATCCTTACACCTTCACTACCAACCTCCTCTACCCTTGCAATTTGCAACCATTCATACAACGTAACCCTAGATCTACATATTATCTCCTCTGGATCCATGGTTTTCCCTTCATCAATCGCTTGACATTGAGTCTTCTAGATATTCCATGCCAAGAAACACACTTTCTGCTCAAACTCACTATGGATGTACCCCACCATGCCCTCTCCTTATGAGATTTCTAGTAACCACGCCATAAATAACAAGATCCTAGATCTATTTGTTTTAATCTTGAGACTCCCAAACCATACCGTTACTGCCTACTCACAAGTTAGGATGGCATGCTCTGGAGCTTCTTCTTTGCCGCACAAGACACAATTAGGGAGAAGGTGTTGCCTTTCACTTGAAAAGCCTTTCGAACGTTGGAAGGGTGTTAGGTGTAATACGCTACAGGAAATGCTTGATCTTCGGAAAGACTTTTATATTCCATACTTTCTTCTACGTTTCTGCACTTGTTCTTACTAACGTTGAAGGCTCGAACCTCTAATTAGTTGAAGCTTTTTCCTTATTATAGTAGTAAGCTGCCTTCGACATACACTGTTCGTTCTTGCTTTGTAGCCAAATCATTATATCTGACCGATCCAAAGGTAATTCCTTGATCTTTTCAACTTCTTCTGGACTTAATATTTGATGCAATCGCTATATATTCCAAGTTCTAATTTCCTGGTCAATGAAGTTGTGATCTTCAAAACCTAACTTGTCTCAACCTCACTCATTCTATGTTTCTGCTCACGTAATAGAGGAAACCATCGATCTCTCCATATATTCACTCTCTCCCCTATTCCAATTTTCCATAGAGCACCTTCAAATAACAACTTATTACCTTCAACTATATTTCTCTAAGCCTAAGAGACGTTCCCCCCCTTCGTAGCATCTTTAAGAACTATTATAGGGAGGTAGATTCCTTTCATCACTCTAACCTAAAGTGCTTTTAGGTGTGATTCCATCCTCCATGCAAGTTTAGTAAGTAGGACTAGGTTATAAGAGTGTAGATCTTTAAATCCCATGCTCCCCTCCTTCTTTGCACAAGTTAACCTCTCTCAACTAACCCAATGAATTTTTTTTTCATCTCTTTTCCAACCCACCACAATTTTGCAATCAAACTACTAACTTCTCTACACCATTTGATAGGGTCCAAGAAACAGCTCATTGAGTAAGTCATAATGGTTGTTGTTACTGACTTAATCAAAATTTCTCTACTTGCTTCAATTAATAAATGTTGTTTCCATCCTTTAAGTGATGCATCTCTAGGGTTGGATACACGGAGAAGTACTAAAATGAAGCAAACAAAAAACAAACAGAGAAAAAATTAGCAAAGTTTGGTTAACTACTAAATAGATATGACGCATTATTTGATCCTACTTGGCCCACAATTTGCCGAATATGACATATCGGTTCGAACTAAAGGGTCATTCACCACTACTCTTTACTAAAGAGAATAGATAAGAGTTAAATAATAATAAAAACACTAAGATTGCTTAATGTGAATAATTCTGTATTGATTTGTTGATTGTTTGCATACAAGAAAGTAGGGGTTTATATATCAGTCCACTAGGGTTACTTTACATGTATGAAATGACTAAAGGATATTCTACAATTAGGTTATATAAAACATATTAAAAGGGGGCAAAGAATATTCAATATGGAAAAGAAAGAATCATTTGTAGAATATTGTATGAAAAGACATGTGTCGCTTAGTGGCTAGACATTAGGAATATGATACAAGGTAGGTGAAAGCAGAATAATGTTTATAGTTACAGGCCAACCTGATCTAGATTATGTCAAGAGCTAATCAGTCTGGTAAAGAAGTTAGCTGAATTGAAGCTAGACACCTATGGTTGGTTAGGGAGCTCGGTTTAGCTAATCTTGGGCTGTCTTCTGGAATAAGACTTCATTGTTGGGCAGGTACATGTTAGACACATGTGAGGATTTGACATATAGGTCGGTAGGAGATCAGTTCAGCATAGGAATCCATGTCTCAACTTTGGTTTCCAACTAGTATTCTCCACGCGAGTCTTTGGAGTCCTCTAGCTTAGCTGCAAGTGATTGGTCTAGGGGCCTGATTCCTATCATTTACTTGGTGGTCGAAAAGATTTGCCTTCAAATCTAGAGGAGTTTCTACTTCTTCTTTAAGGGCACATGTAGGGTATTCTTCTATCGGTTGGTAAGGGATTAAATCGGACATATTGAAGGTGGAAGAAACATCATAATTGTTAGGCAACTCAATTTGGTAAGTGTTATAGTTGATCTTCTTTAGGATTTTGAACAGACCATCAACTCATGGAGATAGTTTGTTTTGTCTTAAGTGTGGCAATCGTTCTTGGTTGAGGTGCATCCATACTAAGTCTCTTGAGTGGGAGGAAATAGTTCAGCGGCCTTGGCCACCAATTTCATGCTATCTTTAATTGAATTTAGCAATCTTCTTGGTTACAGATTAGTATAGTTTATGCAGTTCTTAGGCCCGATCAATTTTGGATTGACTCTCTTTAGTAGTTGCTGGGGTGCCGATCATATCCAAGAGAATAACGGGGTTAAGGCCATAGACGACCTCCAATGGGGCCTTCCCAATAGTGCTATGGATAGCTCTGTTATATGCAAACTCCACAACTGATAGGTGCAGATTCCAATCCTTAAAGTTCTTTTCTACGACAGCTCTAAACAGATTGCCTAGTGTCTTGTTTATCACTTCATTCTAGTCATCAGTTTGAAGGTGGCTATTAAAGCTGAATGCAAGTTTAGTTCCAAGTCCTCTCTAAATAGTCTTCAAAAAATAACTAAAAAATTTTGTGTCCTGATCTAAGACAATAGTCTTTGGTACCCTATGTAGTCAGATAACTTCCTACAAAAACAAATCAGTAATATATAAGGTATTGTTAGTCTGATGGTATGGAATGAAGTGCGCTATCTTACTAAAGTGGTCCACTATAGCAAAGATAAAATCTTTACCTTTAGATTTCCGGGGTAATCTTAGGACAAAGTCTATGTCGAGGTCGGTTCAAGGTAAGGTTAGTATTGGCAGTGGTATGTATTCTCCATAGGGTTCTCTCTTCTCCTTAGCTCGCTTACACGCTTCATAATTACTAACTACCTTATGGACATCCTTAACCAAACCTGGCTAATAAAAGTTCTCCCATAACAAATTAGCTATCCTGGTCTCTCCAAAGTAACCTAATAATCCGCCACTATGAGTTTCCCTGATCAATGGCTCATGTATGGAACAGTTTAGTATGTACAGCCTTTGGTCCTTGAACAGATAGCCTTCCTTAAGATAATGTCCCTCGATTGTAATTCCATGCCTGTATTGTTCGATGATGGGGCTAAAATAAGGATCATGACCGTACTACTTAGTAATGAGTGAGAATCCCAATAATTTTGTTTGCAAAGTAGTTAGTAAGGTTTGCAGTCAAGATAAAGCGTTGGCAATCACATTTGAGCTTCCCTTCTTATGCTAGATGACGTACGAGAACGCTTCCATAAATTGCAACCACTTGGCTTGCCTTTCGAAAGCTTATTTTGACTCCCTAGATGCTTTAGAGACTTATGGTTTGTATAAATAATAAACTCTTATGGTAGCAAATAATGTTGCCAAACAGTAAGGGATTGGTAAAGAGAGTACAACTAATACAGACTCATAGATGAACATACGAACCCAATATTATGCGTAACAAAAGGGGTGGGTCCAAGCTGCAAGATGGCTTGAAAAGTAAATGATAGTTAAGGGTGAATAGGGGTTCCCGTGTATGGACGATGAATATGATGCACCAACGCCTCATATGAGCTCAAGTCACACTTGATATGATGTATAAGTATAGCTGGAGGTCACTCGCCACTAGTCTATACTCGAATGGGTTAGATAAGAGTAGCTCAAAAGTAAGCAAGATGACACTTAACTCAAGAGAGAGTAAAAGAAAAGTTTAGTGTATTCTTTTGTATATTTTGTTGTGGTTATTACATTATGTGATTATTTATAGTATCCTGTTAGGGCAAGTTCTATGTTATAGTAAATTATAAAAATAGATCCCTATTTACTAAATAAAAAGGAGAGTAATTTACAAGGAAAACACGAAATCATGTGCAGCGAATGTCCTCTGTCAGAAAGGACAGTGTGCATATGTTTTTACTTTATGATTCTAGCAATATTGTGAGCCGAGTAAGGGTGGGCCTTTATTCAAGTCTATTCGGCATTAAAAGTTCAACACCCTGACTGTTGGAGCTAGACTAGTGTTGGCTCAAAGATGGCTCATAGTAGGGTCAGCCTCGGATGGTTAGCTCCTAACAATTGTCGTCTTGGCCTCGGTATTGTAGAGATTACTGTATTCAGATTTGGCACTTAGACAAGTGTACAACGGATGGTTCGGTTTGGCACATCAGTAGGTCACCTTGGCAACGCCTTGGATAGCATGGAAAGTGAAGTAGCTTAGTAAATCGGACTGAGGCAAGCATTACTCTTTAACGCTTAACTTACCTCGAACAGCTCGGTAGACCACTTAAGAGAGGCCTCGGGCTCAGGAGGGTGTAATTGGTCCTTAATCCCTATTAACAACTCTTTCTCATACACAAAATAGTTTATAGTAGGACTACTAAGCTTCTTGCTATGTTAAGCGATGGGTCATTGCTCCTACATCAAGACAGCGCCAATTCCTACTCCTGATGCATCACATTCCAATTTGAAGGGTTTGTCAAAATTTGGTAAGGAAAGGATAGGCATCGAGATGAGCTTCTTCTTGATCTCCCTAAAGCTTTACTCAGCTCGATTGTTCCATTTAATCCTTTCATTCTTTTTTGTCAGCTTGGTCAAGGGGGTGGCTATGGTACTGAAGTTTTTGATAAATCACCTATAGAAAGAAGTTAGACCATGAAAGCTTCAAACCTCAACACATTCTTTGGTGTCGACCACTTAAGAACAGCTTGGATCTTCTCCTCATTTGCCTGGAGTCCTTCCTTTGACACTACAAATCATAGGAAGATCACTTCTTTTTGGTAGGACATATACTTCTTCACATTCCCATACAACTTCTTAGTTTTTAAAATGTCAAATACTTCACAAAGATGTTGAACATAGTCATTCAAGTTGGTACTGTATGCCAATATGTCATCAAAGTATACGACCACACATCTTCCAATTATAGGGTACACTACATGGTTCATCAACCTCTTGAATGTGCTCGGCGCATTAGTAAGTATGAATGGCATAACCAACCATTCGTAGAGTCTATGTCTAGTCTTAAAGGCAGTCTTTCATTTATCCCTCAGCCTCATGTGAATTTGGTGGTAGCCACTTTGCAAATTAATTTTCGAAAATATCTTGGTGCCATGAAGCTCATCTAATATGTTATTGAGCCTTAGTATTGGGTATCTATATTTTATAGTAATTCGGTTGGTTGCCCGGTTATCGATGCACATGTGCCATGAACCATCTTTCTTAGGGACAAGTAGAGTTGGTACAGTATAAGGGCTCATGCTTTCCCTCACATATCCTCATACTATGAGTTTGTCCAGCCGTCTTTTCAACTTGGCATCCTACTCAGGGTTCATCTTGTATATAGGTCGATTTGGTAAAGTAACGCTTAGCTACAGATCAATGCAGTGCTCAATGCTTCGGACTGGAGGCAGTCCTCTAGGCAATTCTTTAGGGAATAGATCGAAAAACTCATTTAGCAAGCTTTAGATTTCATTAGGGATATCATCTAAATCTCTCATTTACAATAATCTTCTGAACAATAGGAACATAGATTCTTCAACCTTTTCAGTAGCTCAAAACTCCCTTTAGCTCATCATTAAAGTAATCGTCTTATTAGCTCGGGTGAGCAGATTGTGGGTTTTATTTACTTGGGATGGGGTCAAGGGTTGCAACACAATCTTCTTTTCATCTTAACAAAGGCATAGGTGTTCTTATACTCGTCATGAGTAACACGTTGGTTGAATAACCAAGGTCATCCAAATAGCAAATGTAAAGCTCCTATGGGGACAACATCACATACTACTTCGTCCTTATATACACTCCCAAAAATAAATGGTATGATTACTTGTTCAGTTACGTGCAAAGCACCCTTATCATGAAACCAATGCAACTTGCAAGGTTGAGGATGCTTTAAGGTTGGTAGACCCAACCTCTTCACAAAAGACTGTACAACGACATTAGTACAATTTCCCCTATCCATAATGAGCATGCACAATTGGCCTTTGATGATACACTTGGTATGGAATAGATTCTCCCTCTGGTCCTCTTCAGAGTTTGGCAAGAAACTCAATACTTGTTTCAAGACTAGGGTCATCACTTCTCCCTGGTCGGCATAGACACAGGTCTCCTCCTCCTCTTTGGCCTTGAGTTTTCCCACATCCTCTTCTTTCTCGGGCTCTCTCTCATTAGTGTTGTCCATTATATCTCCTTGAAGCACCATGACGCGTCGGTTTAGATACTCAGTAGCCATATGTCCAAAGCTTAAGTATTTAAAGCATTTCACTTCGTTGGTCTTTTGTCTGAAGGCCTGCCATTTCTCATATATCCTTGGGGTCAGCCTAACCTTGGGTCAACCTATTTGACTGGCTTAACCTTGCTAACTTGCTTAGCTATTATTAGATTGGTTATTTCTATCCTCGGCCCTAAATGGCTTCCTTAGCTTGGTTTAAATAGGTTAGCGCAGAACTAGGGGTTGGGAAAGTGTTGGCCCAAGTCAACTCAGAGCACTTCTCCTCTATTTTTTGACCCTCTACGCTATCTTTATTGCCTTTTCTAAGGTATAAAACCTCTGTACTTCCACGATGTTGTGAATCTTGTACTTGAGCCCATTAATGAACCTTGATACTGTACGAGCCTTTGGTTCTTCCACATCGGCTTGGATCATAAAAATTTGGAATTCTCTGATGTAGTCATCAATAGATCGGCTTCCTTAGTAAAGCTCCTGCAACTTTGTAAATGTATCTTGTAGGTAGATCTCAAGTACAAAGTTACCTCTTAACAACCTTTTTATCTTATCCTAAGTTCTAATACCTTATCTTCCATTTCTTGTTATGGTTACATTCAGATTTTTCTACCACATAGTGGCATACCTAGTAAACTCTAGTCTAGTAAGTCAGACTTTGACAACATGTATATACCCATAATATTCAAACACTTTCTCGACCTTCTCTTCCTACTCCAAGTATTCATCTACATCTTTACTTCCGTTGAAGGGTGGGATTTAAACCTTGACATTGTCTAACCCTTGAGGGATTCAGCATCCTCATCCCTACACTTGGTAATAGTTAGCTCCTTCTTCTTCCTCCCTAAATTCTTCAACATCCAACTCCTCATCTTCTTCCTCAATCTCCTCCAACTTCAATCTTTGTCTAGTAGCTTGGTCTACTACTCCTCTAATTCACTGGAGTCAAACTGGGTGATTTATTTGATTACCGTAACCATTGTGTCTCTTAAGGGCATTTTCTTATAGGTTATGGTGTTGTACACCATGGGGTTATTGTCTATTAACTTGTATTGCTGTGACTAGACTCTCAATAAGATTGGTCAGTCTGTCAAGTTTGTCATCAATCGACCCTAGGGTATTACTACAATTATGACCATGACTAGGTTGAGCACCACTACTCTAGTTACTAATAACTCCCTGAACACTTAAATTTGACATGATATAATACTTCTCGAACAGATTAATAACTCATAAACAACTTTAATACCTAATAATCACTTGAACAGAATAGTAGTGACTTGCTTTGTTTTCATAATGAAAAACAGAGTAATAATGAAACTACATTTACACATACACACATTGTAGTAGCTGTAGAAGGAACATAAAAGTAAGGTGAACCTAAACTTCATTGCAACTTCACATACTCCATCGTAGAATTGTGCTCTGATACCAGCGAAGCTAATGCGTCTTCGGGGTCGGATATATAGGGAAGCACCACAACAAAGCAAACAAAAAACAAACAAGGAAAAAGTTAACAAAGTCTAGGCAGCTACCGAATGGATATGATGTACCACTTAATCTTACTTGGCCTATAATCTACTGGACATGACACACCAGTTTGAACTAACGGGTCACTCACTATTACTCCTTGCTAAATGGAGTAGATAAGAGTTGAATGATAATGAGAATACTAAGGTTGCTCAATATGGATAATTCTATATTGATTTGTTGATTGTCTGCATATAAGAAAGTAGGGGTTTATATACCCATCCACTAGGGTTACTTTATATGTATGAAAAGACTAAAGGGTATTCTTTAATTAGGTTACATAAAACATATTAAAAGGGGTAAAATGGTCAAAGAATATTTAGTATAGAAAAGAAAGAATCATTCTGAAATATTGTGTCAGAAGGTACGTGTTGCTTGGTGGTTAGACATTAGGAATATGATACAAGGTAAGTGGAAGCAGAATAACATTTATAGTTAGGAGCTGACCTAATCTGGATTAGGTCGGGAGCTAATCAATTCGGTAAAGAAGTTAGCTGAATTGGAGTCAGACGCTTGTGGTCAGTTGAGCAGCTCGACTCGGCTAGTTTTGCGCTGTCTTCTGAAATAAGACTTCGCTACTGGGTAGGTGCATGTTTGACACATGTAAAGATCTGATAAACAGGTCGGCAGGAGATCAGTTCAACATAGGAATCCCCATCTTGGCTTTGGTTTTGAGCTAGTATTCTCTATGCGAGTCCTTGGAGTCCTTTAGCTCGGTTGCGAGTGATTAGTCTAGGGGCTTCATTCCTATCATTAAGCTTCTTTAGCACTTTCTCTTTCACAAAAGCAAGAGCCTCATCTTTTGATCTACCCTAAAGAGTAGGCAAACTAAGGTACATACTGGGGTCCTCAATAGCCTTAAATCTTATACTCTCTACCATAACCCTTCTAACTGTCTTAGATGAATTTTTACTAAAAAAGGTACTTGATTTCTTTAAGCTTACAAATTGTCCCAATGCTTGACAATAGCTATCCACAAATCCTTGATAACTTTCTCATTTCTTGCACATTAGCTTCTAGGAAAAATAAAGAATCATTAGCAAAAAATAAGTGAGAAAGTGTTAGACATGTATCTTTGATTGCTACTCCACGCAAATCCTTACTCTTAAGATGTTTTTCAACTCCTCTACAATAACAAGGATAAAAAGATAAGGCAACAAAGGATCTCATTATCACAAACCTCTTTAAAGAGTGAAATTGCACATCGTTTTATCATTCACAACTATGTTAAAATTTATCAACAGCATACATGATATAATCTAATTCACCCATTGTCTTGTAAAGCCATATTTAATCAAAGCTTTTCCTAAAAAACCCCACTTAATATGATCATATGCTTTATTCATATCCACTTTCAAAGCACAAATTTTTTTTGCCCCTTTTTCTTACTTTTTAGAAGATGATTCACTTCATGTGCAATCAAAATGTTACAATGAATCATTCTTCATGATATGAATACACTTTGATTTCCCAAAATAAGCTCTCCCAAAAATTGTTTTAGTTTATTGACCAAGATTTTGGAAATGATTTTATACTGAAAATTCTATAGATTAATTGGTCTAAATTGAAAGACTTCTTAAGAGGATGGGACTTTAGGAATATGAATGAGATTTGTGTTATTTAGAGTTCTAGGAAGTGTACTTGAGATGAAGAATGAATTTACAGCCTCAATTATTGATTTGCTTACAATCTTCCAGTTCTTTTGATAAAATACACCAAAGAAACCACTCAGATTGGGAGCTTTAAGCCTACCTAATTGAAAAGTAGCAATCTTGCACAACACATTGTTTATATCATTACTAATGCATCTCTTAATCCAATCCAAGCACTCCTCATCCCTCCTCTTATTTGAGCGAAACAATCTTTGAAAATGGGTGGCTACTTCAACTACTATCTCATTTTTAGATTCTAACCACGTTCCTTCATTTTGAATCTTGAGAAGTTTATTTTTGTTCCTTCTGTTAATAGTTGTATGGTGGTAAAATCTGTTTGTCTCCCACCTTCTTTCTCATGGTCATGTAAAATGGCATTAGAGTCACCCATATACATCCATAGGCCATTCATTCCATCAGCTTTGCATCTCAAAGTGTTCTACAAATGTGTTTTCAAAAAGTAATCTATGGGTGAATGTACACATGTATTGTATCTGATACTACTTCCATCTTCCCATTTAACTTCTGTATCCACAAAGTAGTCATTAGCTTCAAGAACATCAATAAGCACATTGTATTTCCACTATAGTGCTAATCCATGGCTAGTACCTCTCCTTTAACATAATAATAGCCCCTATATGTCAATCTATTCTACAACCTCTCCAACTTACTTTCTTTATTTTTAGCTTTTATTAAAAACATAATACTAGGATTAAATTTATTTACAAGGCCTTGTAAATTTTGAATTGTCTCGAGAGGCCCTATCCCTTGATAATTCCAACATAATAGAATCATGGCGATTGTGTGGTTATTATAGGCTAGCCACCATAACCCAAAAAGTCACACATATTCATAGGTAAATTGATCCACTCACTTATAGCACAAAACTCCTCCATTGATTCATAGGTAATTTTCACTTCTTTCCTTACTCTTTTACCTCTTTTTTTCATACAACCAGTATCTTTTTTATAATTTTTTCCTATTTTGAATTTTTCTGTTTGGTTTTTCCACAACACCATCCTCTTTGTTTTCAACATCTTCAACAAAATTAATGTATTTCAACCTCTTCCCTTTCTCTTCCTCCCATGACACCTCCCTCCCTCTTTTTAGCCTTAACCTCTCCATAGCTTAGGCCAATTCAACTATGTAAGTTTTCTTGAATTCAAGAACATCTGTTTCTACAACAATCTCCTTACCCTTTTATTTCGAATCCAAACTAAAGTTGCTTAACATTGATGTGCTCGTCTACAGGTTATAAGACATAGTAGGCTTTATCACTACTAAAGGGTTGCTTATTGGTTGAGGTTTAGGTAAGTGTATTTGGTTTTGAATATCATGGTTAAGAATAGGTTACGAGGAAGGTTTACTTTAGGTAGTAATTATAATTTGAGATTGGAGATTTAGGGGAGATGGCTGTTTTATAGGTTTAATGGCTGATTAGGATTGAAGAGTGTCAAATGTGTTTTGGTCTGGATGTGTTTGGTTCTTATGTGACTGAGTTAAGGGTAGGTTTTATGTACTTGAAGTTTTTTGATTTGGTATAACAATAGGTTGCTTTGAATTGGGGTTAATGTTCTACTTACTATTACACTTCTCTTTACACCACTTCCTTCCTCCTTCCACTTTTGAACTGCACCAACCCTTAACCCTGATCCCATACAATATCAAAACGCTGCCCAAATTCGTAATTCTTACTCAAGTGGCCCAATCTACCACACTTGAAGCACCAATCATTTAGCCTTTCTTATTTGAAATATATTTGATATTTTTCTCTATTACCTAGGTTAATCCACATATTTGAATACAATGGGATCTATTGGAATTTTAACCCTCACTCTTAGAAAGGTTCTCTTCTCCCCCTTACTAGATCTAATTGGTTCAATCTCTACTACTTCACCCATCTTATTACCCAACACTTGACCACTCTTGGTATTCATATACTTTAGCTTTAAACCGTGTATTTGTACCCATGTAATGAGCTTATTTAAGGGAACTTCCTCCAATCTCCACTTCCTCTCCCACTATTCTTTAATCAAGCAATGGCCTATGATAAACCAAGGGTTCTCCTCCATAATCTTCTCTACAAAGCTTCTACCCTTTAGAGTGAGAATGAATAAGTTTGAATTAGCTCATGAACCTAATGTAACATCGTACCCTTTTCGTGAACTCTTCATTATGTTAACACATGTTGTTTCATTCACCACTTTTTCTACTATAATCTTAGCCACAATTAAGATCTCTTCATTATGATCTTGCCTAGTTAGCTTTGATTCATCAATCTTGACTAGAAATACTTCATCAAAAGTAGGAGATTATGGGTGCTTAACAAAAGATGAAGCTGCCTTAGGATCTAAAAACTAAGGAGAAATTAGTCTATGCTACTTAATGAGATCTACAATAATGCTAAGTGCAGGATCTAAATGAAATAAAGATTAGCTACAACCTAGGAAAAATAAACCACTATATGTATAGAAAAATACGTTTGGATTCATATTGGTAATTTGCTTTTTGCTTTTTGATTTTTTTTGGTATGAAGATAGAAGAGGAGTATTCATAAGAAATGACTAGATGGACAATAGAATACAAGAAGTAATGTCACTTATAGAGGAAAATGAACGATGGATGATGAAAGAGAGCTTAGAATTAGAAAAGCAATGCAAATATTAGTAGAATGATATAGATTAGTTATGATATGCATAAGAATGAAGTAAGAAAGAGAAAAGAGACGAAAAAAAAACCTAAATGGTCTGACTACCTCTCCCATTGAGAGAAAATTCTCTCTCTAGAAGGCTAGAGAGAGTAGACAAAAAAAAAACATGGAATACAATTAAAATGACAATTTTACCCCATATTCAACATTCATCTTTTCACATACAGCTTCTTTGTCATTTTCTCTCTTGAGGCCACCATTGATGCAAATTAGAAGCTTCCTTTCTCTATATTCAATGAGTCTTTGACCAATTATTTCGAGTAATATTGTTGACACCCATAAGTTCTTTAGTCCTCAAACAACCGAAGACTTAATTGAATACTAGAAAGCTCCTTGGAATCATGTCGACTTTCAAATTAAAACATTGGGGTTTTTGCTCCTGCTTTCTTATCGAACTATACATGAACACTACATTCCATGAGGCCATTAAGCTTCAAAATTGATTTCACCATAGACATGAACACCCATAATTAGGCTCAACTAACATCCTTGAAGCTACCATTAGTAATTGAAAGTTCACTTTTGAAGCTTTGCCAAGTCCTTGTGCCATAAAGAGAGAGAGAGAAAGCTCATAGGGAGAGAGAAGAAGAAGAAAGTTGAGAGAAAGAGAATAGATCAAATAGAGAGAGAGAGAGAGAGAACAAATATGAGATAGAGAGAGAAGAAAAAAGCAAGTATTTGCAGTAGTGGTATAGTGGTGGTAGGTGGTTAATGATGGTGGTGACAATAGTGGTGGGTGACTATAGGCTCTATGTTAAGAAGAGGAAAGGGTAATTGGGGTAATTTTTTTTTTAAATGGCCAAGAAATAAGGATTCATTGGTTGAATTAAGAAATCCTTATTACTTGATTTTAAGTAATAGTGATTTCTACCAAATTAGAACTCAGAGACCAAAAAACAAGTGAACAACATAATAGAAAATAACAAGGGAATAGAATAACCATTCCCCTAAGTGAACAAGGTGCAAGTATCTATATTTCTCATACTTACCATCCAAAGTTGTGCATGTTATGATTCCCTTTTTTAAGAAGTAGATAAAAGAATCCCATTCTTCTCTCTTTAATGGATTCACCATCCACTAACATCTTAGTGTATTTATCCTTGGTGTATTTAGCTTAAGATATATCTCATCTTCATTACTCTTGCTTGGTCAATTTCATGTATATATCACTTTCCTTTGTTCATATTGATTTTGTTGATAACAAAGCTTTAGTCCTTGTTTCGCTTGTCGTTTTCTAGGTTATTTTTCACAAATATGTATCCTTATAATTTTTCCTCATTTTCTAATTAAGTTGGCTATGCTAATGTTATAAATTTTATGCGTTAAAAAGTTTAGTATTACTTTTGTCTTCTATTTATCTCTACATTCCTTTCTTATCCTTCATTTTAGAATCTAAGCCATCATACTTGGTAATCAATGGAAAAGTTTCGTTCCTCATTTTGGACTTCAATCCATCATACTTTGCGATCTAAAAAAATTCATGTGAAGTAATGACAACATAAGTTTATAGATAATGGTAATAGTAATAGTAGCTTAATTACAATTAGGAGTACAATGTGTTTATACAAAATAAGATTTAGATTTGGAACCTTAGTAAACTTTAAAATCCTTTATACCCTCATATGTATATGGGTACAGTATTATATTAAGATTTGAACAATAACCAAGGAAGTGACATTTAGGCTAGTTGCCCATAGAGATATGTATAATAATTCTAGTGTTGAGTTTGAACATATTGAATTAGGATTTTACAAGTAGCAATTTTTTATTGGATAAAGTGATAATCAATGTCAATATATTTGATATGGTCGTACTAAATAGGATTCATCACAACATAAAATGATAGGCCGATGAATACGTATGCCTAACTTTCAAGATAACTAGTAAATTTAAGAAAACTTTATAACAATATAGGCAATGATTTGACATTCTACCTTAACAAAGCTGCAGGAGATGGTTTCTTTTTAAAGGATCAAACTATGAGTTTGCACCCAAAATATAGCAAAAGCAATAGTGGAATTATCTATACAACTAATCTAGTCTACATCAACATAGATGGTAAACAAGATAATGAAAGTGCAAAATAGGGAAGTCCCGTAAGGAGTACCTTAAAGGTAACAACCACTTATTATACAGCTTGCAAATGATTAGTGTTGGAAGTATTGATTCAATTAATCAACTATGAATATAATGTTTAACTCTTGTAATAATAAGGTATTTTACAGTGTCAATAGTCCCATAATAAATGGTAAAATTAGGTAATAGCAATAAACTATGTATACGAAGAGAATTCGAGAGGACAAAGGTATGGGAAAATGAATGGAACAATGTATATGATACGTTTAAAAAGGTCTTGAGTATGTTGTTATTGAGAAGGGGGGAGGCCTTTTTGCATCAAGGAAGAAATGAAGAATATTAAAGTGTTTCATAGCAAATTAAGTAGAAAAGTGTAGTGATAAAATGAGAGAGAAAGGTATTGTGATAACCTTAGGTCCCCTTATATTTAAGGTGCCGGGTGACATCAAGTAAACTAAGTGAATCTCTATGATAAAATTACAAAAATTACAAGAAGAAACCTAACGAAGTTGGATTCTTGAAAGGCATATAAAAGAATTAGTTAGATAAAATGCTAATTAATCAGAAGTGATAGTTATTTACTAAGAACTCAAATTTTGAGTTCCAAAATAAATGATATACTAAAGATAATTGCCTAGATAATAAAAATTAATAATTCAAACTCGAAATAATTTTTAAAAAGGTTATATTCTCACCTAATCTATTTAATATACTAAATATGTACACATTAACCAAAGCACATGCAAAATACACATATGTTATACATAAATCAACGAAATACTTTATGAGAAGACAATAAAAAGTGACATGCATCATTGATATGGCATAATTCTAAGTGTGACCAGTGATGGAGAAAAGATAATATGTAGAAATGACAATCACATATGTATGCTAGACACATAACACTTAGGAAGAGTGAAAACTGGGATATATGGTACTCATACATGGCTAAACTACTAACCTAAACTCATTAAGATTTGCATGTGTTTTTAAAGGGAAAAGTGGTCAATTGCATGATTCATCATGATTTTAAAAGCTAAAAATGTTATTTTTACACCATTGATGCTGTGATATTTTGTTAGATAAGCATACATGTTCCTTTATCCATTGGTATAAACATGGAGCTAGTTCTTTAGATTGACTTTTCAACTAATTTATGTTTGACATTACTGTTGTTAACCAATATGTAGAGTTTTAGTAAGTTTTGGTACTAGTTAACTCCTATAGAAAGTAGTATAGAAGGTTTGGTAGTGAATTAGTTGTGATATGCTATGATCTAACTAGGTGCAAAGTAACTTGGAATAGCAAATAACGTAAAGAGTCCTTATTTAAATAGCTAGTAGAAGGTTAAGTAGAAGGTTCCTTGACCATGACTCCTAAACTAAACTTAAGTAAAAGGTTCAATAAAATATTTTACTAAACATACAAAGCAAGGACCCTTCCCTTATAGAAGATAGTGTAGAAGGCTGTGTAACTTGAACTAAAACAAAAGATAAGGTAGAAGGAAAGTAGGTCTTAGAAACTTATAAAGTACTAACATATGCCTTCGTACATAAGCACATAAGCTTTTCCCATAATACTAATTACAAAAAAGCTTTAGTATTAACAAATTACTTTCATAACCTAAACAAACATCGAAATATAAAACTTAATTATAGGTTATCTAGATAATGCAAGGCCTAAAGACATTGCATAACACAAGGAACTTTAAAACTTGTTATGTAGATATTATGTGTATATGAGTAGACTTATGTCTATTTACTAAGTAGCAAGTTATGTGAATTTGATACAATGTACTTGGTTGTATGAGCTTGGTGATGAATCTCTAATGTGTTGCTTAATTGATATGCGGTGTTTCTATTTATACATGTACTTGGTTGGGTGTGATTATATGATTTTTCTTTCTATATATGTGATTGGTTGCTGGGACATTAACGACCTTGAAAAACACTAGGAACCGATTTAATCTTATGGGTGTTCATTTAAGTGAATCTTGTATATTGTTTTTAGAGTATAAAGATAAGACACTAAAGTATGATAGAGATAACTAAATGGCACTTGATGTGAAGCTTAAAAATTGTGCCTAATGTTGTGTTGATATGTTGTTGGTGCATTAATGGTTTGGCATGGCATGAGGTAGGTTTTTATGAAAAAAGTGTTTTACTAAATAAGGATTGGCTTTGAAAAACTGGGTATTTAAAAGCATATAAAATTGTACTTGCTCAAATGCTTTGTTCACTTGATATGATCAACTTAGTTAGGCTTGGATTTGGGTTTCCTACTCACAAGTAACTTCTTGTTGCCTACTGGCTTCCTGGACTTTGTATCTAAATGCCTAATTAAGTTGACTAACTACATGGGAAGCTAAGCTAGACTAGGATATTGGTAGCAATACATTTGACTAAGTACATAAGCATAGTATGCTTTGTTTTCATAGACTTTTTGGTTGAATATTATTTGTTATGTGATTGGATATCTATATGCTAGCATGTTTGTACTTATCAGATAAGCTTGTTTTATCTAGTATGATTGTCTATTCTCTCTTAGCTTATAGAGAGCTAAGAGGATGAGTATATTATCCTTAAGTCAAGAAGGAGTTTGGGAGGGGTGCTACCACAATGGGTGGAAGATTTCTTAGATTGCCTAGGATGGAGTCAACTATTTTAAAGAAACATTGTCATGTTTTAGCATTAGACTCAGAAGACATCTATACATAAACAGTATGTAAGGAAAGCAAAACTATGGTTTTGAATTAGTCCCATAGAAGATTATACATGGGTGAAATTACCAGTTATAAAGCTAAACTCCTATCTATTACTCTTTTATGTAATATAGAATGGTCTTTGAAAGAAAGTAGATTAGTTATATGAGTGCTATATTTTAGGCTGAGCCGAGATGTGATGGGCATAAAAAACCAAGTGTTGTCATTAATATAAACAAAGGGTGACTTTTCTAGTACAACACAAACCTTAACATCCTATGGAAAGCCTCCTCCTCTAGTCTTTTTCTCTATGATTGTAATTAGAGTACTTTTCAATGATACCTCTCAATGATTATAAGTTGATTACTTCAATTTTCAAGGGGGTGCTTTGAAAATGCCTCTCTATCAAATAGCCTTCAACTTTTTTAAAGGACAACTTGCTCTTTCTATTATTGAAGAAGAAGATAATTATTTTGCTAATTATTTTCGACTTGCTTAGCTTGAAAATCTTCAAAAGGATGGTCATCAATGTAAAAATTCTAATACTTCTTTATTTCTTTAGGTTTTAAAGGTATTCATTATCTGAGATTGATCAATGATTATTATATTCTTATTTATTTCAATTTAGAGGAGTATTCTATACACATCTAAAAGCATCTTATTTGTATTATTAGAAGACTTTCTATGAGATAGTGAAAGTGGATAAAGAATTTTACTTCAGAAGTAGAACGTCTAATAATTCCTATATAGATTGCTTTTTGCATCTTTTTGATAATTTAATTTTGTTTTCGCTTACATAAGCTTTTGATAAGGCTTAATGAAGCAACTTTTGCACTAGAAAGGCCTTAAACTGTAAAATTTTAAATATAATAAGATATTTCTTGTAAAACCTCGCAAAAAACACTAAGGGAAAACAATCAATACAGTAAAGGCATGAAAAATACATTTGATGTCTGAGGCAAGTTTGGAAGTCTTTGGTTGTAAAACCTTGACTATAAATAGTCTTTTAAGCTTACAACATTATCATCTCTACTAAAAGTGTATTTTCCTCATCTAATAAGAACTCTTTATGGAGTAACTAAACTCACCTAAAGCAAAATGAGAAAAGACGAGGTAGGAATGTTTCTTTAATAAAGAGATTTGGTAAATTAGATCTAATAACAATATTTTGTTTTTAAGGTCTTTGAAGAGCATGTTGGCAATCATTAATTGTGTAAGTTGTTGAGCGATAAACTAATCGCTAAGGTACATGATTCTAAGAATGTCAATATGTTATTATTATTTTTTATTGTTACATATCAAGATTTGGGAAACAAAAAACCCTGAACTGGTGAGAGAATTCTAGTTCCTAAATGAAAAGAATAAAGTCACATATAGTTTATAACTTGAATGTATGCTTGATGTTTTGTGGATAGAGCTAATGTGATGTGTGAGCAATAGGAAACACAGGATCATAAAAATCGAGATATGTTCATTTTTCTCGTCGAATTAAGTGTACGTTGGGAACATATCTGACTGTTTTATTGTTAAGAGTGTAGAATGGTTTAGGATTGATTATGTAAAGGTTGAAGGGAGAGTCAGTAATTGGATTAATGGATCAAAGAAAAAAAAAAAGGGAAGACGAAGAAAGTATGTGGCATGTACATGATGTATACAATGTACTCGCCATATACAAAGCAAAAGGGAGTACATGACACGTACTTAGTCCTCATGTTGTGTACATGGTTAAGAAGTTTATATGGCATATATTTGGTTTTGAGTATATATGTTGTGTACCCCAAGTTATACATGTCATTTAATTCATATTTTTTTATATATTAAATAAACTTCCTCTCACTTGATTTCCTTAATGCTATTAAACTAATAAATAAATAAATATAAAAATTATTTTGTTAAATTAAAGATAGTTTAGGGCTTCTTAAGTAGAGCCTAGTTAGCAATTTTCAACCTAGTGAATATCCTAATCTATATGTATAAAGTCAATATGAATACATAAAAATACAAATAGAGCTTAATAGAAGTTAAGAAATAGAATTCCAATGGCTTATTTATTTTTGAATAATTACTTTAAGCATAGAATTTATTGTGAGCCTAGTGTTAGTCGAACCTTTTGTTGTTGATATAGGTATGTGTTATCCTTATTTGTTGCTTGTGCTTGTATAGTGTAGTTTAAAATTAAATGGACTAATGATTATTTGGAGTGTGAAGTATGCTTATTGCTTGTGTTTGGTTGAGCTTAAGTGGTCATGGTACTAATGTCCTTAAGGTGGCACCTCAATGATCCTCGAGTGATATTATTCCTAGTGGAGTTGCTCCTAGAAATGATTTAAGGTAGGTAGTGTTTGTGTTTGTGGGTAATAGTACTCATTTCTTAGAACTAGTTAGGTTAGGTAGTGTTTAGGGGTCATAGTACTGATGTCCTGGTGCTTGTTTAGACAAGAGCCACAGTGTTAATGTCTATCTTAAGAATTGTGAAGTGGAGTCATGAGTTACTCCAAGTTTGGGTAGATGCAAATAATCCCAAGCTATGCTACTTATTGGCTAATAAAAGATAATAAACTTGACTAATTGTTATTTTCATTGCATTTTAATGTTAGTGATATTACGTTTGATGCATGGCATGCATATATGTTTGCGAGTTTTCGTATTAGGCATTAGCTCATTCTTTACTATTTTTCAAGTGTAGATATTTAAGTGGGAATCACTAAAATAATTGAATTTGGAGATTACCACCAAGATTACTAGGATGGGGAGTAATGATTAGTTTTTTCATCGTAAAGATGACTTCTTAACTAGATGAGTTAGAATTTGATTTTATGATAAGTATTTTCTGTTCAGGATTCAAGTAATTTATTTAATTGTTATTCTATTTTGAATTGGAGAGTTAAATTTTATGAGTGGAGATGTGTTAGTAGATATTAGGGACACATGATAGTCCGTAGAGTTCCTAAGTCTAGAGGTGTCACATCTCGGTATAGTACAGGATGTATCATCACATAAGAATACTTATTTATATTCAACAAAAGTTCTATTATAACAAAAGACGATTGTAACGAAATTCAACTTTACACTTGTTTATATAAAAGAGTTCATCTATCAAACTTAACCAAACCTAAAACATAGTACTTTTTTTTTTATTTCATATGTATAGATCCTTCGTGGAACCAAGACCAAAATACAACAAGAATTCTTTAAAAGTGGCTAACTTTGTGTACTCCCACAAGACTTTTTTACCTCAGCTAATGTTGATGTCCAATTAATTCTTTTCGTAACCTAAGGATATACAAGTATCCCCTCAGCTCTCTGTAAGCTAAGTAAAAGTAGATAAAACAAGCACATAACAAGCATAATACACATTCACAAGGATCAGTACTAGAGAACATTCAATTTCATAACCCGAGTTATTAATACAAATTGTCTATGTAGGAAATTCATGCCATGCTCATGCACATGATATGCATCAGTATCAATATCTTATACTTTTCCAATTCCCCATTCGGTTAGTCGACATACCCAAGTATTAGGATATAACTTCCAAGAACTTAGAGCAACCATGAGCTACCCAAGAGTACAACCCCCAACAAAAAAAAAAAAAAAACCTACCCACTGTGGTTTGAAAATCCAATACATAGTCAGCCTAGCTAAAACCACACATCGTGGTCATAATAAGTTGAGCAATCCAATTCTATATGCTCAAGACCTAACTTAACAACATTCAATCTTCTAAAATCTTGATCTGTAGGTCCTTTTGTGCCATGTCATGAATGCAGTAAATAGTACAATAACCTAGTATCAAGCACGAATCTTGAGTTCCACATCATAAACAATTCGATTATCTCAACTTCAACTTTGTTTCTCAACTTTATAATACATTCCTTCACATAGGGTTCACTTAGGTAAACACCCTAAAGGACAGTTCAATTTCTAAGTTTTCTAAGCAGAAATACGCATTGACAAAACGGTCATACATGAGGAAACATTTCTCTCAGTCAACACACATTCAACTGAATCATGTATCTAATCCATCTAACACATCATTACAGTTTACAACATAATTGACTCCAAGTCAAGTAGACATAAATCTACTTGCACGAAAACAAAAATATCCACTTACCAGGTTTAATAATATTGTAAAATCCTAAGCTTCATGATGTGATCCTTCCTCACTTATCACACATAGGAAAATATACATAGACCCTAAATTAACTACAGGTCGATACCATACTCTTATAAGCTTTTAGTATGGTGGTTCCAAGCTTATTCTGGTCGTATCTTATTCATTTCTTATCCAATTTTAATAAACCTTATATCATCACAATTGTTATTTTAAGTGCTATTAAGATATCTTAAGAATCAAGACTTACAATATTTTCAAAAGTCCAAAATACCCTTTTGTATTATAATTCAGTCATACATTATTATAACTTCATAATTAACTCAAGTAAGCTTTAATTCTAAACTAGAAGTCTTAAAAATTATGCTTTTTAACCATGCTCAATATCGATTACATGTTATAGTTACTGATCTTACATGCTTAATAATATTATTCACTATTTTGCATATTAGGATAACATATAGGTTTATACAAGGAGAATACATAATAAATAGTATATGAGCCCGATTAATTATATGAAAAATACTGTGAACTCACAAAAATATACACTTTAGTTGTTGACCATCATTTTTCTAAACTAGCCTATCACTTAGATTTCTAAAAAATAGAGTTTTAGCTTAACATTAGTGAAAATTAAGCAAATAAGAGAATTTAATCACAAGATAAAAATCAATTTTTCCAAACATCATTATAAACTTTTAGAAATGAAAATACATAGGGCTCATACTTTGATTTTGTCAAAAACTAATTAATTCAATAAAATAGCAAAATTTCCAATTTTATCCAATATAATTACATTGAATAGTAAAATTGCTTATTTTGAAAAATTCTTGTTACTATAATTAAATACATATATTAAGTATATTATGTATAAAAATTCAGCTTGAAAGGATGTTATTTAGTGTTTCTACAATTTAATTTGATTTTCATCCAAATAGAGTGATTCCTTAAGCACCTTATATTTTCACTAGTTATTTAATTAAAATAAAATTACAATATTAATCTACACATAAAATAACCCCATAAAAATAATTTTAATAATTAATTAACACCATTTAGTATTTTTAGAAAATTAAGAAACATTCGGTAGGAAATTTGATTCATTTGAACTGGTCGCCTTTGGCTACCATTGAATCGCCGCACCTTGTTAGAGCAACCAGGTGCACCATCCTCTCTTTAACCCCCAAGCTGCTTCAAGTTAGGTTACTTCTAACCTAGTGAACCGTCCTAGATCAAATTATGCCCTATTTTTCTTATTTTTTTCTAAATTTTCTTGAACGATTTTCTTGTGTTTTCAAATTTCCAAAATGTTGTTTTTGATGTGTTTAAGTCCTATTTACAATTTACAAGTTGATTAGATTCATTAAAAATTAGACATATGGCATATACATGTCATTTTTCTAGTTTTTCTAAGCTTGAGGTGTCAATTTCCTATTAAATTGTTGATGACTCATGTTTTTCATTATTTCCCATGCTGCCACATCATTGATGACTCATCCATTCATGATTTTATATTAATTTTCCTTATTTTTATAATATATTATTACTATATATATGTATTTAATACATATAATGCACATTCTATGTTAATATATGTATATTATGTATAATTCAACATCATTGATTATTTTTGAAAGTTAAATAACTTGTCTTTAATTTCTCGCTATATCTTAAAGCTTAAAGTTCGTGTTTTCGATAATTATTAGTTTTATCGATAAATTGTTTTTTTTTTCTCTTAAATTAATCTTTTTATATAGCTTCTTTTGAAAAATTGACTTTATTAGAATACTTCATCTAACTTTTCTAACCTTATTATGAAGTTTGAACTAAAATAGATATCATAGCTTAACGCTCAAAATTTAGGGGCTTGGATCCTAAAGTTATCGTATGGGCTCAAAATTCTGGGGTATTATATCCTACCCCCTTATTAAAAGTTTTGTCCTTGAAACTTAATTACGAGTTAAAAAAATATTAGTTCCTGACTTTATTTTAGGAAAAGAATAATTGATGATAGCATTACTAACCTTGTGCGAACAGTTTAGGGTATTGGGCTCTTATCAACTCGACAGATTCTCATGTAGCTTACTTAGTGGTGTGTCGACTCCACAAAACTTTCACATACTCAATGTCTCAATTTCTCAAACTCTAAACCTTTGTATCTAAATTAAAAATTGGATGCTCTACATATGCAAGGTTTTCCTTTAATTTCACTGGAGGTGCATCCAATATCTTTGTAGGATTGCCTATAAATTTTCTTAAAGTTAAGACATGAAATACGTCATGAATTGATACCATCTCATTGAGTAACTGAAGTTCATAGGTAACTTTTCCAATCATTTTCTTAATTTGATATGGTCTAACATACCAAGGACTTAACTTTCCCTTAATACTAAATCTTCTTACATCCTTCTTGGTGATACCTTCAAAAATACCCAATCGCCTACTTGGAATTCTAACGGCTTTCTTCTAACATTTGCATAACTTTTCTAACGGCTTTGGGCAATTTGTATTTGTTCCCTTATTGTGCATACCTTCTCTTTAAGATCTTATAACATTGACGATCCAATGACTTATTTGTTCCTTACTTCATTCCAATACATAGGGGATCTACATTTACATCCATATAGTGCTTCACATGGAGCCATCTAGATGGTATTATAATAGCTGTTATTGTAAGTGAATTCTATCAATGGCAAATGGTCATCCCAACTACCTTTAAAATCCATCACACATGCCCTCAGCATATACTCTAGATTTGGATTGTTCGCGCTGATTGCCCATCACTTTGGGGATGACAAGAAATACTAAAGTTTAGCTTAGTTCCCATTTTTGATTGTAAGGATTGTTAAAATCGAGACATAAAATGAGAATCACAGTAAAAAATTATTGACACTGAAACACCATGTAAACTAACTATCTCCTTGATGTAAAATTTTGCTATTGAGAGAATGTCATCGTTTGCCTTATGGCTAAGAAATGTGTTGATTTCGTGAGCCTATCTACTATAACCCATATCATATCATGTTGTCTCCTTGTCCTTGGTAAACCACTCACAAAATCCATTGTTATATGCTCTCATTTTCACTCGAGTATAGGTAAAGGTTGTAATAATCCTCTTGGTCTTTGATGTTTAGCCTTTTCCTTCTAGTAGGTCATACAATGCGATATATAATGTATCACATATCCTTTCATCCCTGTCCACCAAAACTTTTGCTTCAAGTCCCCGTACATCTTATTATTCCTAAGGTGTGAGGAATATCTCACATTGTGTGCTTCATTTAATATCACCTCTTTAGCCTTCGAATCCCTTAGCACATAAAGTCTTTCTTTAAATCTTAACATTCCCACATCGTTAATTCTAAAGTTAGGGTGTTGCTCAATATCATTTTTGATCCTTTGTAGCTTTACATCTCCTTTTTGAGCTTCCTTGATGCTCTTAAGTAATGTAGGTTTTAATCTCATATTAACCAACATACTGCTTTCTCTTCTTGTTATAACTTCCAAGCTCAATTTCTCCATTTCTTTGATCAATTCTCATTGATCCGTAATGAGTACAGCAGCATTACCAAACTTCTTTCTACTTAATGCGTTAGCTAATGCAATTACCTTATCATTTTGCATTAGCGCACATCCCAATCTACTTCTAGAAGCATCATAATAGATCATATACTCTCTAGATCCATTTGGTATCGTTAACATTGGAGTAGTTACCAACCTTCTTTTAAGCTCCTAGAAACTTTCTTTACACCTATCATTCCATTCAAATCTAATACTTTTTCATGTCAATTGGGTCAATGGTATAGCTATTTTGGAGAAGTCCTGTACAAATCTCCTATAACAACTAATAATTCCTAAGAAACTCCTTACTTTTATTATAGTGATTGGCTTTATCCATTTTATTACTGCTTTCACTTTTATAGGGTCAACTGCTATTCTTGCACCAGATACTATATGTCTAAGAAACTCTACTTGATCCAACTAGAACTCAAACTTCTTTAGCTTCGCATAAAGTTTGTTGTTTTTAAGAGTCCGAAGCATAATCCTCAAGTGATCCACATGTTCCTCCTTACTCCTTAAGTATATTAAGATATCATCGATAAACATAACTACAAACTCATCTAGGTGCTTTTTAAAGATACGATTCATCATATCCATAAATGTAATAGGAGCATTTGTTAGCTTGAATGACATCCTTGAAAATTCATAGCCTTTACCTAGTTGTAAAGGCACTCTTTTATACATCCTCTTTGTTAATTTTCAATTGATGGTAATTGGATTGTAAATCTATTTTCTAGAATACTATGGATCCCTTCAACTAATCAAATAAGTCATCAACCCTAGGAAGTAGGTATTTGTTTTTTATCGTCACTTTGTTCAATTCTCGATAATCTATCCATAGCCGGAGACTTCCATCTTTCTTCTTAACAAATAGCATAGGTGTACCCTATGGTGATGTACTCAGCCTTATGAATCCCTTGTCCAGTAGCTCCTGTAGTTGCTTCTTCAGTTCCAACAATTCTATAGGAGCCATTCGATAAGGTGTTTTAGAGATAGGTGCAGTACTTGATATAAGATCTATGATAAATTTGATCTCCCTATTTGGTGGTAATCTAGACAAATCCTTAGAAAAAACCTCAAGATATTTAGGCACTACTAGTATATCTTCCAATCTCACTTCTTGAACTTAGGTATCCACTACTGAAGCCAAAAATCCTATGTTACCATTTCTTACTAGCTTCCAGGCTTTACCTGCCGAGACTATTTAAGGGGTTGCCTTCCTAAAGCTTCCTTTAAAGTGAAATTCTTCTCCATTAGGCTTCTTAAATACCACCATCTCTCCTTCATAGTCTACATTCGCTCAATGTTCAGTTAGCCCATGCATTCCCAATATAGCATTGAATTCTTTCATATCCAATACTACTAATTCCATAAGAAATTTATACAAATCTATACACACATTACCTCCCTTCAACTTTTGTTGCACAACTTTCTCTTCTCTAGAAGGAGTCGTCACTATCAGATCATACCTTAGAATCTCTATTAGGAGTCTATTCCTATCAACATAGTCCTTGGATACATATGAAATGTGTTGCACCCGTATCAAACAATGTATAAGCATAGTTATCTTTGAGGCAAAGCAATCCTAAAACAATAATCACAATTATATCATTACTTTAGGGTATAGAGTTTAAGTAAACATATAATACTTGATCATATAAAGAAATCTAGAAATCATATGGTTTAGGATTCGTGCCTGCAAGTATGTTGTCATCCCTACCTTTCTTATCTTAGATCGCATATACCCTTCCTTGAACTCTAGGTTTAGCTCTAACTTCTCCTAGTTGATTGTTTCTATTAGCAGGTCTTAGCCTATTGGCTTGAGTTTAGTTTGGTCTTGCTTACTGATCTATAGTACATTGAGTGGCATTATGTCCTGTCTGACGACACTAATAGTAGTATATACTTCTAGGGTTTGGGTTCTGACATTACCTAGCCATATGCCTAACTTCACTACACCTAAAACATTTCCCTTGTAGTTTTGGACACTACATAGCTCGATGCCTATCATTACATTTCTAGCAAAGTAGCACAGCTCCATCTAGCCTTTGATTCTTGTTAAGAGGTTGATAGGCCCTTTTTCCTCTTATCATTTTACGACTACTGTTAGAACTCCCCATAAATTTCCTTTTCTTACTTTCCATTTCTTCAATTGCCCTTTGTAAGTTATGAGCTTGCTTAATCAGTGATCATATTAGCATATCACACCAGCCTTGTCCTTTTTAACTCAACATGAAAATAAATATTAAGTCCCACCTTAAACCAACCAACCTTAGCAAGTTCATTATTTTGTATCACTTTCGGTGCAAATTTCAACAATCTATTAAACTCTTGTTCATATTCTTCAATAGTCCTGCTTGCTTGCCTCAACTTATAATACTCTTCACACATTTTCTCCTTCACATATTCAGGGAAATACTACTCAAAAAATGCTTCCCTAAAGGCATTCCAATTTATGGGTTCTACTATTGTTCGTTTCTTACTTCTCTACCAATTATTTACATGTCCATCCAATAAAATAGTTGCAATCCCTACCCTTCTATTATCTTCAACCTTGTGTATGTCAAAAGCCTTTTCTAACAAATCAATCCATTCTTTTGCAACTAAAGGGTTAGTTTTTGTCTCGTTAAATGGTTTTACTATACATTGCACTTGAGCTAACTTATCCCCATTCGCTCCATTAGCCCCACCAAAGCAATTGCAAGTTGCTATACTACATCCATTACTTGAATAGGCTAAGCTTGATTTGGTTGAGGTTGTTGTTTCTCCTTAATTTGTCTCATAGGAGCAATTGATGAACCAGGATCCTTACTTGCATGTGTTTGTACCATTTTCTAGACAGTAGCAAACACAATAGACACAGTCAGTTTTCTTATATTGGTTGCTACTAACATAGTTAAGTTCATATGTTACTTAGCTACCTCACACATGTCTAATATTATGGTCCCGAATTTATGCTCTGATACCACCTATAGGATGTCACATCCCAGCATAGCACATGATGTACCATTGTACAGGAATACCTATTTATATTTAACAAAAATATTTATAACAAAAGATTACTACAATAGAGTTCAACTTTATACCAATTTATAAAAAAGAGTACATCCGTCAAACTTAACCAAACCTAAAACACAACACTTTTTTTTTTTTTTTTTTAATTTCATATGTACAGAACCTTCATGGAACTAAGATCAAAATGTAGCAAGACTTCCTCAAAAGTAGCTAACTCCATCCTATGTGCTCTCACAAGATTTTTCCCCCCAGTTGATGTCTAATCAATTTTCTTGATAACCTAAGGATATACAAGTATCCTCTTAACTCTCTATGAGTTAAGTGATAGTAGATAAAACAAGCATAATACACATTCACAAGGATCAGTACTATAGAGCATTCAATTTCATAACCCAAGTTATTAATACAAATTGTCTATGTAGGAAATTCATGCCATGCTCATGCATGTGACATGCATCGGTATTGATATCCTATACTTTTCCAATTCCTCATCCGGTTAGTTGACATACCTGGACATTTGGATACAATGTTTAGGAACCTAGGCAACAAGGAGCTGCTTGATAGTAGAACCCCCAACAAAAACGAAAAAACCACTCACTAAAATTTGAAAATCTAGCACATAGCCTGCCTAGCTAAAACCACACATCGTGGTCGTAATAAGTTAAGCAATGCAATTCTATATGCTTAAAGCTTAGCTTAGCAATATTTAAGCTTTTAGAATCTTTACTCGTTAATCCTTTTTTGCCATGCCATGAATGTAGTATATAGTACAATAACCTAGTATTAGGCACAAATTTTAAGTTCCACATCATAAACAATTCGTCTATCTCAACTTCAACTTTGTTTCTTAACTTTATAACACATTCCTTCACATAGGGTTCACTTAGGCAAACACCCCGAAGGACAGTTTGGTTTTCATGTTTTCCAAGTAGAAATATGCATCAACTATTAGGACCCTAAAGGGGGCCTAGTAGAATTACCTAAAATTTTCAAAACATGTGTGCACCATGATATAAAAACCGCCTTGCAAGTCAGAGATTGCAAGATTCTAAATAATAAATCACTAAGATTACTAATTTTTAAGTAATTAATTTATTATAACATAACATATAAATATAAATAACTATAGATATATGATATCCCACAGTTCCTCAGAACTATAGAGAATTGGTATCCCCTACCAAATGATAAGACAGGATATACTAACATTATAAAAAATATATACAAGAAAAATTAAATTATAGTAAGTTCTAACATATAAATATTTTCTACAAAGGATGTTTATGTATCATCTAAAGAGTACTTAGCTACTTCTAATACTAGTATACATATCTTCGTCTTGTACTTGGTACTTGAGACTTATCCCAATCCTATTGTAAGTAAGCCTATAAGAGAAACTAAGGGGGAATGAGCATGAAATAGCTCAATGAGTTCGTCTCTCACCACCACTATTTAAGCAAGTTATCACACGTTATTATCATATATGCAAGCAAGCCATATACATACAAAATAAATGTAAGTGCAATGAATGCAAGCAACACATCCATAGGAGTTCAAAACTATGGAAGGTGTAGAATTATGTTGTCTACACTTCGATTATCCCTTGTACTTACCCACACAAGACACCTCAGCTTACCCGCATAAGGCTACCTAAGGGCACCACCCCTTTAGGCAACATTCGACTATTACCCTAATAGAGAAAAAAGTTCCAATCCAAATAGGTGGATCCCAAACTAGGACCATCCACCATCCAAGGCCCCTTGGGTACAAACATGTGAGTCTTCTCGTAACTAAAATTATCCATAGCCTTACAGGTACAATAAAGCGAGTCCTTTTGCTATCAATTGGAGATCCCATGCTAGCTTTGCCTTAACGTTAAAATATTATTTATGGCTCCACAAGCCTTTATAGAGATCATACAAAAATATGTTTAAGAGTAGAAAAGCTTTTTCCAAAAGCACTTTTCTCAAGATTTTTGCAAAGTTAGCACTCTCCATTCATACCTTTACCAGGTCATAGACATGCGACGAGTATAATTGGTTATTTTGGTTTGATACTTATATTTATCAATTTAAAAAGGTGATCACACAAATGATAGCAAATCAGCAAAGCAGTCATTCAGACATACAAGCAATAATAAGCAACAAAACCTCATACAAGTAACACACACAAGTAAGTAGCAAGTCATTAGAATTCTCTCACCTCGATTATTGTTCATTCTCCAAACCTTTGGGGTTTTCAGAACTCGATATTGAATGCCTAAATTAAAATTGTAAAATTTATAAGTATTCTAAGAAGTCAGATTCCTTAGTTAACTAAAAGTCTATTATAGTTTATCTAGTTCCCCCAATATAATCCAAGTATAATGTATATAGGGTTTACCATACTCAATGAGGTTATTAGTAACTATTTTCTTATACTTGTAAGTTATGAGACTTCCTTTATGTATTTAGTAACTTTTTATTCTAATTTCGATATTTGCAAACTTATGGTCATTTTTCATTATTTTCGGACGTACGTTCATACGGTGATGTCCGTTTTAAACATTAGGACTTGTGTTTTACGATATGAACTAAATTTATGGAAATTTTTAACTATGGAAACTTGATTATTCTTATTGCTTATATTTATATCCTTTGTTTGTACTTAATGATTTAGTTAGCCTTTAAATTCTTACACTTAGAGAATTTTACCTTAATATTACTAATCTATGTACTTAATTAAGTTTAATCTAATTTAGGAAGTGTATTAGGGTTTACTAATTTATATACCTAATTTTTATGTACTCTTCTCATTTCTTATTTTATAAACTTATGCTTATGTCATTGCTTACATCATCAATCGCTTGTGTCATCTCTTATGTTATCATTTGCTTATGTCATAGCTTATGTCATAGCTTATGTAATCAATCTTTACATATAAATATATATATATATATATATCCTTATGTATGTATATCCTTATGTACTCATACATATGTTATATACATACCTATACTTCTAACATACTAATATCTATACTTATGTACTTATACATATACTAATACATATACCCATATACACATACGGTGGCATACATATTTTTATACGTATTTTCGTATGCCTTATTTACCCTCTTAAGAAAGCTTCTCAAATTTCATCTTTTTGTACTTTAAGGGCATATTTAGCATGGTATATGCATGTATAATTAGTATATGCCTTATTTTTGGTTATGTACATAATGGATACTTATGTACAAAGGGCTTTATACATGTATTTCTCTAGTATACCCTTATGTACACATACTTAAAGACATATACACATGCATCTTCTTCCATTTTATAAAGATTCCTACTCTTCTACACATGTATATGGAGCTTCCACTTCTAACAACATATATACCCATATCATACTAATTAGCTTACACAACTAACTACTACATAAAATAGATAAGCAAATGATAACATACCTCTTTCTCCTTGATTTATGTTAGTAGAAAGTGTGAAAGTATGTAAGAAAATGTTTGGAATTTTGGAAGCAAATGGAATCACGGTTGGGAAGAGGAAGAAAAGACCTTGGTTTTGTGTTTTGAAAATGGAAACAAATAGGGTCTAAAGTGGAGAAGTTGTGGACGGCAAAGAAGAGAGGAAAAAGGGAAGAAAAATCCAAAAGAAAAGAGAAGAAATCATTAGAAAGGAGAAGAGAATTCTAGATGACAATAACATTTGTTGACTTAGTCAACTCTCTTAGAATTACATGTAATTTGAATGCTCATAATGAAATAATTAAGAAAAATTAGGAAGAAAATTAAGGAAATGAAAGGAAATGTGGGGTTTGTTGAAATAATTAGTAAAAATAGGTAATGAAATCTTTCTCTAAGTATTTATATCCTAGAAACATCATTTGATATGCTACTTTATGTAATTATCATGAAAAGTATCATTTAGAGTATTAAGGTTTACTACATTTAACCTAAATATCAACTAAACCCCTAACTCTATATATTACGATCCTAATTATTACTTAGAAGATAAATGTGATATAGGATACAATATCTTTGTTTCTAAAGGATTACTTAAGTATTCTAAATATTTATGTATGATTGAGAGTTATCTTTAGTCGTTTATTAATGAAATGGCAAAATATGGAAGATATATTATCACTTAGGGTTTTAGGGTAAATTATGGTGGATTAATGCTTTTATATCCTTAAAGTAATAGTTTTTGGGTTTTTATTACTTCCGAGTATAATCTCTAGTGTTTTTACACATTTAGGGTTTAATATATTCATACGTAATTAAGTCTTCGATTATTATCTTAGGGTTTTGATGAGGTTTGAGATTAACTTTTGTAGTTACATATATTTGAGGTTTTAGGGTCTTCGTATGCAATTAGAGATTCAATTGATAATTTAAGGTTTTTCATATTCACTTTAGGTTTTGAATGGAGATTTTAATCGGTTTTAAATCTTAGTGGCTTTATTGACTTCGGGAAATCATCTACAGTTTAGGCGTCTGATTCTATACTTAAAAAGCTAGATTCGTGGGGTTTACATGGACAAAACAGTCATATATGAGGAAACATTTCACTTAGTCAACATACATTCAACAAAATTATGTATCTAATCTATTTAGCACATCATTATAGTTTACAACATAATTAACTCCAAGTCAAGTAGACATAAATCTACTTGCATAAAAACAGAAATATCCACTTACTAAGGTTTAACAGCAATATAAAATCCTAAGCTTCATGATGTGGTCCTTCCTCATTTATTAAACCTAAGAAAATACACATAGATCCCAAATCAACTACAGGTCAATACTAAACTCTTATAAGCTTTTACTATTTTGTTTCCAAGCTTATTTCGATTATATCTTATTCATTTCTTATACAATTTTGATAAAATTTATGTCATCACAATCATTATTTTGAGTACTATTAAGATATCTTAAGAATCAAGACTAATCAATGTTTTCAAAAGTCCAAAAATACCCTTTCATGTTACGATTTGACCGTACGTTATTATAACTACGTAATTAACTTGAGTAGGCTTTAATTCTAAGCAAGAAGTCCTAAAAATTATGCTTTTCAACCATACTCAATATCAGTTACTTGTCATAGTTATCGATCTTACGTTATCTAGCAACCACTTTGATAGTATTATTCATTATTTCACATAATAGGTTAATATATAGGTTTATACAAGGACAATACATTATAAATAGTATATGAACCCAATTAATTATACAAAAAATACTGTGAACTCATAAAAATATATATTTTAGATATTGACCATCATTTGTACTAAACTAGCTTATTGCCTATATTTCTAAAAAATAGCGTTTTAGCTCAAAATTAGTGAAAATTAAGCAAATAATTGAATTTAATCACAAGATAAAATCAAGTGTTCTAAACATCATTATAAACTTCCAAAAATCAAAATACTTAGTGCTCATACTTTGATTTTGTCAAAAACTAATTAAATAAAAAAAATGGCAAAATTGTCAGTTTTAACCAATATAATTACAATAAATAGTAAACTTACTTATTTTAAAAAATTATTGTTACTAAAATTATATACATATATTGAGTATATTATGTACAAAAATTCAACTTGAAGGGACCTTGTTTAGTATTTCTAAAATTTAATCTAGTTTTCATCCAAATAGAGAAATTCCTTAAGAAACTTATATTTCTACTAATTATTTAACTAAAATAAAATTATTGCATTAATCTACACCTAAAATAATCCTAGAAGCAAATTTTCATAATTAATTAATACCATTTATTATTTTTAGAAAATTAAGAAACATTTGACCGAAATTTTGGTTTACTTAAACCGACTGCCTCCAGCTACTATTGAACTACCGCACCTTATTGGAGCAACCAGGTGCACTACCATCTCTTTAATCCCAAGTCGCTCTAAGTTAGGTTACTTCTAACTTAGTGAATCGCTTTAGATTAGGTTATGCCCTGTTTTTACCTTGTTTTTCTTATTTTTTTCTAAATTTTCTCGAGTGATTTTCTTGTGTTTTTAGATTTCTAAAATGTTGTTTTCGATGTGTTTAGGTCCTATTCATAATTTACAAGTTGATTAGATTGATTAAAAATTAAACATGTGGCATATACATGTTATTTTTTAGTTTTTCCAAGCTTAAGGTGTCAATTTCCTATTAAATTGTTGGTGAATCATATTTTTCATTATTTCCCATGCTACCACAACATTGATGACTCATTCATTCACTTTTTAGTTTATTTTTCATGATTTTATATTAATTTTTCTTATTTTTTTGTAATTCATTATTATTATATATGTGTTTTTAATTCATATAATGCACATTCTATGTTAATATATGTATATTACGTATAATTTAACTTTATTCATTATTTTTGAAATTTAAATAACGTATCTCTAATATCTCATTATATCTTAATGCTCAAACTTCGAATTTTCAATAATTATCAGCTTTTTTGATAAATTGACATTTTTCTTAAATTAATCCTTTTATATAGCTTGTTTTGATAAATTGACCTTATTAGAATACTTTATCTAACTTTTCTAACCTTATTGTGGAGTTTAAACTAAAACGGATAATATAGCTTGATGCCTTAAATTTAGTGGCTCGAACCCTAAGGTTATTGTATGGATTTGAAATCTTAGGGTATTACAAGAGGCACTACATTTCCTCTCCTTTGAAAAATGTATTTGGATTGGATGTGAAGAGCTAAGGTATTGTCAAGAAAAAAGTTTTGAAAATGTTCCTAATTATTGTGATCATTATAATAGGATAGCAGAATGCCATGGATGAGTATATTATCATAAATGCAATACTAATAGACAAGTATTAAGATAAGAAAGTGAATCCAAAGTAAAAGTATTGTGTTAGAAAATTATTCTATGAGGCAAAGTACTTAAAGAATGCAAGGGAAAGAAAACATATGATGTAGGAGATACATAAATTGAAAGATTAGATTTATAAGGAAACAACAACAACGATTAAGTAGCTAATATGAAAGATTTTATGTTATTGGATTTGGTGAATGAAGCATAATAATTTCCAATGAATAAGAAAAAGGCTATGGCTTTTGGTGATGAAGACAAGAGATAATTCTCAATTTAGATGATTGGCATATTTTCTAAAAGTGGTATAATAAGAAAAGATTTATTGTTGATAAAATAGGCAATGATTAGAGGGAGGCAATGTTCTTTATTCTTTATCGAAAATTGAAAACAAATGTTTCCTAGTTTAAGATTTAAAGGTAGAGAAAGGTTACTTTCATGTGAGCAAAAAAGAGGGAACAAAGCAAATCCATGAATTTTACAAGGACTCAAAATGTTTAAGTTGTTTAGAGAGCAGTAAGAAGTGGATTAGGTTGTTAGTAAGAGGTAGAGCATAGAGACTTCGATACAATGACTTACATGAATTTAGTTTGTCTAAAGTTTATCTTTGAAAATATTTCTCAATGAACTACCTTTGTTGTAACATTAGAGTAATTGGAGATAATTGATCATTGAGCCCAATTACAGAATATTATGAACTTAAAGAAAGTAAAATTAGTAGCAATTGTAGAATTTATGTTAGGCAAATCCATGCAAAGAACTTGTGATTTCAATGATATTTTTCTTATCATAACTGAAAAATTTGATTACTTTAGAGGAGCAATTTGAGATATACACTAAATAACATAAAGAGCAGTTAAATATAGCTTCTATTTTAAAGTATTGATTGAATCAATAGTATAATTTGATAGTCGTTGTATTTGGCTATTGTAGATGATTACATATTTTTATTAATAGAGGTGCAAAGTCTTCAAACTAGTTAAAGAATTTCATTGCTATGGTGCATGAATAGAGAATCAATTAATCCAATAGCATTTTTTACATGTCGAATGAAAGTGACATAGCTATCATTCATTGATTTAGAAGAATCTTAAAACTTTATCAACTTGCTTTATAATAGGTACGCTACCCTTTGTTGTCAGAAGGAAAAATAAGGTTTTATTTCACAATATTCTTCCTAAAGTAAATAATGAATAGAATTAATGGGGTATAGGCTTAAGTTTCAAAGAAAGAAAAAAATGTGCTTAAATGGAATTGTAGAGATGCTTTGCAAATTTCTTTTAAGGTGTTAAAGAAGATGAGAAGCTAACTCTTTAGCTTCTTTTTTCTTCTTTTGAAAAAATAAAATTTTATTAATAATTTAAAATAGCTACCTTGAACAAACATTAGGGGGTGTTGTCTTTGGGTTTTGGCCAATAGAGATTAAAAGTGATTTAGGCCTATGCTATTGAATGGGCCTACAAAATGAGAACCAGTGAGGGGCACGGGGGGATTGTTCGGCATAATCACTCTAATACTTAAGTTAGTGGTGTGAAGAGGGAGGTAATAAGTATGCTAGAGAATATAGTAAAGCTTGAATGTGCAAAGTATTAAGTGGTTTATTGTTGGGAGGTGACTTAATATTTATATAAGAGGACAACAAGTAGTTGGAGGATCATTAGTAAGTGGAGGACACGACCACAAGTCGTAGGTAGTGGAGGCATATAGGCTGACATGGTCCTAAATTGTAGGATACGATTGTTAACAAAGTCATTTAGCCTTATCTACAATGTCATTGCTATTAATGACCATTGTGGTTGGATAAGTTGTTTACCATTATGGAGGCAAGGAGAGGGGAGAGATGGGCTTCTCAAGCGTATGGTCGATTTGCTCTTGAGGTGCACATGTTAGCTAAGTGGGAATTGCCATGTTAACATGTTTGAAGAGGTTAGTTGATATGGTGTGATAATGCCTTAGCATAAGAGATGGTCAACAAGGAGGCTTGAGTTGATAATATATGAGGCTAAATAGTGGTGGGGTAGTTTGAGGAGAACATATTAGGGTGGTGTTGAATGCTCAAGTGCTGACTCGAACAGGTGATCCAAGGTAGATACACTTCGAGCTGAGGTAAGGATCCAATAAGTTAGGCACTTCAAGCAATAAATATGCAAAGGTATTAGATGATTTGGCTAGGTAATGCCAAGCAGGGCTATCAGTGTCGATTAGGGATTGAGTAGGAAACATGCTAGGTGGAAGCATTTGAGTTAGATGACTTAAGGGTGGAAATGGATCGACTGAGCCAAATAATTTGGCATCTGGGTCAAAGCTGGGTGGTTAGGTGCTAAGGTAGAGTACAAGTGGTCCAACTCGCTTGGGTAAAGAGGAGTGCTGAGCAGTTAAAGTTTCACCTAATTATGGTAGAGTAGTCTGAGGAGACAACAATGGAGTTAGGCCAAATTGATATGTCCATATTGAGGTATAATGGTATTGAAGGGCTGTGGTAGATGTGGAAGTTAGAGGCGTTTCAGGAAAACTTCTTGTGAAAGTGACTTTTTGAATTCTTACTTTATTGTACACTTTCATGGTGTAGTTAATGTGACAAGACAAGTGTTATGTCTTTGTAGACTCACATGTAATTGCATACATTTTTCCTTTTAACCTTGACCATCTGATTAAAGGTGTTAGCATTGTGACACATTACGGGATTTGCATTTAAACGGATCCCTATAACCGTTGATTCGCTTCCTAAGTATTCAACATATAAATACTCTTAACCTTTTATAGATAACTTTTTTGCAACTTCCCTTATTGTGTTACTTTACTATTTGCATCAATTTCTTTCTTCTTCTTCTTCATCACCAGAACTCTCACTTTCTCTTCTTTCTGTTATCAAAATGTCGAACTCAGGCGCTAATTCTAGTGAGTGTGACATTACATCCTTAGACTTTGAGACTAGAGGAGGGCTTCTCTCCCCTAAAGAAGGGACGAAGAAGCTTTGTCATTGTTGGCACAACTAAATAGGGAGACGTGAAAGGCAATGGAGGAGATGAACAAAGTGGAGCTTATTAGAGCTATTCTTAAGGATACCTATCCATGCAACATATTACTAGACACTGTGGATTTTTTTACCAAGCCAAAGACGGGCAGGGGGTTGAATGCATAGATTAGTAAGAGCAAATCGTCCTTGATAAATTGAATCTTAACCACCTTTACGGTTGGATCAATGCAAGTTTGGGTAGTACTGCTACCATGGAGGGAGGAGAGGTTGCCTTTGCTATCAGGGAGTCACTTTTATGGTGTTTGAATGTTTATAGTTTGGATTGTGCCTCCCCTTCAGTGAGTTCAAGAAGGAACTCTTCAATTACCACCGGTGTTGTCTAGCATAAATCCCTCCCAATAGGTGGATGGTGTTGAAAGCGTTTCAGGTGTTGTACGAATATTTAGTGGTGCAACCCACCCTAGAACTTTTCAATTACTACTTCTAATGGAAGAATATGAATGGGAGGATGTACCTTTAGAACTACATACGAAGAAAGCTATTCAAGGCCTTGTACTTGTTCGTGAAGGGCTAGCAGGATGAGTTCTTAGTAGTGGAGTTGCCTAAAGAGGTTTACTTCTAGATGTGGTGGACCTTATTAGTTTGGACCAGTAGTGTAAAGAGGCTTAGGCCTAATGACTCCAAGACCAAAGGGTAAATTGATGCCTTCATGGCCTTGAGGAATGGTAAGGAGATTAATGCCGAGTAAATGGTAAGGAGGTACTTTAAGTTCTCGATCTTTGAACTCTTCCTCAACATGCATAAAGCTTTGGTGAAGAAGTGGGTAAAAGGTATAAGTTCATCGTAGGCATAAACTGCCTCTTATATTGTACCAGCATGGGCTCACTAGGATTTATGCTTCGTTTGAATCTTTCTAAGGAGTGGGATGGTTCTCATTGCTCGTGTTAGTCATGGTGGAGTATTGTAAGTAAGTGCAATACGCTTGCCTTGTACTGATTTTTTTATTTTTTTTCTTGCAAGTAGAAATTGGCCCAAATGGCTGAGCTACTACGTCCTTTTGAGTCAGAGCTGTTGAGGGGACATAAGGCTAAAGCTAAGCCAGCTAAGAAGGTTGTAGACCCAAGAGCAAGGCTATAGGGCCTGTATCGAGGGCATGCAAGACAAGTAGAGTGGAGCTTCCAAGGAGCTCGTGGTTATCGAAACTTTGAGCACAATCTCCCTTGCAATTGAAACTGCCCTTATGTCTGAACCCATTTTGGTGAGGGACGAGGCTGCTGTTGATGAGTTGGAGTTGTTGATACTTCCCCCACCTTCCCAAGATAGAGGAAAGAGGCCCAAGACCAGCACCACTGACGGTTTGGCAAGTCAGAAGAGGAGACTTCTTGAAGAGGGGAAGAGTGAGGCATTAGCTTTGAAGAAGAGCAAGTTACTGGTGCCCCCTGGCTAACCATTATTTGAGTGGCTCCCATCTAGCCATCCCTATCTTGCCATAGACCAGATGGCAGGGCCTAAGCTAATGCCTAGGAGAAGCAATCAAAGGAGGAGACTGTTCAAGACTCCTATAAGGGGGTTTCGTACTAGCCTAAGAATATTCGCCTCTATGGAGGGGAAACCGAGTCGACCGCTAAGCAGTATAGCAGGAAGATCTACAGACACTAGTAGGAGATCTAAGGTGGCAATGTAATGCTACATCACCGAGCTCTCAGCTTAGAGGTCTCGCTAGGGTCTTTCACCCTCGTATCCTGGAGCATCCTAGAGATGACAACGGTGAATGCATTCGATGACCCCCTCGCTAAACCATTAGGAGCATCTTTATCACCCTAAGTCATTTTCTTTTGTTGTGTTTTCCTAAGTCTTCTTTTCTTTACTAATGCTATCATTATTATTGTGTAGCAGCATGGCCAGGTGCCACTATGGATCAATCACTACAAAAAGTTGTTGAAAGAGGTAAAGGATCTTCGATCGAAAGTACTTAGTGCACAAGAGGATTTAGAGGGGGTGGAGTCCTATTCTAAGTGAATACATAAGAAATTTTATAGGGCTAATTGATGTCTACATTGTTGCTTTGTGTAGAATGCTGCTCTAGAGGTTGTGTTGTAGAAGGAGAGGGAAGATCAGTAAGAGGCTAAGGAGAGCAGCAAGGAGGTTAAGGCACTGAAAGCTTGGCTGGAGGAGGAGTGGATGTCCAAGGTTAAACTCTCTAAGAAATTGGAAGAGGAGATAAAGGCCAAGGTGGAGCTCAACCAGTGCAACCTCAAGTTAAACGTGTCAGTCTCTAAGCTATAGACTAAGCTGGCAATGAAAGTAGTTGAATACGAATTTATCAAAAATACTTTGCTGAAGCTAGCCAATTGAAAGTTTGAGTTGGAACAGAGGATTAAGGAGCTCCTTAAAGAGGCTGAGGGTATTAAGGAGCTCATCACTCATTTGGAAAGCGGCAAGGTCCTCATTGAAGTTGTTAAGGATAAGGTTGTGAAGAACTTCTTTAAGTCACAGTGGTAGGCTAAGGAGTGCCAAGAGATTGCTATTGAGTATGTTCAAGAGATTAGCTAGAGTGTGCTAGAGCATCATTCTAACTACGATTTAGAATTTTTGGATTGGTTGGATGAGGCCACACATAAGGAGGAGAGGGTGGCCAAAGAGAGGGAAAGGACGACCGCTCTACCAGCTGAGGTAACCCAAGGTGCCCCTCTTATTATTAGGGTTGCTCAAGAAGCTCCCTCGTCCTCTTCCACTATTGAGGCTTAGTAGGGAGTCATCTCCATAAGCATTTCATAGACCAAACAAAGTCAGGGCAACCCTACTGTTGATCAAAACTAGCATATCCTTCCTCTTCTTTCTTCAACCCCTGTCCAACCTACTTAGGACCCAGCAACTTGAATAGATTAGTCTTCTTAGTAGATAGGTGCATTAGACTTCTCAAACTTACTAGAGCTGGCTGATCCAAAGTGGTAACCATTGTTTTCTTTTTTCTATTTTTCCTATGTACTTATATTTCTTTTGATATATTAGATTAGTATGCTAGTCTTAAATATGTGTAACCATGGTTTGATTAAAGGAGAATTTTTGCTCTTGCTTCTTTTTGCTTCTTAGTGTTTTTGTCATATTAATATGCAGTTTGTCGCTTAAGGTTTATTCACCTAGGCTTGATAGTAGTTTACTTTCCCTTATTGAGGTTATCTAAGGGGTATCAGGTTAGTGGTGTTCTGACCTTCTTAGATAGTGGGGGTTCCTCAGTTTTGCAAGGGGTTTTTCCCTTTACTGAAGTTACCTTAGGGGGGTTAAGTTGGTAACGTTCCGACTAGCCTAGGTGTAGGAGTTCCTCAGTTGTGTAAGAGGAGTTTCCCCTTATTGAGGTTACTCTAGGAGAGTCAGGTCATTAGTGTTTTGACCTCCCTAGGTAATGGGTCTATTAACCTTTTGAGGGTTAAGGCTTAGCATGAGAGTAAGAGAAGGGGAGAAAGAAAAGTAAAAATACATAGTACTCATGAAGAGTAGAACTTTAATTGATGTTTATGAAAAAATTTACAAGTCTATACATTAATCAAAATATGGCCTAATGTTATTAGCGTTTGAAGTGCGTAAGATGAGCTCGCCATCTAATCTCTGCAATTTGTATGCTCCATTCCTTAAGCTATCTCTTACCTTAACTGGGTCTTCCCAATTGAGGGCCAACTTGCTTAGTCCCTTACATGAACCTGTGGCTTCTAGCTTCTAGCAGACTAAGTCACCAACCTTGAACTCTTCATGTCTAATCTTTTAATCATAGTATCTAGCTACTTAGTGCTAATGAGCAATTACTCGAGCTACGGTGAGGTCTTTGATTTCTTCTATAGTGTTAACACTAACTTATTATAGGGACTCGTTTAGGATAGCATTAAAACTTTAAGTCCAAATGTTAGGAAGCTTTAGCTCGATGGGGAGGATTGGCTCTAACCCGAACGCCAAGCGAAATGGAGTTTCACCTATAGATGTGTAGTAGGTGGTCTTGTACCCCCACAAAATATTGGGCAGCTCATCTGCCTAGGTACTATGAGCTTGGTTTACCCTCTTCTTCAAGCTTTTAAGGATGATTGGATTAGTAGCTTTAACTTGACCATTTGATTAAGGTTGAGTGATCGAGGTGAAGTAAGGTATGATGTAGTGCTTGGTGTAAAATTCTTTGAACTTAAGGTTTTTGAATTGATGCTCGTTATCCATGATGAGGGCTTAAGGGACCCCAAATCATGAGAGGATATTGTTTTGAATGAACAACTTAATACTCCTCTCGGTAATCTTGGCCATGGCTTTAACCTCGACCTACTTGGTAAAGTAGTCGACTTCTATGATGATGTACTATTGACCTCCCGAGGCCTTAGTAAAGGTACCGAGAATGTCGATGCCCCATTGAGCAAATGACTACGAACTGGTTAGGGGCTGGAGATTGATACTAGAGGTGTGATTAATTGGTGCATGCTTTTATCATTTGGGGCACTTCTACAGCCTTGGCATCTTAGCTCTTAGTAGCTTAGTAGTATCCAAGCTGAAGGGCTCGGATGTAGAAGGCTTGTGATTAGATATGGTTACTACACACTCTAGCATGTAACTCCTCTATGACGTGTAGCCTCTGGTCTGCTTAGAGGCATCTAACTAGGGGAAGATTGACTCCCATATGGTAGAAGATGCCTTAATCAACATGTAGTTGGCAGTATAGTACCTTAGCTTTTTTGTCTCTCTCTTATCCTCTAGGAGTATGCCTTGCTCTAAGTAACTTCGGATAGGGTCTATTTAGCTCGGCATTGATGGTGTTATCGTGAGTTCTAAGACCTCAGTTAAGCCTAGAGTCACGCTTTTTTCTAGCAAGTGCTCAATAATAATTTTCTTATCCTTTACCTTGGGCTTTTGTATCTACGTGGAGATGAGCTTGGACAACTAGTTTGCTATCGAGTTTTCGATTTAGGGGATCTTAGTAATGCTCTAGGAAGGAAACTTAGCTAGGAGACTCTTCACTTTCTCTAAGTATCTTACCATTGTATCATCCTTAGCCTCATTTCACCCTGGACTTACTGGACAACTAGCATTGAGTTTGAGAAAACTTATAAGTGCTTACTATTGATCTCCTTAGCCAACTTGAGACTGGCTATCAATGCCTCATATCTGGATTCATTATTACTAGTGTCAAACTCGAATTCGAGGGCATAATGGACAATAATCTTACGTGGTCCAATGAGTATTAAGCTTGCACTTCTACCTCCTGAGGTGGATGATCTATTAACATAGAGAGTCTACATTAGTTTGTCATCCCCTATTAGTGCTTCCTCCTCTCTTATATATTCTACCATGGAGTTAGCTAAGATTTGTGCCTTATAGGCTATCTGTAGTTGATATTGTATTATTTATGCGCTTAGCTCCATCACACACTTCACCATTCATCTAGATACATTAGGCTTATGCAACGGTGTGCACAGTAGCTAATCCATGAGCACAATAATCTAGTATGTGTGGAAGTAAGGTGTGAGCCAATGTATCGAGATGACAATGGCTAAGGTGAATTTTTCTACCCTAGTGTACATAACCTTAGGCCCCCAGAATATGGATGACATAATATATGCACTTGCACTCTCTCCCTTCAACTTTAAGTAGCACAGAGGAGAGTGCTTGGTCGCTAACGACTAGGTACAAAGACAAGTCCTCCTTTGGAATAGGCATAGAGAGGATTGAGGGGAAGGGGGTGTAAGGAAGTCATGTCTCTCCTTGAAGTGATATGGATCATAAGGAAGGATGATACATGGCTATTGATATTACACAAGCCAAAAGGTGAGTCCAAACCATAAGATGGTTCAAAGGAAAAATAAAGTCGATGGTTGAGAGTCTTTGTACACCGACAGTGGATATGACTCACCAATGCCTTATGTGAGCTCAAGCTGTACTTGATATGATGTACAAGAATAACATGAGGTTGCTTTCCATTAGTCCACACTTAACGGCTTAGATAAGAGCTCTTCATGGCTTTGGTCCTTGTCAAGAAAACATAACTACAAGAAGAAAGATGGGTAAAATGTTTGAAGTTCAATATTCTGATTGATTATTGTGGCCATTACATTTTAAAAGTATTTATATGGCCTAATTAGGGAAAGTATTAGGTATATGTAATTTACAAAAAGGGTTCCTTTTGGAAAAGGAAAGATACATAGTTTATGAGGGCAAAGTTATAAACAGACAAAAGAATATTTGGTTACAAAAGGACAGTATGGATGTCAGGAAAATAAGGCATGTGTCAATCATCCATTTTGTGGTCCCAATGATACTATTTGTCAAGTAGAATAGGTTATGAGTAGGCTAAGTCAGGGTCAGGTGCTTAACAACTTAGATGTTCTAGATTGAGGAAAGATTGGTCCAAGGGGTAGCCTATTGTCTAGTTAGCTTGGGATTGGGGTAGCTCAACCTCAACAATGTATCAAGTCAACATCAAGCGCACTTAATGATAACCTTAGATTAATGTGTTTTGAAGGGATCGGCTTAGCACCAAGTTGGGCACCTTAGGAGTTTCTTTAATGAGATGGAGAGTAGAGTAATTTGGTAGGTCGGATTAGAGAATGTATCATTCTTCAGAGTTCAACTCTCCTTGGACAACTTAGTAAACCATATGAGCTAGTCCTTGAGCTCAGGAGCAAGTGATTGGTCCATAATCCTTATCATCCCCTCTAGTCTGTTTGAGATTTGGGATGAAATCTAGCTCAACTAATTATTGCTCATCTTTAGGTACATATTGATGGAGGTCGGTGACGTTAAAGGAGTTTAGGACCCCATAATCTTCAATCAATTCAATCCTATAGGCATTATAAATGATCCTTTCAAGTATTTTAAATGGTTCATCATCTCTAGGAGATAACTTATTCTTCCTCAAACATGGAAATTGATCTTTATTGAGGTAGATCCAAACTAAATCACTAGGCCAAAATTCTTTGTTGTTTTATCTTTTGCATTGCTTCTTGAGCTTGGTGGTAGCTCAGCTTAGTTGTTCTATGACCTTCTGGTACATTGTCATGATGGCCTTAGATCTTTCTACAGCTGGTTGATCTTCATTCTAGCTTAGAAGGGCCACTTAATCTAATGGAAGCTCACGATTGAATCCATAGGCAATCTCAAATGGTGACATGTTCATGGTGTTGTAGGCTGTCTTATTGTAGGCGAACTCAATTATGGGCAGGCGTTGATCCTAATTAGTCTAGTTCTAACCTACAGCAACTTGAAGTAAAGTTTCCACTATCCTATTAACAACTTCAGTCTATTTGTTCATTTGTGGATGATAGGATGTGTTGAATAATAGTTTAGTTTCCATTTGTATCCATAATGTTCTCTAAAAGTGCTTCATGAATTTCGAGTCTTGGTTTGAAATAATAGTCTTGGGCACTCCATGGAGTTTGATGATCTCCTACAAGAAAAGAAAAGAGATAGTCGAAGCATCGTTAGTTTCAGAATAGGGCATGAAGTGTACCATCTAATTAAAATTGGTCTACGATTACCATGATAGAGTCCTTCCTTCAAGACATCCTCAACAATCCTAGCATGAAGTCCATACTTAGCTTAGACTATGGTTCAGTCTGGATCAATAAAGGTAAATATTGCCCTTGCTTGGCTCGGCTCTTTGCCCTTTTGCAGGTAACATATCTTTCTGGTATAGCTTGGACATCTCTTATCATCCTTGGCTAAAAGAATCTAGCTAATAGCACCTTATGAGTTCAGTGCTTGCCAAAATGTCAAAATAACCCTCCACCATACGCCTTGTGTACCCATAATTCTCGTATAGAACAAGTTGGGATATACAATCTCCTCTTTCTAAATAAGTACTTATCTTCCCTATGATAATCATCAAGTGTTTGGCCTTCTTCACATTTGGCATAGATCAGACCAAAATATGGATCCTCAACATACAAGTCCTTAATCATAGAGAAGCTAAGTAACTTGATCTATAGCTCAGTCAAGAGGGAATGTCGTCTTGATAAGGCATCAGCCACTACATTGTTCTTGTTGTTATTGTACTTTACGACATAAGAATATATCTCCATGAATTCTACCCACTTGGCTTGTCTCCAAGACAACTTAGGTTGGCTTTTCAAATATCGAAAAAATTCATGATCAGTGTAGGTCATAAATTCTTTGGGTAACAAGTAATGCTACTAGATATTTAGAGCTTGAATCAAAGAGTAGAACTCCTTATCATATATAGAGTAGTTGAGTGTAGCTTCTCTAAGCTTTTCACTAAAGTAGGCAATAGGTCGACCCTCTTACATCAGCAAAGCACCTATGCCTAGACCGGATGCATTGATCGACTCAAACTATATATATATATATTTATATCGTGAATACTCTAACAAGTATATTAGGTTGGAATCAAGTAATAAAGAGTGAGTAAAATTATCAATCTCTCGAGGACTAAGAAATTACTAAACCTATGATAATTCTTATCAATAGTTAGGCAATCAAGATTGAATTGTGAATTAACTAATTTCTAATTACCCTAAAACTATCAAAAAGAAAATCATATTAATTTATCTAAAATGAAGCAATCAATTGAGAATGTGGGAAAAATAGAATCCACCCTAGTTGTGCAAATTAAATTGTCATCATGTTATATAGATTAATAGCTATACGGTCATTCAAGTGAAATTATCATGCCTTAAAATTAAGGATTTAAACCTTTAATTAATTAGTCAGCTCTCGTATCTCCAATTAACAATGGACTTTAAATTACAATCTTATATCTCTCGATGCTATGATTGTCTAATGCTTTAAATTAACTATCCCTAATGTCTTAGCAAATAATTAACTCAAAACATTGCATTAATCCCTAGATAATTTCTAATTAACGCTGCTCCCGCATTAGCTAATCAGTTTAATTAAGAATTTCTAACAAATCTTATATCAACTCTTGTATCAATAATGTTTCTAACAATTATAACCAATAGAGAATTATAATTAAAATCATATAAATTTCAATCATGAATTATCCATACATTTATTAACCCTATAACATGACTATAATTATCATCTTAGCTTTCTAGGGTTTCATCAATTCCTACAATTAAAACTTAGCTAGCCATGGAAATTAAAATAAAAGCACATATAACAATCAAATTTGCAAAGAAGTTCATGACTAGAAATAAGAACAAATCATATAATTGCATAAATAGAAATAGAATGGAAATCACCGATTCCATAATTATGAGGAATTCAAACTTCAATTGCAAACTCCATGGATGATCTCCATAGCAATAGCAAAGTCTTCTTAATGATCTACGAAATATCAAAAGAAAAACTCTTCAAAATTATCTCCTAACTGCGTCTAAAACTCTCTAGGTCAAAAGAAGATGTAAAAAGTCCTCTAAAATATCAATCATATGCCTATTTATAGAGAAAGCAAGGGTTGGCTTTCAATTAGATATCTTTCACTCAAGGCTGGCCATGAAGGCCAGTGGTGTAGAAGTCAAAGCCGACAGTGCTGAGCTCTAAAGCCGCCAGTATAGAGTGTAGGCCAACCTAAGACTAGCTACCTTCAATTTTAAAGTGCCATAAATCAATTCGAGCTTCGTTCGTTTGCGTAAAACTCCTTTAAATTGATCATATTTCCACTCTAAATCCTCTGAGACCTGAAATATCCAAATGAAAATACTTAAGTACCATTTTTTAATTATTTATATAAAATCAATAATAATTCAACCAAATTTGCATACTAAAATATGAGTAAAATATGCCTTTATCATGCATCACACTTCACTTCAAATACTTTGTCAAAGCTTGGTAAAGCTAAGACAAGAGCAGTGGTTAACTTCATCTTCACCTCTTCAAAACTCTTCCGCTCCTTCTCTCCCCACCAAAACTTAACATTTTTCTTTGACAACTCAGTGAGTAGGGCTACAATAGTGTTGAAATTCCTTATAAATCAACAATAAAATGATGCCAGGCCGTAGAAGCTTTGTAGATTGGTTAAGCAGGTCAGTATAGGCTATTTGGTAATTACTCTTACCTTCTCATCCTCCACTAGTATACCATCACCACTTACAACAAATCCTAGAAAGATTACTTTAAGTCAGTAGAAGTCACATTTCTTCAAATTGGCATAAAGCTTCTCAGCTTAGAGTTTTGAGAAAACTATTCGGAGGTGCTCATAGTGAGTCTCCAAGCTAAGGCTATAGACTAGAATATCATCAAAATATACTGTCACAAATTTCCCTATAAGTGCTTAGAGTACATGATTCATCAGTCTCATGATGTGTTTGGTGCTTTCAATAGTCCGAAAGGAATTACAAGCCATTTGTATAATCCATTAGGGGACTTGAATATGGTCTTCATTTCATCTCCCTCTCGCATTTAGATTTGATGATATCTAGATTTGAGATCAATTTTTTAGAATACTCTTACTCTATTCAATTTGTCAAGCATGTCATCAAGTCGTGGTATAGGGTACCTGTACTTGATGGTAATGCAATTAATTGCTCGATTATCTACATACATTCTCCAAGTCATATCCTTCTTTGGCACTAATAGAGCTAGTATGGCACATGGACTTAGAGACTCTCCCACATATCCTCTGTTAATTAGCTCATCTAGCTGCCTCTCTAAATTGGCAACTTGTTTAGGATTCAGCCTATAAGCAGGCTTATTTGGCAGAGCGGCTCTTGGCTACAAGTCTATCACATGTTTGATACTTGGGAATAGGTTGGCAAACTCATGTAGTAAGGACTTCACCTTGGTAGGTAGCGGTCATAAGGCTTAGTTTTACCTTCTTGCCTTTGTGCTCTAAGGAACATGTGTTCTTCCTTCCATCATATATCACGTCCCAATCAAATATCCATGGTCATCCAAGAAGAATATAGGATGCACTCATGGGTAACACATCATAAAGCACTTTATCTTGATAGTTTCCAATACTAATTGGCATAGTCACCCATTTATTTACCTATAGGGCTCCTTTGTCACTGAACGTGCAGTCTATAAGGCTTGGGGTAGAGCTTAGTCGGTAACTTTAGCTACAAAACCATGAATGTGGATGTTGCATCGGTATAACTGCCACTATCAACAATCAGTGTACACAACGACCCATTCAAAGTTACGTAATGGAGTACGGTATTGATTCATGAGCATGAATGTCTTTGATTATCAAAGTTTCGAAGATGAAACTTCTTGTAAGGGGGGTAGGATGTAATACCTCAAGATTTCGAGCTAGTTCAATAACTTTAAGATCTAGGTCCCTAAATTTAGGGCATCGGATTGAGTTATTAGTTTTATTTCAAACTTTACAGTAAGGCTAGAAAAGTTAGATAAAGTAATTTAAGTAAAGTCAATTTCTCAAAATAAACTATATAAAAATATTAACTTAAGAAAAAAGTCAATTTATTGATAAAGCTAATAATTATCAAAAACATGAAATTCAAGTTTTTAGATATAGCGAGATATTAGAGATAAGTTATTTAACTTATAAAAATAATAAATAAAGTTGAATTATATGTAATATACATAGAATTTGCATTATTTGTATTAAATACACATATATAATAAGAAATTATTATTAAAATAAGGTAAATTAATATAAAAAAAATGAAAGGATGAGTCATCCCATGATGTGGCAGCCTAAGATGAATTACAATTGATGAGTCAAAAGGTAAGAAATAAGAAATCAATACCTTATGCTTTGAAAAATCAAGAAAATGACATGTGTAAGCTACATGTCTAATTTTTATTAATCCTAATCCATTTGAAAATTATAATTAGGGTTGCATACTTCAAAAACAACATTTTGGAAGTTTGAAAAAAAAAAATAGAAAATCACTCGAGAAAATTTCGAAACAAATTAGAAAAAAAGAAAAAAGAAAATTAGAGCAAAAATAGAGCACGAAATTTAATCAAGTTGGTTCAATAGGTTGTTAGTGTCCAATTGTAGTGGCCATTTGAGGTCAAAGGAAGCACCACCAAGGGAGGTGCTCTAACAAGGTTAGGAGGCCGGAGGCGGCTGATTTAGGTGAACCAAATTTCCAACTGAAACTTTGTAAATTTTGTAAAAATAGAAAATGATATTATTTAATTATGAAACTTAGTTTTCTAGAGTTATTTTATGTGTAGATTAATTTTGTAATTTTATTTTAGTGAAATAATTATTGGAAATATATGGTCCCTAAGAAATTGCTCTATTTGGATGAAAATTGAATTAAATTTTGGAAATATTAAATAATGTCCTTTGGAGTTGAAAATTTGTACATGACATACTTAATATATGAATTTAATTTTAGTAACAAGAATTTTGAAAATAATCATGTTTACTATTTATTATAATTATTTTGGATAAAATTGGCAATTTCGCTATTTTAGTGAATTAATTAGTTTTTAGCAAAATCAAAGTATGAACCCTATGTATTATGATTTTTTGATGTTCATAATGATATTTAGGACATTTGAATTTTATCTTGTGATTAAATTTACTTGTTTGCTTAATTTTCGCTAATTTTGAGTTAAAATCGCTATTTTCATTAAAATATATAATAGTTAGTTTAGTATAATTCATGGTCAATAATTAAACTACATATTTTTGTGAGTTTATAGGATTTTTCATGGAATTAATCAGGTTTGTATACTATTTATTATGTATGTCCTTAATATAAATCTATATATTAGTCTAATATATGATATACTAGTCAGTACTAATGTGATACTTGTTAAACATGTAAAAGATTTGCATTTTTAGGTACATAATGAATGTTAACCAGTTCAAGAAATGAGGAAATTTAGGATTTTTAATTTATATTTAGGGTTTATTTGGGTTAATTACGGATTTATAATGACATATAGTCGAATCGGTAATATGAAAGGGTATTTTTGGACTTTGATAATATTGAAAGACTTGATTCTTAAGATATCTTAATAGTACTTGAAATAATGATTGTGGCAATATAAAGTTTACTGAAATCGGATAAGAAATGAGTAAGATACGATCAAATGAAGTTTAAAAATATGGAAATGAAAGCTTATAATAGTTTGGGTTCAACTTATAGTTGATTTGAAGACTATGTTATATTTTCATAGGTGTGATATGTAAGAAAGGCTTACGTTGTGAAGTTTAGGATTTTGCACTATTACTAAGCCTAAGTAAGTAGATCTAATCTATGCTTAGAGTACATATATTGCTACTCATAACGTTGCATGCTGTTTGATGCTGTATTGATTGAATATGGATATATCTTAGGTGAATTGATATGCTACTATAGTAGGTGTTGATGTGGTGATTTTGAATGACAATAATAGTATCTTAGGTGATGATTTGTGCTTACGATTGATTGTGTTAACCAGGAAAGTTGAATGATCTAACTTAAACTTCTAGGTGTTCGCCTAAGTGAACCCTAAGTGAGATATTAAAATTCTACTAGGGAGAGTTCAAAAACTAGAATTAGATCATTGGGTTGAATAAAACTGGAAGATTGATTGTGCTGATTGATATTCTTGAGTTACTAATGGATATCATGGCATGGCACAAAAAGGGGCCTACAGGTTAGAACTTTCAGAACGAGGCTTCCAAATGATCACGGAAAAAGCATGGCTTTATAAACTTAGTTTTTGGAAACATATAGATTGCATTGCCTAAACATTGTGACTATTTTGATAGTCAAATTTGGTAGACTATAGTGTGTACTCTAATTTGGCAGTGTTGCCTCTTTGATTTGGTGAACTACGGTATGTAGTCTAATTTTGTAAAGTTAGGGGGTCCTACTCCCAAGCAGCTCCTTGTTGCCCTAGGTTCTTAGATATTGTATTTACATGCCTGACTATTTTGACTAACTGGAAGAAAATTGAAAGGCATAGGATATCAATACCAATGCATGCTACATGAATGAGCAAAGCATGCTACATTGCTAGTAGTAAAGGCTCAATTAGGCAGATACATATGTGAAGTTGAACCTGTAGGTTACAATTAAAATGTTTTAGTTACAATATGCAGTATTATCTATCATATTATCTATGTTATGTTGCTTGTTATCCACTTTTACTCAGCTTCAGTAGCTGAGGGGATAAAATGTTTTATCCTCAAGTTAATAGCACTGTGAAGGGCCCAACACTAAGGAGGGCTACATATATTGAGAGCGTGAGTCGAAGTTAATGACTTTTGCATGGAGCTTGTATTAAGTCAAGAATCCTATTACTATGAAGATGACAAAGGAAAAAGCTAGTTTATGTTTTGAAGTAAATATTATGTTGTATACATAAGTTGTAACAGGAAATCTAGCTAAACTCTGATGTAGAAACTTCTTTATCATGTAAACAATGTTGTCTTTTGATGAATGAGCAAGTTGAGTTAAGTTTTCAATAGGTATTCCTATGTGATGGTACATCTCATGCTATGTCAGGATGTGATAGTGACCATCCAGCGTTACTCTAGATCAATATCCAGTGGGCTACAAACGCCTTGTGGGAGGAGATGGAGTTGGAGTTTAGTATGCGAGAGTCGTCGGATGAAGAGATTGAGATATTAGAGGAAGACCTCACTCCAAACATGATGGAGATGGATGGAACCGAATAGGAGTTACATCAAGAGGAGGTTCCATAGGAGGTTGTACCCTCAATAATATCAGGTGATGACCCCGATCATCCTATAAAGTTGTTGGATGGAGATTAAGGAGCCTATCCATGAGCCCTTGGCCCTTGCAATTTAGGATCCTAAGGAAGAGGATTGGCTAAAGTTCTCGACTCATTCTAGTGTGGATTCTAATGAACATAGTTCTGATGATTTGAATAAGTCAAGTTCTACGGATGTTGATGCTTATTCGGAGTTTGCGGAGGTCGAGATTGGTTCGACCACCCACCCTTAGATGTAGTAGATGCTTATATGCTTCTGTATGAGGTCACCAGATTTTGGGTTTTACTTATCTTGATTTTGTACTCTAAATTGTATTGTCATGGTTTGGATGCCATGTAAGAGTTATATTTAGGCATAATACTGGTAAAGACTCACTCTCTAGAAGTGACCATCGCTTGGTGTAACCTCATTTTTGACGGAATTAATGAAATGAAATGTTTATTATGTCTAAGTTGTGATGTGTTCTCTTTTATTATAAATATGAATTGTGAGATTGTGAAATTTCTTGAGCTTAAAGAACTTGTTGAACTATGTTAACCTTAAGAATAGGTGATAATGTGGTAGGCTACCATTGAAGCAGGATCACCTAATGGATCTACCGTAGTAGGATCTTCTTAGGGATTGGGCAAAGGTGGTGTTGATTGTGGTATAGGAGATGCTGATAGCCTTTCGTTAGAGGGACAGGACCTCACCAGCACCCATTTTACCCCCTGTATTGGTAGAGGAGGTACCCCTACCACCACTACCCCTATTTAAGCAAGTGCACTTAGCCCCTATAGTACCTTTGGACCCCTCACCTTAGAGGTCCTTGATGATGGAGTTTATTAAGTGCATCAGGTATTTTTAAGGGGTAGCTAATCACCCAGAGGAGGCTAAGGATTGGCTCATGTAGATTGAGTGGACATTTGAGGCATTTAAGATTCCCCATCACCTGCGAGTTACCTATGGTACTTATATGATGAGACTCTATGCTAAGATATGGTAGGAGTCAAAGAGGAAGATAGCTAAGGAACCAATTACTTATGAGGCATTTAGGAGAGAGTTCATTTCAAATTATTTTCCAAAGTCATTGAAGTTGCAATACAATGATGCTTTCCTTTTTATTCAAAAAGGGAGCTGTACCATTGACCAGTACGAGGCAGAGTTTAACCGATTTATGTAGTTTGCTGATGAGGATTTTTAGGTAAGTATAGGCTAAGGATGCAAGTTTTTGTCAGAGGATTAGATCTCGACACTAAGTGCCATGTGCACAAGTTTTGACCTTGAGATTTCCGTGAGGCTATTATGATAGCCTAAATTGTTAAGAGTGCCAGGAGTTCCAAGGATAGGATAGAGAGGCCCAAGGTGAATATTTTTTGAAGAGACCATTTGAAGGACCTAACTTTGCTAAGAAAGAGAAGAAGATCATGTTAAGTCATGGCCATCAACTGAGGCCAAGTATGGCAGGTTCCAGATCAAGGATTGGTATAGTCAGATGTTTGAAGTGCAAGGGAGGACATTATATTAGAGAGTGCCCCTAGTTGTAGCACAAGTGTTTTTTATGTGGAGATGGTAATCATCGTATAGTTGAGTGCCCTAAGAAGGCTACCATGACATGCTTCGTATGTAAGCAAGTAAGATACATTGCTTCTAATTGCCTATAGAGGAGAGTCGCACTAGTTACCTAGTTAGCTTGCCTTATGGCCCTTCTTGGTCGCCCAATAGCACACAGATAGGTAGGAGGTCTAAGACCCATGCATGCTAGACCAGTAGCATCCGCATATGCTAAAGTTAACAACCTAGAGGGTGAGTGGGACTATGTGGCCGATGGATTAGAAGAGGATACTGCTGTTTACTAGGAGGGAGATACCATAGATAATGGACTTGTTGCAGTTATGTAACCTAGCTCATACTTTCTCTTTTCAAATTTAGTAATAGATGTAAGAATGAGAAATATGAGAAGTAGTAAAAGAAGAATTTAGGGGAATTAAAAGATGCCTTAAAACTAACCAGCTAAAATAATGAAAACTATGATGGTTCAGGGAGTATCCATGTTTCCAACTTACTCATGCATACCTTGTTTGATACCAGAGCAACCCACTCCTTTATCACACCTAAAGCTGCCGAGCAAGTAGGATTGGAAGTTACGATTGTAGAATCATGCTTTGGGATTAAGACCCTTACTGGAAGTGTAATGGTGACCCAAAATATGGTAAGAAAATTGTCCTTTAAAAATTCAAGGCGGAGAGACTTGCACTAATATGATAGTGCTTGAGTTAAATAAGTATGAGGTTATCCTAAGCATGAATTGGATGTTAGTAGTAAGAGCCAAGGTAGATTGCTAAAGCAAAGAAGCAAAATTTGAAACTTTAGATGGGATGAGGGCCACTTTTAAGAGGTAATCGGTGATTAATAAGTCGAGTGAAGTACACTCACTTGAGCTGATACTAAATGAAGAATTCTAAGTTTGGGTAGAAGTTAGTTTCAACATGGCTAAGGTCGATAAAGAGAAGCCTTAATTGGAAGAAATTCGAGTGGTTAATGAATTCTTTGATGTTTTCCTAGATGAACTTCTAGTTTTGCCACCTAAGAGAGAGGTTGACTTTGTTATTGACTTACTATTATGCATTGAGCCTATATCTAAAGTCCCTAACAGAATGGCATCAATGGAATTAAAGGAGTTAAAAAAACAGTTGCAGGAATTACTTAACCAGGGATGCATTCGCCTTAATGTGTCACCTTAGGGAGCACTAATGTTGTTTGTAAAGAAGAAAGACGGGTTAATGAGACTATACATAGATTGCTAGGATTTGAACAAGGTAACTATTAAGAACAAGTAACCCCTACCAAGGATAGACGACTTGTTTGATCAGTTGAAGGATGCTAAAGTCCTTTCACGGATTGAGACCACAAGTAGAGGTTCAAGCTAGATGACATTTCTAAGATTGCATTCAGAATGAGGTACAGGCATTATAAGTTTTTAGCGATGCCTTTCAGTTTGACTAATGCCCCTACTACCTTTATGGACTTAATGAATCGTGTATTTTGAGCACTATTGGACAAGTATGTGATTGTCTTTATTAATGACATCTTAGTATATTCTTCCTATCCTGATCAGCATGAAGAACATCTAAGAATGGTGTTGCAAATTCTGAGAGAGCATAAGTTATACGCCAAGCTGTCCAAATGCGATTTTTGGTTGAGAGAAATCTCTTTTCTTGCACATATAATATTAAGGGATGGAATAATAGTCGATCTTGAGAAGCTAAAGGCCATAGTCTGGAAAAGGCCGGAAACAGTAATTGAAGTACATAGTTTCCTAGGATTAGTTAGGTACTATCAGAAATTTGTTAAAGACTTCTTTACTCTAGCTCGACCACTCACCTAGTTGACAAAGAAGAATGCGAAACATGAATGGATCGATAAGAAGGAATAGGGCTTTCAGGAGTTAAAGCACAAATTGGTGTCCGCACCCAATTTGGTCCTACCTAATTCTGATGAGCCTTTTACGGTGTATAGTGACACCTCAAGAAATGGTTTGGGTTATGTGTTGATGCAAAATGGAAAGGTCATAGCCTATGCCTCACGACAATTAGGGCTACATGAACAGAATTACCTTACATACAACCTGAAGTTGGCTATAGTGGTCTTTGCCCTCAAGATTTTGAGGTATTTCTTGTATAGCCAAAGGTGTAAGATTTATATAGATCATAAGAGCCTCAAGTACCTTTTCACCCAAAAAGAACTGAATATGAGGCAAAGAAGATAGCTTGAACTAATCAAAGATTATGATCTTAGAATCAATTACTACCCTGGACGGGTGAATGCCGTTACAGATGCACTAAGCCAGAAAAATCATACGGAAGTTGCTTCACTCCTCACCGAACAGCAAGAGTTGGTCAAAGAATTTGAAAGGCTTAATATTGAATTCACTTGGGCTGGAGGAGAAGTGGAATTGTTGAATCTAGTCATTGAACCAACATTGATAGAGAGAATTGTAGATGCCCAGAAGATTGATCTAGCTTTAATGAAGGTGAAGGAAGAAATGGCAAATGGGAAGTACCCCAATTTTAGCATTAATGAGAAGGCAATTGTGTACTTAAAAGAAGGTTATGTGTACCAGAAGATACTTTCCTCCAGAAAGAGATTATGAGTGAAGCTCACTACTTAGGTTATTTGGTATACCTTGGAGGAACAAAGATGTACCAATATCTCAAGAAAAGTTTTTGGTGGAATGGCATGAAACAACACATAGCCAACTATGTACAAAAATGTGAGATATGCCAAAGAGTTAAGGTGGAACATCAAAGGCTAAGAGGATTGTTGCAACCACTACCAATCCCCGAATGGAAGTAGGAGCAAATTCCTATGGACTTTGTTAGTAGATTACCTCAGACCTAAGCAGGATTAGAAGTCATATGGTTGATCGTGGACAGGCTTACCAAGTTAGCACATTTCCTTCTCATCAGTATGACATACTTTTTAGAAAAGCTAGTGTGGATTTATGTAAGAGAAATCATGAGGCTCTATGGTGTTCTTATGAACATAGTTTTAGATTGAGATCTACGTTTTGTATCAAAGTTATGGGGAAGTCTATAGAAGCACTTAGGCACTTGATTGAACTTTAGTGCTACTTACCACCCCTAGTCGGATGGACAATTTGAAAGGACCATCTAAACCTTGGAAGATATGTTGAGAGCTTGTGCAATAGAGTTCAATGGAAGCTAGGATGTATACTAACCCTTAGTCGAATTTGCCTACAACAACAGCTTCTATTCGAGCATTCAGATGCTACCATATGAAGCCTTGTATGGACAGAAGTGCAGATCTCCCTTATTTTGGGATGATATTGAGAAGCTGGCCCCCAGACTTAACTTAATACAAGAGGCTACAGTGAAAGTGGTTATCATTAAGCAAAAGATGAAAGAGGCTCAGGATCGCCAGAAGAGTTAGGCTGATTTGAAAAGATGAAAGGTAGAATTTCAAGTAAGCGATCATGTATACCTCTAGGTAAATTCGATAAAAAGTGTACATAAGGCAAGGATGTAAGGAAAACTGAGCCCCCGGTATGGTAAACCATTTAAGGTGTTGGATTAAGTAGGAAGTTTAGCTTACCAACTAGCCCTACCACCAAACTTGTCAAGGCTATATAATGTCTTCCATATGTTGGTGCTACAAAAACACATCCCAGATATAGACAAAGTAGTGGAGTTAGAACCAGTGTAACTAAAGGAAAACCTCACCTATGAGGAGTACCCCATCCGCATTCTAGATAGTAAGACTCAAAAGTTGTTGACTAAGGAGATCAAGTATGTTAAGGTGTTATGGAGGAATCACAAAATGGAGGAGGAGGTTACTTAGGAAGCTGAGGAGGAGATAAGGTGTAGATACCCAGAGTTGTTTGAGACAATGGGTAAGTCTTCTCTAAGTTTTGAGGACAAAACTTACTTTAAGAGGGGGAGGATGTAAGCACTACAAAATTTTAGTAACTCAAAAGTGCAATTGGATGAAGAAGTCCTTTGATAGTCCCTGGAACCACCTAAACATCGTAATAGAAGTGAGCCTAAAAAACCTAACTAAACAATCAAGAACTCTAATACTTGAAAAACCTTATAATGATAGCGAAACCCTAAAATGGTTATTTAACCCTAATTAAGTTTTCAAATACCTTAATGTCACAATTAAGGACTAATAGTAAGGTTGAATCGATCAATACAAGTGATCGATAGCACTAAATGATTCAAACCCTAACTTTCAAGCTCGTACATGAATCAAATTATTATAGACAAACACCAAACCCTAAAGAAACCTTAAGTACATGTGTGGGGCATTTGATTTAGCTAAAATATATTATCAAAGTTCAACAAAACCTTAAACATATCCTAAGTGGATTTAATTGGCCTAATCATGCCTAATCACCACCAATTACCCTAATCAAACCCTAATACTTAACCAACCCCATTATATCTTGATTAGCTACAAGTCAAACAAGATTAATGACCAAAAGACAAACTCTTAATCCCCTTTTAAAATATCTTATACCCTAAGTGATCTTGCCTAAATTGGAAAAAAGCACACAAGGTACATGGTCCCCTTTTTATACCTTATCCTTGTTTTCCTTAAACCATCGAAGTTTGTCCCCCTACCCTCTATCTACTTCTATGACCAGCTACCCCCTCCTCTTCCTCATTTCTTGTTGTTTTACAACCCTAAAACACATCTAAAAACTCTCTCAAACTTCCCCTCAAAGATCAAGCCCTTAACTCCCTCTTCTTCGTCTTCTCAACAACACCAACCATTACACCGCTAACCACCTTACCACCCCTACCACCACACCAAAACCATAGCCACTAAGCCTTACGCCACTCACACACATTCCCCTTGCTAGCCGATACACCCACATGCATACTTAAGCTTATGGTACACTCATCTCTAAAAGACCCTTCTACACTTTGCTCTAGTAAGAACTTAGGTTAGGTTTTTCCTTAGTTTTCTTGCAATATAATGTTAGATACTAATGTCTTCTTTTGTAAAACTTATATTACAACAACTCTATAGAAGCTCTAAGGCATTTCAAGAAGTTCAATAAAGGTTAGTACAAGAAAAACCCCTTTTAGTAAAAGTTGTAACACTATCAGACCAAGTAGTGTAGAGTAGTGTAAGTTTTAGTAGAAAATCTTCAATTAGGTTGATAAAACCCTTGTTTTCCATGCATGCCACCCCATATATGTTCCCCCACAACACTTCTACACACTTTTATGAAATGATTAGGGTTTTACATTAGTACAAACATAGATTACTTAAGTAAAAACACCATAAAAATCAAGTGTTGCATGAAAATGGAAGGTTTGACCCTAGAAACAACTCTTGGCCGCCACTTTCATTGAACCACCAGATCTAGAACTTCTTGTTTAGTAGCTTAATGACATGTTTAATTAGTGTTAAGTATGGTTTAGGACTTAATTAATCAAGTTAAGTAGGCTAAAGTATGATTAAGACCTTAAACTAACTTAGTTAGTAATTATAGGCTTAAGAATAGTGTTAATGACCCCAAGAACCATAATGAACAGATCTATAACCATATTAAAAATGGGCTAAACTTAAGTCCAATGTTGGGCTTGAGTCCAAAAAGACAAGTGGCCTTGAGCCCAAGGCCCTAAATAGTGATCTAAACATAAAAAACCCAAAAGAACCAATTTTAGAGCCCATATAACTAGGTACCAAATCTGAACCTTAGGTTAAAAGGCTTAGGAAGAGTTATTTAAAAGGCCCACAAAACCCAAAAGTCCATCTAAGACACCCACCATAGGCCCCTTAGTAATTTAAGGCCTTAAACTTAGTAAAAAGGCCCATTTGGACCTATAAGAGTATCACCAAGGCCTACTTTAAAATTTTAAGGTATTGGGTAGAAAAAACTCATTTAAAATACTTAAAAGAAGGCTAAAATTATTAAATATAAAGCCTAAAGTCAAAAACCAAGCCTAAGACCCAAAACTAGGCCCAAACCCTAAAGTGACCCCACTCACCATTTGAACCCATGACCTTGTAGGGCCTAAACCAAAAACTTACTAACCTAGAAACTTAAAAACAACTTCATCAAATGAAAGAATATTAAAAAATGATGAAAACGACTATAAGATTACTGAAAACAAAGAGGATATGCCCAAATTATGAAAACAACTAACTCCAGGATAATGAACGATAAGCCTAGTTAATTGGTGAAAATAGAATACTCATAAACCTTAATTATCTTCTTCAGGGGACAAGGAGTTTGATTTGGACATGGTAGAGGATTACTAAGATTGCTGAGCATCATGGCCGAGTGAGTATACTACCCCAAAAGTCCATATATATTGGGGGGTAATTGCATTAGGGATGTAAGGTAGATATGGATAGACCTAAGTCATCTTAGGAACCTAGGAGGGGGGTCATTATGTCAGCTTCGGATGTTGTAGAGTAACTACCTTCTTAGGCTAATCAAGCCACCCAACTTAAGCTTTGATGTAACCAATGAACTGTTTCCTCAGAAACGCGTACGGTTATAGAGCTTAAGGACCTTTTGAACCTACCCTTATTGCATATACTTCCCTTAAACCTTGAGTTAATATACTACTCCTAAGAGTTGCAATCATACTAATATTAGAGTGTTTTGGAAACGTAATTATTTTTTCAATAGTAAGGTTGTAACTTAAGGAATGATGTATTAACCTAATGTGACTAACATATGCATGTTTCCACATACATTAATTTGTTTCATTGATAAATGATTCTTGTCTATGAAAAGTTTAGGCCTAAAGATAATGGAAGGTGACTAAGTGAACAATCAGAGAACTAATAGGCTATAGGACCTCCTTAGGATTCGCAAGCAGCAACTAGAAGCTGAAATTTCCTATTTGAAAGAGAAGCTTAAATGTTCTAAAGCTTACAACCAGGCCTTAAAAGCCCTTCTTGGATAAGTCCTTAGAGAAATCCATGAAATGCTAGAAGATCATAGAGCTCATTTACAAGACTTAGTTTAAGGTTTTTCAGATTATAGCTAAGGGGCCTAGAATAAATGTTAAGTTTTATTAAATAAAAATCGAGAATAATGAAATTTCCCTTTATTGCATCATTGTTCATTCTTTAGTAATCCCCTTTTGTAAGTAGTCGTTCAACAGCATTTGTCTAACCATCATTGCCTCTCACTTAAGGAAATGTAAATAAATTCCAGACTTGTAAATAGAACTCCAAAATCACCATCCTTATCTATAATTAGATTTCTCGATTTTTGTAAGTTAAAGCCTTATCTTACTCTCTCAAAATAATAATAATAATAAAATGGAAAAAAAAAAAAGAAAATTTGGCAACGGTTACAAATTCTTATAGGATGCTAACAAACCAAAAGCCTTTGGCTTGTTAAGGTAGCTAACCTAAAAACTCAAGCCTTTGGCCCATTAAGTTAACCAACCCAAAACCCTCAAACCATTAAGGCAACTGACCTAAACACAAATCTTCGGCTTATTAAGATAGCCAACTCAAACACTCACCCTTGGCCCCTTTAGGTAATTGACTAAACACAAACCTTTAGCCCGTTGAGGTAGTAGACCGAAAACACTTGGCTCATTAAAGCAACCACCCCTTGGCCCATTAAGGTAGATAGCCCATGACACTAATCCTCAACCAACCTAAACATGAACCTTTGGCCCGTTAAGATAGCTAACCTAAACATAAACCCTCAGCCCATCGAGGCAGCTGACCCAACTCAAAACCCTTAATCCAATGACAAAACCAAGCCCAAGCTAAGTCAAAATGCAAAGTAAATGTAATTTCAGCTTTGTTAAAAGGTTAGAAAACCCCATTCATAACTCCTCCATCTCATAAGACATCATTACTAGCCTATTTCACTCTAAAGGACCAAGATTGTAAATATATATGAAAGCCAAAGGGGCATTAAGACCTGTATGTCTAGGGTAAGTTTTGTGAAATTAAGGGGCAAAGTTAATTTCCACCTTAGGGCAAATCAATATAGGCTCCATCTTAAGGAAATGATAACTCAATATTGAAACGTTTGAAATGAAAAGAGACAAACTATATCCCACACACTAACCTTTAAACATTTTGAGATTTAAGTGACATAATGCTGAGGATACTTTGGACTCATTCCTTAAAGGAGGTCCATTTTGAATTTGATATGTAGATTAAAGTGAAGTTAGGTAGTCATTTTGAAATCCAAAACATAATTATCCTTTATTAACCTTATTGGAGCAACTCGAAGTATTTTCAAATTTAAAACCTACCAAGAACCACCCTATATTGGGTCAATTTGAAGGTTAGGGTAATTGATTAGGAGGGAACAATAAAATTAGTTTGTACTTGCTTTAGTAACATTAATTCAAAGACTTCTTTTATTTTTGAAAAGTTATTATTATTATTTTTTTAAATGAAGAAGTGCCAACCCCTTTTCAAACATCTCAAGTTTATTCATGCCTCACCTAAATCCATGGAATTAGGGTTTAGAATCTCCTAAAGACAAAAACTTAGCAGTAGAGATTATCACTCTTGGGGTCAAAGAAAAGAAAGAGGAGTAAGAAATAATGAGGCAAAGTAATAAAAAGAGAGAAAGAGAGAGAGAGAGAGGAAAGAAGAAAAAAAAAAAGAAAAAAAATGAGAAAGGCTTGAAAATTGAGCTTATAAATAAGAGAAAAGCCATAACCAAAGAAGGCCTAAATGATGTAAGGCCTTGAATCACATGCCTAGCCTAAAAACACAAACCCTACGTATCTATCTCAAATCACAAACACAAAACCCCCTTACCCATCACAAACACGAGGCCTTCCTACCCTCAATACCACCAACACTCAGCAAAAGCTCTTCTAATCTTAAAGGATAATTTATTATTAATAAAATTACTTTTGAAACTGAGGTAAGTACACTTTAAGTTTTTCCTAAAGGTTCTTGATTTGTACATCCGGTTTGAATAAGTAAATCTTTCAAAATAGGCCTTCTTATCTATCCCTTTTGAAACCATTCAACCAAAAGCCTAATTCATAATACTGAATCGAAAAAGACCTAATAGATTGATCAAGGTGTATTACTTACAAATTGGACCATAATTTTTGGAATAGTAGGTAAAGAGAAAAATTTAAATTGAGAGTGTGTAAGGAAGTCTTCCTAGACTAGATTACTCATGAGTTACCTTTCCCTTTGGAAAGGAATATTTAAAATCATATGGCTCCACCTAGAAGCTTAACATCAAGGTTGAGAAACATTTTCAAAGACTAAGAAGAGTATAAGATACTCCACATGGTTACCAAGGAAGGGGATAGTTATAGCACTTAATTCTTAAATAAGAAATTGTACCCGTTAACAAACTTTTAGAAAAAAAAAAAAAAAGACAAAAGAAGAAAGAGAAAAGAGAGAATTTAATAGCTTGTTGTAAGTTTTTTCAAGTCCATATCGACTAGAGTGGCCAAGCTTTCAATTCATGTCACCTTCTCCCTTTTCAATGTTGTCACACCTTTTAAGTTGATAATAATAGTTTAAGCCTTTTTTTTTAATGTAGTTTTTGATGTCCACTAACTCTTTTTCAAATCAAGAGACCTTATCCCTAATGCTTTTTTCATCATAAATGGTTTTTGCCAAATTCCTCATTTGTAAATTTTTCAAGTCAAGAGGTTTTTCAAATAAGTTACATCCCTTGGTTTTAGGGTCTTTAATGAGCCCGTAGGGCACTTACCCTTTGTCCGTATCTTTTAAGGTTATGGATAGCTTAAGGAGTTGTCTTGTCTCATTTCTCTCTTAGGGTTTTAGCCAACTCAAGGAGTGCTATCCCATCTTACATTCTCTTTAGGTTTTAGCCAACTTAAGGAGTGTTGTCCCATCTCACATTCCTTTTGGGTTCTAGCCAACTCAAGGAGCATTGTCTTGTCTTACATTCTCTCTTAGGGTTATAGCCAGCTCAAAGAGCATTGTCCTATATCATATTCTCTTTAGGGTTCTAGCCAACTCAAGGAGTGTTGTCCCATCTCACATTTTCATTATGGTTCTAGCAAACTCAAGGAACGTTGTCTTGCCTCAGTATATTTTTAGGGTTCTAGCTAGTTGAAGAATCATTGTCCTATCTCAAATCCTTTTAGGATTCTAGCCAACTCAAGGAGCATTGTCCTATCTTAAATCTTTTTAGGGTTCTAGGCAGCTCAAGGAGCATTATTCTGTCTCAAGTTCTCATTCAGGGCTTTAGCTAGCTCAAGAAGTGCTTTACCTGTTCGCTTAGGTTAATCAGCTTAGAGGAACATGACCAAGTTCTTATTCAAGGTTTTAGCTAGCACAAGGCATGCTTTGCCCGTTCGCCTAGGTTAGTTTGCTTAAAGGAGAAAAACCAGGTTCTCATTTAGGGTCTTAGCTAGCTTAAGTAGCACTTTGCTCATTCATCCTAGTTAGTTAGCTTAAAGGAGCACTATTAGGTTCTCACTTAAGGTTTTAGCTAGTTGAAGAAGCTCTTTAACCATTTGCTTAGATTAGTTGGCTTAGAGAAGCATGACCATGTTCTTATTTAGGGTTTTAGCTAGATTGAGGAGCGCTTTGCCCTTTCACCCAAGATAGTCAGCTTAGAGTAACACGACCAAGTTCTCATTCAAGGTCTTTATTAGCTCGAGGAGCGATTTACGCATTCACTTAGGTTAGTTAGCTTAGAGGAGCATGACCAACTTTTCATTTAGGGTCTCAGTTAACTCAAAGAGCACTTTGCCCGTTTACCTAGGTTAGTTAACTTAGAGGATCACAACCAAGTTCTCTTTTAGGGTTCTTGCCAACCTATAAGGGCGCTACCCTCCTTTCAATATCTTTTAAGCTTCTTGCCAGCCCTTAAGGGCACTACCCTCCATTTCAGAATCATTTTAGGTTTTTTTGCCTACTCTTAGTGTATTACCTTTAACTCAATGTCACTTTTAGTGTCTAACCAACTTTAAAAGTACTTCCCTTTCTCCAGGTCGTAGCAAGCTCATAGGGCTCTATACCCTTTTGAAAAACTCATGTTTCAACAACCTGTTAGAGTGCCACCCTTCTTGTCAAAAATATCTTTCACCATCTTACTTCTTTCAACAAATGCCTAGCACATTAAACCTAAGCTAGCTAGTTAGTTGTAGTGCTACTTAGGGCAAATTCATCCTTAGAGCAAAAATGGTGCCTCCTTTTGTCTTTATGGAAGCATTTTAATCAAACTTCACCATAAAGAGTAGTTGTGGATATTTTATTTTCGCCCTATGTAATTTTTTTTAACTTTTTTTTTTAGATTAGAGGAAAGGGTCCTAATTTAGAAAAATACCAAAAAATTACAAAATTCAGAAAAATGAAAAAATTCAAAAAAAAATGAAAAATCAGAAAAAGCACCCAAAAATAGAAATTTTAGAAAATTATAAAAAATAGTTAATTTCATAAAAATAAAAAAAATAGAATTTTTAGGAATATAGATTTTTTTTTTTAGGAAAATAGAAATTTCTTATTTTAAAAATAGATTTAGGGAAATATTTTTAAGAAAAATAAGGATTTAGAGTTGTGTTAGGGTCATTGGGATTGGTTTAGTTAATTTTGTAATTAGGTTCTTGTCACAACCTAAATGGGGGTTGAGTCGTGGTAGTACTGCCATATAATATGGGAAAATTCGAGATCAAGCACCATCCTTGATCAAGAGCCTTTAGTATACAACGTGAGGCATTTCACAACTATAACTTCTTCCTAGTAACTAGCATTAAGTAATAGTCAAGCATATAATATAAAACCATATCATCCATTTAAAACTAACACCAACATAAATACGAGGAGATATAAGGTTTTCCCCTAATAAAAGTTAAGCAGTACCAGAATAATTCATTACTAATAGTCTAAGCTACTTAATAAACTAAGGATACTTAATGAATAATAATAGAGAGTTCAAATATAAGTAAAGTGATCTCTCAAGCTCTCATCTTCTTCACACTTATCAACCCTATACTAGTGCAACAAACCTCAGGTATCCTATGGCTCAGCTTCAACTAAAGGTCCTGCTGTAATAACAAACTATAGGGGGATTAAGCTCAACTACTTAGTGAGTAACTTTCCTACCTTACTAACAAACAATATCAAACAAGTTATTAATCAAGTGTAGCATATGCAATGCAACAATATATATAGCCTACTAGTAACTATATATAACATGGCTTTTATGCCCATCGTTGCCTAGGTTAGAAAGTATTTTGGCACATCAAGATCTAGGTATCCACATCTAATACAAAGTCTCTTTAACAATATCATCACCCTTAGTAGTAGATACAGCATGACCTTAAGCAAAAGGCAGTACTCCCCAAAGTTGAGTAGTTCCCAAAGGTCAAAGCAAGAACATGTCATATAAAATATGCTGTACGATAACAATCTTGATACATAATATTAAATACGGATCCAACTAAGCATTATCTCCTATTCTACTACATGGTGTTGATGCCCTTAAATTTATGTTATAAGATGCAATGCATGTCAAGCTTAATTAAAGGTTGAATATTTATTAGCATAGATTCATAGGTAACCAAACAATTATATTCATACATTCCAATATCTTGAATTCTAATGCAGTAAGCATAGATATTCGAATTATCTTAAGTTATTTTGTAATCAATATCAATCATAGTAAACACATACAATATCCCATATGCCCTAACATGCAATAGATTCAATTATCAAATGTACTTACATAGTGCACTAGCTACAAGTACACAACGAGTAAAATAGGAGACAGTACACTCACTTAGCCATGACACCTAGCAATCCTAGTAGTCCTCAATTGCATCTAACTCAGTATCCTCATCACCTGAAGAATACATTTAAAGTTTATGAGTGTTCCATTTGTATTAGCTACCTAAGCTTATAGCTCACTAACCTTATTTTAGTTGTTTTCGTAATTCAAACATATTTTCTTTGTTCTAACTCTGTTTTTTGTGATCTTATAGTCATTTTCATCTTTTTCAAATTTTCTTTCATTTGATGAGGTTATTTTGGGTTTTTAGGTTAGCAAGTTCTTGGTTTAGGCTTTATAAGGTTGTGGGCTTAAATGGTATGTTAGGTCACTTTAAGGTTTGGGCTTAGTTTTTAGTCTAGTTTTGGGCCTTGGGCTTGGTTTTTTATCTTAGGCCTTATACTTAATAATTTGGGCTTCCTTTTAAGTATTTTAATTGGGCTTTTTCTACCCAATGCTCTAATTTTTTAGTATGGGCCTTGGTGATACACTTATGAGTTTAAATGGGCCCTTTTTCTAAATTTAAGGCTCTAAATCACAAAGGGGCCTCTGGTGGGTATCTTGGATGGGCCTTTGGGCTTAATGGGCCTCTTAATTAACTTATTCTATGCTTTTCAACTAAAGGTTCAAATCTAGTCAATTATCCATATGGGCTTTAAAGTTAGTTCTTTTGGACTTTTTGAGCCTAAATTGCATTTTAGAGCTTTGGGCCTAAACCTACCTGTCTTTTAGGCTTAACATTGGCCTTAAGTTTATCCCATTTTTATTAAGTTTACAGATCTAGCCAATAAGGTTAAAGTAGTCATTAACATCATTTTTAAGCCTCTAATCACTAATTGATAAGAGTAAATTACTTTATACTTTTGAGACATATTTAGGCTTAAATCGTTTATAATTGTGTTCATTTCTAAAGTTCTTGGTACTTAATTGTGTAATATATCAATTTCAAATGATTCAAGAGTAAGGAGGTGAAGTTTACACAAAAATAATGCAATTTAAGGCAATCATGGCTGTAAGAAGAAGAAAACTTTGAAAGAAAACCAAGATATATTCCATCATGGGTGTGATAATGAAAGATTTGAATTACTAGCATTAGTCATGCCCTCCATTACGAGCATGATTAAGGAAGTTATTATGATCCCCTTATTTGTTACACCGGTGATTATATTCAAGAGGGTGATCACTCCTTTCATCACGGGTATGATGAGATGAAATATTTACAACGAGGAGTTCACATCCGTAGTTACGACCGTGATTAATGTAGATTTTTTGTTTTTTGAAGTGGTGTATTTTGAGCCATTTTGTAAGAAGAATATAAATAAACCACAATTTTAAGATGAAAGGGCGTATCATCATCATCAAGAACATCTCACCATAACACATTACATCACATCACCAACCTACAACACACCTATTCATCCATCTTGTATCATTTTGTGTTTTGTTTAGTTGTTCTTTAGTACAATCATTAGTGTAAATTGTATTCTTCCCAAAAATTACTTGAGAGAGCCAATGGGACTTCATTGTTCATATATTTGTGAGACTTTTATAGTGGAATAAAAGGGTTTTTACTTTTTACTTATTCCATGTTTCATTTCCTTTTAATTATGATTTTTGTTAGTTTATGTTATTGTTTCATCATATGTGAGTAGTATGTTAGGACTTGCTACATCTGCTTAATATGATTAAGTGTATGAAATAGTAGTTTCCTGATGTTGTTTTTCCTGATGAATTGAACTTAATTAATCTAAGTACGGTATAGTGCATGACATTGACTTAGGCTAGATTTCAATAGAGTATGTTAAGAGACAATTTTATTGAATAGATCTAATTCATTGGGACACCTTACTTCTGATAATAGATATATTATTAGGAAAGTTGCTGCATTCTTAGGGAAATTGACAAATTAACATATTATTAATGCAATCCAAGTTGGCTGTTAATTCAAAAGAGATTCTAATAGACACAATTAGGATTAGACATAAGTAATTCTGAGAAAAATGTTTACATACTAAAGATTCCCTACAAATAAAATCGTTAATATTAATTTAAGTGTGATATCATGCTATGTGGTGCTATAAGTCTATATGTTAAATGTTGTGTTAGCAAGTGTTATTGTAGCCACTGTATTAGTTGAAATTAGTTTGTGGATTAGTGTAGTTTAGGTAGTAAATTAGATATTTAAATCCTTTCATAACTTGATAAATTTGGTGTCTAAATCATAGGAAGATTAATTAGTACTAGTACTTGTATTCATTCCTAGTGGAGACAACCCTGTACTTATCCATGCTATAAAACAATAGGTATACTTGCTTGTTGAACCAAGTTAAGGATGGAATATAGGTTTATAAATCATAAAACTCGAAAGCTCTATTTAGAGGCGATCAAGTTTTTGGTGTCGTTGCCAAAGAATGGCATCATTAGTAAAATTAAAAATTTATGTCCATTTAGCTTTTATTTTTGTTGTTTTATTATTTTCAAGAAAATAGTTTGTGCTTAATTTGAATTAGATTGCTAATTTTTGTAGTTTATGACTCAAAGTAGCACAATTGATGTAGCTGACTTAGATGTTGACCAGAGAAAACACTTATAAGCAACTTAAAGAAAGTCCGAGAATATTTTGAAACGCAAGCATTTAGTAGTAAGGAATTAAGAGCACGTGGACCGTTGAGAATTAGAATAAAGACATCAAAGTCATTTAGAATGAATAATCAAAACCAAAATGTCGAGCCACCACTAGAAAACTAATTCTTAAGCTTGGAAGATAGTATCTAAAGAATTTTACCATTGAATTTGGACCCACCTTTTGATTGAAATCTGAATATAATATAACCAAGGAACAAGCCATAAATAAATTTGCCTGTAGCTCCAAGAATAATGCTGGATTATTGTAGACTCAACTTGGATGGGGTTAGCATTAGCATCACCTAGCTTCATGTTCAAGCAAACACTTTTGAGATAAACCCAAGTGTTATTCAAATGATTCAACAATGCGTCTAGTTTAATAGATTCAATGAGGAAGACCTTAACAATCACTTATGGTAATTTCTGGAAATATGTGTCACATTTAAGATAAGTGGTGAATCAGAGGATGCTATTCATTTAAGATTATTCCTATTCTCATTGAGGAATAATGCTAAATAGTAGCTGAACTCTATGCCAAGAAACTCCATAAGTACTTGGCAAGAGATGGCAAAGTTGCTCATGAGAAAATATTTTCCGCCATCAAGAACAACCAAGCTAAGAGCAAATATCTCCATGTTTGGATGGTTGGAGATGGAAACATTATATGAAGCGTAGGAGAGGATTTGCTTAGGAAATTTCCTCATCATAGGCTTCCAGAATGGCATCAGGTTCAGACTTTCTACAACGGGTTAAACTATATAACCAAGTAGCTTATTGATGTAATTGCTAGTGGGAGCTTAAATCACAAGTTATCGAAACAATGCATCTAGTTATTTAAAGACACGGCTAATAACCACTATCAATAGTCATCTGTAAGAGCTAAAGAGAAAAGACTAGTAGGAAAGTACGAATTGGATGCTACTTCCCCCTTAGCTGATAAGGTGGAATTGTTAACAAGGAAGTTAGACAGTATAACAATGGGTCAAAACAAAGCTTTAGCAATGGTGGATTTTGACTTCGTAAGTTCATCTAAGTTAGATCAATTAGAACAAGTTGACTACATGGGGAATCTTATTAAGCTTCACAATGATCCGTTCAGCAACACATATAACCTAAGTTAGAGGAACCATCCAAATTTTCGATGAAATAATAACAACGGACAAAGTTCAAACATGTAACCTCTCGGATTTCAAAGACAAGTTCCTCCTCCTTAAGCTAAACCAGGATCATTAGAAGAAATGTTGGTCTAATTTATCAAGTCTTCTAAAGTACGTCATCAAGCTACTAAAACTGCTTTGAGAAATCAAGGTGCATCTATTTATAACTTCTAAAATCAAGTTAGCTAGATTACAAAAGCACTTTTAAAAAAGGACCCTGGGATCTCTTCTAGGAAATACTAAGGAAAACCCGAAAGAACAAGTTAAGGCTGTGACTTTAAGGAATGGGAAAGAGTTACAAGCTCTTGAGAGAGTTAAAGAGAAAGAGAGTGAGGATGAGGGAGTGGTAAGACAATCGGAGCAAATCGATCAATCAAAAGAGAAGTGGCTTCCTATCCCAGTTAAGGAATATAAGCCATCACTACCATGTCCAACCCAATTGAGAAAGGCAAGGGATGATGAGTAGTATAGAAAATTCTTAGAATTATTCAAACAGTTACACATCAATCTACCCTTAGTGGAAGCATTGGGACAAATGCTTAAATATGCCAAGTTTCTTAAAGATTGTTATCTAACAAGAGGAAGTTAGAGGAGTTGTCAACTGTTACTCTTGGGGGAGAGTGCTCTGTTATAATACTAAATAAGCTACCCACTAAGCTCAAGGACCTAAGTAGTTTTACTATACCATGTTTTGTTGGTGATCTACCAATAAAAAGAGCTTTAGTAGACCTTAGAGCAAGCATCAATCTCATGCCATATAGCCTATTCAAAAGATTGAATTTAGGTGAACCCAAAGCTACAAGAGTGAGTTTGCTATTGGTTGATAGGTCTATGAGGTTTCCAAGAGGAGTAGTAGAAGACGTGTTGGTGAAGGTTCAAGATTTCATCTTTCCAGCAAATTTCGTAGTCATGGATATGGATGAGGATGGAGATGTTCTACTCATATTAGGAAGACCATTTTTTGCTACAGTAGAGCAATAACTGATGTTAAGGATGGTAGACTTGTCCTCAAAGTGGGAAGAGATGAGAAGGTGATTTGGATGCCAGATGTTTTCAAGCAATCCATGACAAGCAACAATGAATTTTTTGCTATTAATTCTTTTGATTTCAAGGTTTCTAATTTTGTGCAGGAATTTCTAAGCAGGGACCCATTAGAGTTATCTTTTACTAAGAAGGGACACTTTGATGAAACGGGAGAGACATATGATGTAGTTGCCTATTTAAAAGCTCAAGTTGTGTAAAAGAAAGATATGGGTGTAGAAGAGATGAACAAGAACAACATTACTCAATTAAAGCCCTCAGTAGAAGAACCACTTGAGCTAGAACTGAAGTAATTACCCTCTTACTTAGAGTATGCATTTTTGGTAGACAATGCAAAACTCCCAATTATCATTTCATCAAAACTTACTTTAGTATAGAAGAAGAAGCTTATATTAGTTTTGAAGGAGCATAAAAGGGCAATAGCATGGAAGATATTAGATATTAAAGGGATAAGCCCATCATTTTATACTCATAAAATAATGATGGAGGAAGGTTATAAGTCTGTAGTGTAGCTACAAAGGAGACTTAACCCAAACATAAAGGAGTTAGTAAAGAAAAAAGTGGTGAAAGTACTAGATATAGGAATCATCTACCCAATTTTCGATAGCTCATGGGTGAGTCCAGATCAAGTAGTTCCTAAGAAAGGTGGTATGACTATGGTATTGAACGAAAAGAATGAACTAATTCCAATGCGCACAGTTATTGGTTGGAAAGTGTGCATTGATTACAGGAGACTCAATGATGCTACCAGGAAGGACTACTTTCCAATACCCTTCATTGATCAAATGTTAGAAAGGCTAACAAGTCATGAGTACTAATGCTTTCTAGATGGAATGTTAGGATATTTTCAAATTTTGATTGCACTCAAGGATCAAGAGAAGACCACTTTTACTTGCTCCTATGGGACTTTTGTATATTGCAGGATGCCATTCGGACTTTGTAATACACTAGCCACCTTTCAACATTGCATGTTGGCTATCTTTGGTGAATTGCTAGAAGATGGAATGAAAGTCTTCATGGATGATTTTTTAATATTTAGGGACACATTTGAGGGATGTCTTGCTAACTTAAAGAAGGTACTTAAGAGATGTAAGGAGATGAGTCTAGTTTTAAATTAGGAGAAGTGCCATTTTACTGTACAATAAGACATTGTCTTAGGTCATAAGGTATCGAATAAAGGGATTGAGGTTGACATACCTAAGGTTAAAGTGATCTCAAAGCTACTACCACCATCATCGGTTAAGGCTGTGCATAACTTCTTAAGGCATGTTGGATTTTATAGGAGATTAATTAAAGATTTCTCTAAAATAGCTAGACCATTAACCAAACTTTTGGAAAGGACGCACCATTTGAATTCAATGCTAGTTGTTTAGAGGCTTTTAAGGTATTAAAAGGGAAATTGACAAATGCTCCTATAATGATAGTTTAGGATTAGACCCTACCTTTTAAGATGATGTATGATGCAAGTGATTCTACAATAGGCGTAGTATTGGGACAAAGAAAGGTAGATACTTCCAGCCTATATATTACACTAGTAAGACACTCACTTAAGCTCAAGAGAATTACACCACAACTGAGAAGGAATTGTTGGTAATAGTCTTTGCTTTCAATAAGTTTTGATCATATCTCATTCTTTCAAAAGTGATTGTCAACATAGATCATTCAGCTTTGAGATATCTTCTAACCAAGCTTAATGCAAAACCAAGGTTGATCAAATGGGTGTTGTTGCTACAAGAGTTTGATTTAGAGATAAGGGATAAGAAGAGAGCTGAAAATTTGGCTGTTGATCATTTATCTAGATTAGATAACTTACATCTGAAGCAACAGTAGGATGAAGATATCAATGACAAGTTTCTGGAAGAGGGTTTATTTGTTGTTCATTCGACCAAGGACTATGATACTTCGTGGTTTGCTAATATAGCAAATTACTTAGTGAGAAAGATTATACCACAAGACTTGGACTATTACAAGAAGGGGAAGTTCTTCTTAGATTTAAAATATTACTTCTAGGAAGATCCTTTTCTATTCAAAGTGTATGCTAACTAGATCATCCGAAGTTGTGTTTCACATAAAGAGGGGCAAAGTATCTTGTTCCATTATCATGGTAGCCCAATAAGAGGCCATTACAACACCAATAGGACAACTAAAAAAGTGTTAGAGGCTGGTTTTTATTGGCTAAGCATATTCCAGGATGATTATGAGCATGTAATGGCTTGTGACAGATGCTAAAGGATAGGGAACGTCTCCAAGAGAAATGAAATGTCACAAAATTATATCTTAGAATGTGAAGTCTTTGGTGTTTGGGGAATAGATTTCATAAGGCTGTTCCCTAGTTCTTTAGGGAACAAGTATATCTTGGTTGTAGTGGATTACATATCGAAGTAGGTCAAAGCTCAAGCCTTGCCAACAAATGATGTTAGAGTGGTGGTGAAATTCTTGAAGAAGTTATTCACTAGATTTGGAGCATCTCGAGCATTGATAAGTGATAGGGGGACCTACTTTTACAATACTTAGATCGAGTGAGTTCTTAAGAAATATAGAGTACATTATAAGATGGCCACTCCTTATCACCCATAAACCAGTGGCCAAGTGGAGGTATCTAATAGGGATTTGAAGAGAATATTGGAAAAGACAGTAGATCACAACAAAAAGGATTGGGTTGAAAAGTTAGATGATACTTTATGGGCATACAGGACTGCTTACAAGACTCCCTTAGGTACTACACCTTATAGATTGGTTTATGGAAAGGCTTGCCTTTTACTAGTAGAAATCAAGCACAAAGCTTATTATGCTATCAAAACAACCAATTTTGATTTTGGAGTAGCTGGCAGACAACAAAATCTCCAAATTAATGAATTAGATGAATGGTACTGGATGGCTTATGAGAACAACAAAGTATATAAGGATTGTATTAAACAGTTGCATGATTCAAGAATAAAACATCCTAAGCAATTTAGAGAAGGTAATCCAGTACTCTTATATAATTCTAGACTCAAGCTATTCCCAAGGAAACTTAAGTCTAGGTGGTTAGGCCATTTGTTGTAAGGAGAGTATAACCTTACAAAGCAGTGGAGGCAACACATCTTGAAAAGGAAACATTTAAGGTTAATGGGCAACAATTGAAGTTATACCATAGAGAAGTTGATTGGAATGAAGGTAGGGAGGAGTTAAAACTTCTCTAATTTAAGAAATGAAGTTAAATCCTTTGGAACATCAAGCTTAAGACATTAAACAAGCATTTATCCTTTAATTAGATTTGCTTATTTGTATTTGTTTTATCACTTTGATGTTTGTTAAGTTTAAATTATTTATTTTTGTTATTTTTATTTGTTTGTTTTGTTTTGAGTGTATTTGTATATTGTATGGTGCAAAAAGAAAGGAAAGATCAAGTAAAAGTCATGGCAATTCAAAAGGAAGAGAAGAATTTTACTAAGTGTATGGACGTAGATGGAGGATGGAAGGCCAATACACATCACAGTCGTGATAAAGGTAAGTATTTTAATTTTTTAGCACATCATTGATTATAGATCCAATCATAGTCATGATCAATTAATGGAGTTAATCTACTTATCCATCACAAGTGTAATCACTTCTTTAGGAGATTTCACATCTATAACCACGCCCGTAATAAAAAGGGTTACACTTGAAATATTGATCACAGTGCTAATCACGAAGGTCATCACACCAGTGACTAGTGAAGGTTGTAGGTTGTGATAGTCCAATAATTTTGGCCACAATGCTATTCATTGGGGTCATCATGATCAAGCTTGAAAGAGGCATCACGCCCCATGCCACAGCCATGATCGTATCCTTGACACCCAACTACATAAGAAATTTACCTCTCTCTCTCCTCATTTCTAATACATTTTAAAACTCCACCCCGTAATAACACTTATACGCCAGTTTCCAAAGAAACTCCATCACCATTTTCTCAATATAAACCCTTGTTTCAACCATTTCTAACACTTGCACTCTCATTTTCATCCCTACTACACTCTTCTAAGGTATGATCTTCCCCTTTTTCTTTATTTTTCCAATATTTACATAGATTTGGTCATGAAATTTTAGGGTTTGTATATGTGTGTTCATTATGATTTGTAAATGTATTGTGATCGTACTTGTAGTTGTATTTGTGTAGTAATTAGACTTCAATTTGCATGACTTTGGGTTGGAATTTGGAATGCCAAGCTTAAACCCTAATTTCCATTGACGATTATTGAATTAGGGATTTTTGCCAATTTAAGTCTAATTTGATGATTTAGTCTTGTCATTAATAATTAAGTGTTAAGAGGGATTGTGCTACTAGTTGGTTTTGTATATGTTGTGATTTTGTATGTTAATTGACAATAAGTTTATGTTTATGTTTATGTATTGTTTGGTTAGTTGTTGAAAAGGGGAGATAATAATAATCCTTAGTGAAGTTTGGCTTACAAGTTAAGTTCATTAAGAATTCACCTGTGTAATTTGTGCTTGAGAATAGGCTAGGGTTGATCGTGTTTAGTTTATAGATGCTTTATATTTATAAGTTAAAGGAAGTTGGAATGGCTATGCTTAGTCTAAATTGCCATCAAATTGTACATGAATTTTTCTTTTCTAGAACTAATGTGGATGTTTGCAAATGGCACCTAAGAAATCATCGACAACTTCTCAAAACAAGTGACCTAGAGCAAATCGTTCCCCTTCTCCTCCTTGACAATATGATGCAATGAGTTTAAGCAGAGTAATCACTCGACCAGCTAGTATGACTGTAGAATAGAAAGAAAGATTTAAGGAGTTTGCTACCAAAAAGATAATCAAGAGACATTGTGTTGTTGATTGGGATGTATTAGGAGAGTATGGGTTGAAGGTGGCTATGCAGAGGTTGTTAAGGAGTGGACCATGGCTTAAGTTATTTACAATTTAAGAGAAAAATTACAAGCAAACAACATTAGCCTTCCTCTCATCATTCAAAATCAAATATGAGTACGTAGGCTCAAAAATGGAAAATGAGGTTGAGTTCTTTGCCTTTGGAAGAACTCATACCTTTGATATGATGACTTTTGTACGTACTATGGGATTCTATACCCAGGCATAGTTAGAGGATGATGAGTTTGAAGATTTACTAGTAGGTCTTCCCTAAGGAGCTTTGGTGAATGAATTTTGGAGAGAAATCTCTAATTAGAGTAGTTTTTGGGCAAGCAAGTCAAAAGCCTCAACTTTGAAGAAAACTAGTACTTGAATCTTTTACTATATCCTTATAAGGACAATCTATGGGAAGTATGAGAGTCTTAAGGTGGTGGGGAGCATGACTTACTACCGTTGTATTGTATACTTAAGGGATATTCAGTAAATGTGGGAATCTTCACTACATTTGGAATTCACCGGCAAACATTTGATAAGAGTAAGAGTATTTTTGTTGGAGGTTTGATTATGAGAATTCTTAGGGGTTTGAGGTTATGGCCTACTAATTATAAACTAAGAGACTTTTATACTTAACCAAAACCACTTCTAAGAACCCTTTTCAATCAACAGGGTATTATAAGAGTCTTTTATCCCAACTTGGATATTGAGGACCTTAGTGCTCTAGATTTTATGCCAACCACATCAAGCTTCTCGATTGGCAATTTGAAGCAATTAGAAACTAAAGTGGCTGAGATCAAAGAAACTTAAAAGGGGATTATTAAATTCTTGAAAAACATTAACACAACAGTGGGCGTAGGCATTCCCTCTTGTTTTTCTCGTCCTCAAACCCACGAGGATGTAAGTCCTAGTTAACCTCCGATTCCCCTACTAGCAAGTGCTCAACAAGAAGAAGAAGAAGGTAATGGGTCAGAAGAAGAAGACTAGTGATGAGGAGGAAGGGTTTGAAGAAGAAGATAGTGATGAGGAGGAAACTTAAGGAACCTATCAAGAAGCAACAGGACAAGGGGTTGGGAATGAGAGTGAAGAAGAGTCATCTAGAGAAGACGACAACGGCTTGGATAAAGAGATAGAAGCTAAGGATAACTAACTTGTTTTCTTTCTTTTGTTTTATTTTGTTTATTTTTATACTTATTAACTAGTTGAGAGCTTAACCTCAATGATGTATTTTTAATGGAGACTCACATATCATGTGTTTGTTATGTTTTGTTTATGTTTTGTCTTAATGGTCAGGTCTTTTTGGTTGTTCAATTTTTCAAGGTGTTAGAGGATCTACTGTCTAATGGTTTAAGACCCAATGTATTGATCAAACTTCAAACAGGGGAGTCTTGTTCTCATTATTATTGTCTTTCATTTTGTTTTTGTTTTTGTTTTTGTTTTTATATGCTTGTTTTGTGTTTATTTTCCTCAGACATTGAGGATAATGTCTTTCTCTAAGTGTTGGAAAGGTTTAACCCTGCTTATCAAATGTCTCACACTTAAGCTTGCTTGTTTGAAGTTATAAATTGATTTAATAAGATTGTGGATTTGACAAAATAACAGTCAATCTTGTGAGTTAATCTTGTGTCTTACTCGCCTCTTGTGGATTTAGTATACGTAATCAAAATTGTGAGATAAAATCTAAGTGAAGCAAACTTACTTGCTATTTAATGAATGAATGAATTTAGAGGTTAGAAGTGAATCATAGTCTTTAACGCAATGTTAGATGGTTGTATTTCTAAACTTACTAAGTAGTATATCTACTTGTCAATTACTTTTGGGAGTTCATTTAATCTTGAATGAAAAGGGCAAATGAAGTAATTCACTTGTTGATGCTTCTTAAGAATCTCTTCAAAATAGAGTAAATTGAAGTATGTAAGGATGCAGTTAATAAAGGGGTGGGGTGGGGTGGGGTGGGGGCAAGGGGGCTTTAGTCCTTTAGAAGAGCGAAATTCGACCCCGTTGCTAATTTTTGTATTTATAACTTTGCAATAAAGATATATAGGGATTGAGTTAGTAAGGGTGGGCTTTGGTCTCTCGGAAGAGCAAAGTCTAACCCTGCTGTTAATCTTTGGTCTTTATTCTTCTATTTAAAAAAAATTGAAAATGTAATGTGTAAGTTGTCTTTGAAGAGATTTAATAGAAGAAATAGAAATACAAGAGAAGAGTAGATGCAAAAGACTTTTCTTCTAGATTATTGTGCTTAAGAAGTAATTGAAGGGTTTTTATATACTTATAGAAGTGGATGGAGTATAACTAATTTTCTTTTGTTCTATTTGACTTTGTACATTTGAAAGCTATTATTAAATAGTAAGGGTAGAGTGTGTTTTACTTTGATTAGTCTTAGAATATTGATTTGTGTATTCTAAGAATGAAATGTGATAGGCACAAAGTTAATCTGCTGGGAATGCTTTGTTGAATATGCAATAGAAAAAAAAGTTGTTAAGTTCATTGATTATTTTTAAGTATTTGCTTGGGGATAAGCAAAGATTAAGTATAGGAAAATTTGATAAGAGTAAATTAGTTTATACTTTTGAGGTATATTTAGGCATAAATTGTTCATAATTGTGTTCATTTCTAAAGTTCTTGATACTTAATTGTGTAATTTACTAATCTTAGATTATTCAAGAGCAAGGAGATGAAATTTACACAAAAACAATGCAATTTAAGGCAATCACAGTTGTGAGGAGAAGAAAACTTTGAAGGAAAACCAAGATACATTCCATCATGGGTGTGATAATGAAAGATTTGAATTACCAGCACTAATCACGGCCTCCATCACGGGTGTGAATAAAGAAGTTATTATGATCTCCCTGTTTGTCACACCTGTGATTATATATCAAGAGGGTAATCACTCCCCTCATCACGTGTGTAATGAGATGAAATGTTTGTAACAAGGAGTTTACATCTATGGTCACAGGCATGATTAGTGTAGATTTTTTTTCTTTGAGACTATCACACCCCGATTCATGAGCGTGATGGGAGTGAACATGCCTATTCTTCTTTAACTTTATCATAAGAATATGTGCGTAGAATAGGTCTTAACACTAGGGGATGTCTTGAAGTGGTGTATTTTAAGTCCTTTAACAAGAAGAATATAAATAGATCACAATTTTCAAATGAAAGGACATATCATCATAATCAACATCATCAAGAACATCCAACCAAAGCACATTACATCACATCACCAACCATAACACACCTAGTCATCCATCTTGTATCATATTGTGTTTTGTTTAGTTATTCTTTAGTACAATCATTAGTGTAAATTGCATTCTTCCTTAAAATTACTTAAGAGAGCTGGTAGGACTTTGTTGTTTATGTATTTGTGAGACTTCTACAGTGGAATAAAAAGGGGTTTTTACTTTTTACTTTTTACTTATTCCATGCTTCATTTCCTTTTAATTATGATTTATGTTAGTTTATGTTATTATTTCATCATGTGTGAATAGTATGTTAGGACTTGCTACATCTGCTTACTATGATTAAGTGTATGGAATGATAGTTTCTTGATGTTGTTGTTCTTGATGAATTGAACCTAATTAATCTAAGTATGGTATAGTGTACGACATTGACTTAGGCCAAGTTTCAATAAAATATGTCGAGAGTCAATTCTATTGAATATATCTAATTCATCGAGACACCTTAGTCTTGATAGTAGAGATATTATTAGGAAAGTTGTTGCATTCTTAAGGAAATTGACAAATTAACATATCATTAATGCGATCCGAGTTAGCTATTAATTCAGAATAGATTCTAATGGATACAATTAGGATCTGACATAAGTAATTCTATGAAGAATGCTTACGTACTAGTGATTCCTTGTAGATAAAATCATTAGGATTAATTTAAGGGTGATATCATGCTATGTAGTGAAGTAAGTCTACCTGTTAAGTGTTGTGTCAACAAGTGTTATTGCAGCCGTTATGGTAGTTGAAATTAGTTTGTGGATTAGTGTAGTTTAGCTACTAAATTAGATATTTTAATATTTTCATCACTTGATAAATTTGGTTGCTAGATCATAGGAAGATTAATAAATACTAGTACTTGTATCCGTTCCTAGTAGAGACAACCCTATACTCACCTGTGTTATAAAATGATAGGTACACTTACCTATTGAATCGAGTTAAGGATAGAATATAGGTTTATAAATTGTAAAACTCGAAAGCTCTATTTAGAGGCAATCATTAACTAATCTAGTTTAAGGCCTTAGCTAAACTTTAACCTACTTACCTTGGTTAATTAAGTTCTAAGTCATACTTAACACTAAATAATCATGTTATTAAGTTAATAAACTAAATTTTACAGATTTAAAGTGTTCATGGAAGTGGTGCCCATCTTGTGTTCTTAGGGCCATTTCTTCCATTTGTTGAGCCTAGTTTTTCACCCTCGTGGTTCTTTTTATAAAATTAGGTCTTCTCTAAATCGATCAGTACTAAACCCTATCCGTTTAATATTGACTCTCGACTACGTTTTAAAGAAGAACATTTTTTTCAACTTGAAAAGATTTGGAGTCGCCACCCGACTAGAGTCGGGAAAAGGGGTTAAGTTACAACTAATTGGATAGATTAGTTATAACTTAGCTACCGGTCTATCGATTAAAAAACTAATTTATAAATATGGTTTTTTGAAAACTAGAGATTTAGATCTGCGGCTAATTTATTAGACCCTAAATGGGTATCACTTTTAACTTTCCAAATTTAACTTCGCTTTTCAAATATACCCCTTTTAATTTCTAAAATACATCTAATTATGATACATGCAACTAAATTGATTAATTTACATGAATATCTAAAATGGGAAAAATAAAACTTTCCATATTTTAAATCGCCCCATACTTGCGTACGGGTGCTTACATACCCGCTATTCGATGTGGGTCTAATGCCATCAATAGACTCATGAGGGATATTTGTGCTGGAGTCTTAGCAAGCTGGTCTATTATTTTGTACTCACTAGACTTGATCATTTTGGTGAAGGCAATTAATCCTTCTTCATGTTCAGCTTGTTCGGTGTTTAGCATTTCCTATATGCCTTTCTTTTTTAAGTCTTCCTTTAGATTGTAGATTATACCAGAGCGAGTGATCCCCCCTACAAGCGAGCTTGATTGCCCTTGGTTTATTGCCTGGTAATTGAAGGGGGCAGATTTATAATTTTTGGGGGGCACAGATACGTAGAATGTGTACCTTTTAGATTGTGGGACCTCTTTTTTGTGGGACCACTTTTTTGTAGAACATATAAACCTTTGGTTCTTGGTTTCGACCGATCATGTTGATGGCAGATTCTAGGTGGTTAGATATCATATTGATGACAGGTCCATGGTTTAGCTGTGGGTTGTTGTTGACATTTGGGGTAGGAGCCTCTACAATATCTAGTTGTACTGTACCTTCATCTATCAAATCTTGGATTTTGTTTTTCAACCTCCAATATGAATCAGTTGAATGGCCTACTTGCCCTAGATGATATTGACATCTTGCATTGGGATCAAAGAACTTCGGCCTGTACCTTTCACTAGGAGCCTCAAAATGTAGCAAATTATCTCTTCTTAACTTCTCGAGCACCTAACTAAATGGAACAGGTATTCTGGTGAACTGTCTCGGGGCCTTATTAGCCTTTAGTTGGTTTCTATACTGTAGTTGAGCTAGCGGGGGATTCATCCTAAAAGAAACTTGGGAGTTAGGTTTTGCATTCGAGTTGACCATGTTAACAGTAGCTTCTCTAGGCTTACTAGTGGTGGGTTTAATAGAAGGTGGTCTTCTATTTACTGTTTCTTACAGCTTGCCAGAGGAAATGGCACTCTCAATTCGATACCCTGCTACTACTATTTCTACAAAGCTAAAAGGGGCTTGTCCGATCAAGTGAGTAAAGTAAGGCCTCTCAAGAGTATTAATGAAAGTTGCCGTCAACTCTTTTTCAATCATAGGGGTAGATACCCTTACAACTAGGGACCTCCACCTTTGAGCATATTCTTTGAAGGATTCATTGTGCCTTTTCCTTAGGGCAACCAAATCCATCATTGTTGGTGCCACTTCGACATTAAATCTATATTACTTATAGAATGCTCTAGCTAACTTCTCCCATATATTCACTTGATTTAAGTTCAACTGGGCATACCAGGTTAAGGTAGGGCCTATCAGGCTGTCTTGAAAGGTCTAAACCATGAGTTAATCATACTGTGCATACTTGCCCATCTTATGTACATACAACCAGGTGTGTAACTTAGGGCATCCAATCCCGTTGTATTTTTCAAAGTCAGGTATTTTGAATTTTTCTAGGAAGCTTCCATAATCGTAGGTAGAGAAGTCTATTATTCCAACGTGCTCCAATCCATCATACCCTTCGAGCGTTTTCATTTTTTCAGTGATTTGTCGAGTTAACCACTCTTCAAGCTCCTTCAATCTGTCCTGGTTAACTTTAGGCTTTGGGTTGATTAGGAATAAGTAAGTATTCGGCTCAAAGGTTGGGTTGGCCTTTGGAAATACCCCCTTTAGTTTCAAAGGATTCAAAGCCTTGATTGCCTTTAGGGAAAGCTTCTTCTGTTTAAAGGGGTAGAGCCTCAGTATTCTTTCTATATCAGGCTTTGGAGTGCTCTTCATTTGATGGGGCCATAGACCTAAGCAGAGAGATGTTGTCAGCAAGGAAGCTCAGTTGATCTACCATCTTTCCCATTGTTCATTCCAAAGATTGGAATCTTAACTTCATAGAATTAATAACCTCGGGGTTGCTGTTGCCATTATTGTTATTGTTTTCTTGATTGGCCATTTTGGTTTGAGAACGAGTTTTGATGGGACTTCTTTGGAAGGTTTAATGTTTAGGAGCTATCTTAGTGACCTAGCGAAAACAACTTCTCAACAAGTTAGCATAGGGATATTTTGAAAAAGGATGCAAATGAATGAGATGCAAGTGAATCATACGGATAAAAAGGAGAGGATCGACAAATTATTAACAGAATGGTAAGTTATTCATTATTTTTGGATTCCCGGAGTCTTATTACATGAAAGAGAAAAAAAAAAGGTACAAATTCATTTATGCTAATTTCCTTTTTTTCTGTGGGCCAGATGACATTTTCTTCTTCTTTTGGTCATGCTTAGCTGCTTCTTCAAACTCTTAAATTTTCTTCTAAGCCATCTTCAGTTGGTGTTCCAAGGTGTACGACCTTTGTTTAGATTCTCGGCATAGGTTCACCCATTTATCTTTCTCATCATGGAGGATCTCCATGCGTGTTTTCATTTGGTTCATATAGGTTACCATTTCAGAGTTAGGGCGCATAGGGGAGGTTTGAAGGACTTCTGGTGCCCAATATCGCATTACGCTTACGTTGTGAAGTTGATTATATAAATACTCTTTGGTAACCCGGTGTTTGTCCACTTTTCCTATGAACTCACTCAGATTGATGTTTGGGCTTATGGTCCGGATGTCCCACCAAGCTTTGATCTTGTGAAGTTTGGGTACCTTTTCTGTGGAGTGAAGCTCTTCGAGATTAAGAGTGAATGGTTCCAATGAAGTTTTGTGAACTATGTCCTAGATCCCTCCAAATTGTCTTACCATGTTGCTTAGATAGTAGCTTGTACACCAGCTCATCCTGATCAGTGGTACAACATGGTAATTCTTGCAAACCAATATGACCTTAATGTAATTGCTCCACCTAGCAGTCCACAGTATGTCTTCTACTCGAAAATCTTGTAGAACCTTTATCTAGAGAAGGGTAAGGATATCTTCTAGTAATTTGATCTTATCGACGAAAGAATCAATAAAGTCAACATGATTCGCGAATGCTTCCCTTATTAAATCCAACCCAAAGCACTTGATGTGATTGATGAACAAAACCATTAATAGTGCCATGCTTGACCTGAGATCTTCACAGCCCCTTTCCTTAAGGAAATTAAGATTCCTTATCTGCTCAGCAAGTAGGGCAGGAATGTAGGATTTACCTTCCCAAAATTGGGCCACTAACTCTGTTACCTTAAAGTATATAAGAAGAGACCCACTTGGGAACAAGATAGTGGCAAACACAGCTAGCACATAGGCCTTGATTCGGTTTTCTCTCCAATTTCCAAAAAACAATGCTTGATTGTTAGAGCTGGGCTCATTTTGGAACCAATGGACTAAATCCCATATCTTAATGGCGCATTTGTTGCAGCTATTTAAGGCCTCATTTATCTTAGTCTTACGGATTCCTAAGAATTTTGAGAAGACATGTGTTGGGTTGAAGCTGAGTTTCGGGACGTATACTTCATCTAAAGGAGGAGCTTAGAGCAGTTGGGTGTACTCCTCTAGAGTTGGGCTGATTAGATGTGGTCTAAATTGAAAAGCCACTTCTTTAGGCTCCCTGAAATGGACTAAGGCCCTTACTAACGTGATATTAACCTTCACTTTGGTTAATGAGAGTATGGGTCTAATTTTGTTGATAATGAATTGTTGCTCTCTTGAGTTGAAGGTTTGAAACCACTAGCTGAGTATAGGTTTTGGGTTTACAGGTTTGTAGACATGAATCTCTTTGGCGAGAACCCTGACGTTGGATGAGCTGGCCATTTCTGAAACATTACAAAGAAAGCATAAATTACAGGAAAAAGACTAATATATAAGATCTCCTATGTACATCAATTCTAGGAAGAATACAGGAAAACTAAAAACTTCGGAATCTTTTTTTTTTCTTTTTTTTTTTTATGTAACATTGCCATTTTGTTAATTATTTGTTGACCTTATGAAGTGTAATGCAAGACAGGTGGGTTCTAATGGTCCTTAAACTCTGTAACCTTACACGTTTACAAAAAAACAGTTCTTTGGTCACATTGAAGTCTAAGTAGGGTAGCCTAATTTGCCTCAAACGGTGGTTGCTGCACTACGTCCGAGACTTTACATAATGATACCCCGTCCTAATGTCCTATGATGGCTCGGGTTTGACCGTATCTATCATACATTTATGATGCAACAAAATAAATCTCATGCCTCGATGTATGCTATTTATAAAATAAATATGCTAATTAAAACAAATATATACATGAAGCCAATAATAAATAAACAAATCAATATATAAGGAAATAAATAAATAACTAAACAATGCGGGTAATTTGAAAAGCGATTTTAATTTCGAAATGTTTTTAAGTGATTAGCTCTCTTGACGATTTGCAGTGGAGTCGCTAAGCTGTCGAGCCTGGTTTTTCACCCTCCTAGTTCTTTTTATAAAATTAAGTCTTCTCTAAACCGATCAATACTAAACCCTACCTGTTTAATATTGACTTTTGACTAGGTTTTAAAGAAGACCATTTTTTTCCTTATGAAAAGATTTGGAGTCGCCACCTGATCGGAGTTAGGAAAAAAGGTTAAGTTACAACCAATTGGGTAAATTGGTTATAACTTAGCTACTAGTCTATCGATTAAAAAACCAAGTTATAAATATGGTTTTTTGAAAACTAGAGATCTAGATCCAGGGGCTAATTTATTAAACCTTAAACGGGTACTACTTTTAACTTTTCGAATTTAACTTCGCTTTTCAAATATATCCTTTTTAATTTCTAAAAAACATCTAATTATGATACATGCGACTAAATTAATTAATTTACATAAATATCTAAAATGGGAAAAATAAAACTTTCTATATTTTAAGTCACCCCATATTTGAGTACGAGTGCTTACGTAACTGCTATTTTGGATCAGACGGACGTAGTTCTTTTTATAAAAATATAGTGGATTGATTGATTTTAACTTTTGGAAAAATTTGTCTGGTTTACGTTTTTACTTATTTTGAGTTTATTTGAGAAAAGATTATAAAGAGTCCTAAGTTGGATTTTGTTTTTGGAAAACCTAAAATGCCTTAGTTTGAAAAGGATTTGTTTTATTTTTGTTAAAAAAAATTGATTTTCTAGTGTCAAAAAGTAACTTTTCTATTTTTATTTTATTATTTTTATTATTTATTTATTTATTTCCTATTGTTAGTTAGCTTTTTATGGTTTTTCTTTTGTTTAAATGTGAAAAATAAGAAAAAAAAAACAAAATAAAACACTTCCTATTCTTTTTTCTTTTCTTTTCTTTCTTCTTTTTCTTCTTTTTTCTTTTCTTTTTCCTTTCTTTTTTTTATATATTTTTTTTCATTATTAGTATTTTCTATTACATTTACATAAAACAAATAAACAAAATAAAACAACAAATAAAACAAAAAAATTAAAAAGAATTAAAAATAAAAATATTAAAAATAAAAAAAATAAAAAAAAAAACTTCGGATGAATTCAAATGCATGAGTCGGACTTAGGCAAGTCAGACAAATCGAGTCGGGTCTAGTCAGATCTTGGCTTCTTCTTCTCCAGCACCAGCGAGGTACGATTCAACCCGATCTAACCTCCAAATCGAAGGAGAAAAGAGGCTTTTATGTATTTCTAATTGGGATTAGGGGGGTAGAAGAAATGCCGTGGTTAATGGAGTTTGTTTTGGGTGGTTTTAAAAGTGGTGATCAGTGGTGGTGTTCGTTCCTCTAACGTGGTGGCAGCTGGGCACGAATGGAATGTTGGTTTAAGGTTTTAAGGGTATGGGGAGAGTGGTCGTGATATTAGTTTGAGTTGAAGGACGCTAAGGGTGGTGGTTCGAAGAGAGAGAGAGAGGCGATGGTTAGGGTATAGTAGTAGCTACCTTGGTGGAGTTACTAGGGGTCACGGTAGAGGTCGAAAGCAGCTAGGTTGGAGAGCTTGAGCTGCGGGTAGTCTTCCTAAAGTGGTGGCTCAGCTCAAGTCGGAGTGAAGAGAGAAAATCGAAGAGAGAGAGAGAGTGGGTTAGAGTGAGAAAGTGATCGAGAATGGATAGAAAGAGTGTGGGGATTGATTCTATTCGTTATATGTGTCCGTCTATGTCCCATGATCATTAATTTATACACAAATCCAACCTAGAAACAAAGGAAAGTTAGAATCAGATTAATGAAGAATGCCTAGGAAAATAGCTTTTTTCCAATTTTTGGAGTTAAATTGAATGCTCCTTTGATTGTATTTAGACATGTTTTTGGTACCGATTTACAATAGGCTATGTTTATTCTGTAATTTCACTATTGATTTGGTGACATTGCAACAAGAAAGGGTCCAAAAATCACGTTAAAGTGGGTGGTCTGAAGTGGAAAGTGTTGGAAACCTAAAGAAAGTCAAGGGAAAGAGAGGGAAAGATAGGAAAAGAGAGGAAAAAGAAGGGAAAAGAAGGGAAAAGGAAGGAAGGGGGAAGAAAAAGTGGGTTGACTTGGCGCCACGTTAGCCATGTCGACCAACCCTAGCATGCCACGTATCATTTCGTGATACGTGGCAGCTGACGTGGTATACCACGTGGATGCCATGTGGTGCCACGTCAACGAGCCAACAAATTCGATGATGCCACGTGTCAGGACATGTGGCGCAATTAGACCCTAACATGTGGTAGTCCCTAATGTGATTGAAAACCAAAAACCAAGAAAAAGGCCTCCCTACCTTTGCCAAGTTTTGAACCTAAGACCTTATGCTTAATGTTAATACTATGTCCATATACTTCGCCATCAGGCCGTTAGTCTGTGCCTTGTCCATATGTGCAATTGGACTCGGTCAGCTTGGGCCATATTTAAATCTAAGTTCAGATTCAATGGCCCAACTTCTAAACCTAAATTTAATTTAACGAAATGTTATTTTCTAAAATCTTTTAGTTATTTATTTATTTTATTTTTTATTTTGTGATTTTTTCAAAATTTCTTATTTTTTTGTATTTTCAAAATTTCTTATTTTTTGTGCTTTTTTCCTATTTTCCTATTTTCTTATGTTTTTCTAGAATTCCTATTTTTCTAAATTTCTTTATTTTTTTAGGCTTTCTTTAATTTTTATTTTTTTGAACTTTTTCTAATTTAGGACCCTATAACCTAATTTGAAAAATAAAAGGGGGCAAAAATTAAGTATCTACACCATTTTCATGTAACACTTGTTTTCAGGATAATTTCACTTAAGCAACTTATCTTTTTACCCATCTATAACTATAATCATAATATAATAATGTGTAAATGAGTGGTATGGAGACATGTAAGTGGCAGCATGCATATAAAATGGGGTTTCCATCACACTACTTAATGATTTAGTCCTAAAACCAATACTACACTACCCTACTTACTAGTGTTATAACTCTTACTAAAGTGTGTTTTTCTTTCACTAACCCTTACTTATTCTTCATGAAACAACCCAACAAAATATAACTTTCTAACACTATCCTACAAGAAAAACCAAAGAAACACTAACCTAAATACTTATGGGGGTAAGGAGTGGAAGTGGCCTCTTAAGGTTCTTGTACCATGAGTGTGAGTATATGTTTAGATGTGAATGTGTGTTGATGGGTTAGAGGAGGGTATGTATGTGGTGAGGAACTTAGTGTTTGGTGGTTTGGAGTGGTGGTGGTGGCAATAGGATGGTTGGTGGTAATGGTTGTAGTAGCCAAGAGGGAAGCAAAATGGGAGTGTTGTGGTGTTTGATTTTTAGAGAGTGTTTGTGAGTTTAGAAAATAAGAGAGAATAAGGGAAATGGGAGTAAGATGGTTGGCATGTAAGGAGAGAGAGAAGGGGACAAAGTGTGTATTTTTTAGGTAATGAATGACCTAGCCAAAAAGGGGACCATATACCCTTTTGCTTTATTACCAAATTTGGGAAGATCTTGTCCCCTTAAGGTATAAGATGTACTAAATGTAATTAAGGAATTGCCTTGTAGTCCTTATCATGTTTAACTTGCAGTAAATTAAGATGTAATGGAAGTTGGTTAGGAATTAGGTTTGTTTAGGGTAATTAATAGTAATTATGCACAATTAGCCTAAATAGGTGCAATCAAGGTGTGTTTAGGGTTTTCTTAGATTTGCTACACTTTAGTTAATTTAAGTACTTACATGTGTGCTTAAGGTTTATTTAGGGTTTGATATCCGTTTACGGTAATTTGATTAGCACACAAGCTCGAAAATTAGGGTTTTAGTTGTTTAATGATATTGATCACTTTTATTGTTGGATTTAAACTTACAATTAGTGTTTATTTATCATGTCAAGATATTTAATCATTTAACTAGGGCTTAACATTCTTTTTAGGATTTTATTATCATCCTAGGATTTTTTAAGTATTAGGGTTCATAGGGTTCTTACTCGTTTTGTTAAGGTTTTAGGGCTTTACATCTTTTAGGATTTTGGTTTAATGTTTAGGGTTTGATTCTTTTACTTAGGGTTTTATTATTCTATTTGAGTGGTTTTAAGGACTTTCCAAAGACTTTTTCATCTAACTTTACTTTTGGGTTGCTGAAATCTCGTAGGTTTTATAGTTCTTGGCTGTCACATAGCTTAAATACAATTTGTTTGCAAAGCATATCAAGGCATGGGGCAAATGGCCTAATGGTACTATACTTAGTCTTGGCACTTGGAGATAATCAGAGGTCTTTAGTTTAATTCCAACATAACATACTTTATGCCTTTTTTTATTTTGTGTCTCCAAATAGTTATGTGTCGAGTAGCTACTAAGTGTGTTGTGATATGTAGGTATATTTAACTCGATCACGTAGTGCCACATGGCACCACATTAGCATATTTTCTTTCCCTTTCCCCCTCTTTCCCTCTTCTTTCCCATGCTTTGTCTCACACATACCACTTACCCCCCTTATTTCACATTGATTTTTCATGTTTTTTCCATGTATAAGTGTGCAAATTATTGGTGCAATCTCACTCTCCACACGGATTTCTTTGAATTAGGTGTGAAAACGAGACCAAATCCATTCATTTCACTACTCTAATTGGCCATGGAAATCAAGAAAAAACCTAAAATTAGGGATTTGCAATCATGGTCGATTTAGCCATTTAATGAGTTTGCCAAACAAAACTAAGCTCAAAATAGTATAAATAAGATCCCCATCGATCATTCTAGACATAAAACAAGCACCAAAACACACAAAAAACTCACTCACACATGCTCTCTCTCTCTCTCTCTCTCTCTAAGCAAATACTATTAATTTCTCTCTCTAAGTTTCAGGTGAGCTCGAAGCATTTTAAGCTAAGCTAGTGCTTCTATGAAGATCCCTACATCCTCAACTATCAAGAGAAACTAATTTCACTTGTGGCCATGACTCTTAGCACAAGCAACATTGCTTAGAGTTTTTTGAACAAACCTTAACTAACACACCGTGCAACCCCACTCAAAACTAACCACCTCCATCGAACTACCCAAGAGCCTAGCTTTATAACCTAACAACTTACACTTATCGTTGTGGACTATAGGCATCTTAACAACCATCGCTAGGCCCTAAATCCTAACCAACCACATCGGCCACTTGTTGAACCATCATTAATGGTAGTTGTCTCCTCAAACTAACTACACTACCAGTACCCCCCGCATCCTATAACCAAACACTAATCACCCCTCTCACCTCTAACAACCACCAACCGCACCACCCAAACAATCACTGCCAACTAAGTTGCGAACCACCACCATACGATCACTAAATGCAGTGGCATTGGTGCAGCAGTCCCCTTTGCCAATCAGATGGACATGAATCTAGTCTCACCTGATTGAAAACCCCCTCAAAACTATCTACGTCGAGCCCCTTAAGTCACCTTCATCTTCTTCTCCATAGCTTGCATGTGCAGTACATGTGATCGACCCGACTTGACCCGCGATCCAGTACAACTCGGATATCTGACCACCTCTAACCCATGCTTGCTCTAGTTTAGCTCAGTCCCCCTTACTCTTTTCTCCTTTGTTTTATAATTTTTCACTTTGTTGTTTTTTTTTTCCCCTCTAATTTATTATACTATTATAAGAGAAAAAAAAAAGAAAAGGAAAAAAAAAGTAGAAAAAAGAAAAAAAAATGGAAAGAGGAAGAAATTTTTATTTTATTGTTTAGCCATAAAAAATAAATAAATATAAAAAAGTATAAAAAATAAATAAATACAAAAGGAAATGATGAAAAAATGTTTAATCACTTAGGAAAATTTGATTTCAAAAAATAAAAACTAATAAATCCTTTCCAAAGTTAGAGTCTCTTTAGAATCTTTTTCAAGAAAATAAAATAGTTGAATTTGGACCTTTTAGAATTTTTCTTAAATAAAATTGAATTGAATTAAAACGTAAACTTGGTTGATTTTCAGAAATTCAAAAGAACTAACACGCCTAAATTTTCGAAATGAACTACGAAAAGTTTGATCCTTACTAAAGGATACATAAGCTCTTATAAGGCAACTTAAAATGGGGAAATCTTTTTATTTTCCCTTTTGAAAGTAAATTCGATTTGTTATTTTTGTTCTTTTCTGTAAATATAATAATTATTATTTTTTTGTAAATTTAGAATTATTCATTCTTGCTAAAAGGGGCATTTTGGAAAAATAAAATTACTTTCAGAAAGTTAAAGTGATATATATTTGGGTTTAATAGGTTAGCCTCTGAACTTAAAATATCTTTATTTTTTTAAAAATCATTTTTTCAATCTACTCAATTGATTTTCTTGCAAATTAATGGCTAAATTAAAATCAATCCACTCAATTGATTCTAACTTAACTTTTTCCTGATCTCAGTCAGGTAGCAACTCCAAAAACTTAGTTTTTCAAGAAAAATCAAAAATTTCTTGATTCTTAGTCAAGGGTTTATATTGAATAGGCTTAAGGTATAATTTAAATCAAATTAAGGAGAACAAATAAAAATAAAAAAAAATTCGAGTTCAACAATTATCATATGTTATATATGTACATCTATGTATATGAATATGTATGTATGTCTATAATCTATATTGGCGTGAATACTGACTTCAAATGTTAAAAAGAAAAGCAAAAAAAAAAAAAAAAAGCCCCCTTCTTTTGCTCTTTACAAATTCAATTAGATCACGTTTAGAGCTTTATGATATATACATATGTGTGTGTGTGTGTGTGTGTGTGTGTGTGTGTATGTGTGTGTGTGTGTGTTAGAAACAAGAAATTCTTATACTTGAAAATATAAAATATAAGCTCAAAAATCCTAATCATTGATGTTTCTTCTACAACTAACCTAATAGATCCCCCTTACTGATGATCTGCCAACCTCTAAACCCTTTATTTGCACCCATCTCCAAGGCCTACAATCTCTTGCTAGGAGGATACTTACATGTTAACCTACCAAGGACGAGCCCTTATATAAGGAAGAGTTGTAGGTGAACTCCTTAAGGTCTTAACTTAGACGTATTCTACTCTACTCTAACCCTTGTCTAGTTGCTGACCACTCAACTACTGAGGCCAACTTGTCGAGTGCCAAGCCCGAGGTCATTGAATATTAAGCCCTTCTATCCCAACCTACAGGAATGACAAGTGCTAAGGCCAACCTGCCAAGTTCTAAGACCGAGGCATCCACATGTTAAGCACTACTCATTTGGCTTACTAAACAGCAACTTCCTTTATTTATCTCAGCACCTCTAAGTACCATTCATCTGTAGTAGCCACAACTTTAGCATAACTCAGCTACTATGCCTTAAGATTCCCAAATTCAAACCCATTGATGAGCTATCACCTATCCATTACATTTCTAACATTTATACTGTATTCCTTTTCGTTACTTATCATATTTACCCTTTTTCGTACATATTGGAAACCTCTTTCTTCATTGTCTTTTATGTAATTTTCCTTATTTATATTGTTTCTCTAAAGGACTTACTATAAATAATCCTTTTATTATAGCCACAAGGCATCTTACATCTTTTATAATATTGAAAATACTTGTTCTTATGAGATACCTTTCTTTAAGTACAATTCATTTACACTCTTATTTAATTTTGTCGAGTAGCTCGAGATTAGTAGCGAACGGACCTTAACATTAGCTTGTGAGTCAAATCAAACATATCCTCTAAGTAGCTTCACATAAGCTACTGTGTTTGCCGACCCTTCCATCCTCATTTTTTTTAATATCTCGAAGGACCTACGTAGCTACTATTCCTAACGGTAACTGTAAGCCCTAGTAATTATTGAGCTCTTATGTACATCACTTACCCCTTCCTATGCCATAAATAAAACTCCCATCAAAGTTCAATTTAGATGACCTATTGGAGGCACAACCTACCTAACTTGCTTTGAACTCTTATGCCTTAGTACAATAGGGATAATGGAATCTGCCAAAGTTTTCCATACTGTCTCATGCCATTTCTTGATGTAATGAAAAGGACTAAATTGCTATTGATAAATTAAATCAAGATTATGTATGTAAGTGCATGGGTTCATTATGAATATCATGTGCATGTAACATGCATCTGCATGGTGCATGTAAATAGAATTGGAGTTAGTATTACAATATAATGATTATCAAGCTAGAGAATGGTTTAAAGAGGGATTAAAGAGGTATAATAAGATATTTTAATTGGTACAAGTACTTATGACAAATAGGACAAAGGAGCTAGGCTCGTAGTTCTCCCTTTTGTAAGCATTACCAAATGGTATTTATAGTGATTATGTTCAATTGTAATCATATGATGTTCTTACTTTCAACAGGTAAGATTTGTTAGGTTTAATAGCCATAATGGACTTAATAAAGATAAAAATAGCCCAAGAAAACATAATCGATCCTAGTCAATACTTGAACCAACTAAAAAAGAACATAAGTGCACAAGACAATATTATCAAACACCTACCAATCCAAGACACTCTAAATCATCCAATAAAATAGGTTAATTCGTTAGATCATGTCACTAATTAGAAGAATCAACCTTAAACATGACTAATTGGTACCAAGTGTGGCCCTAAAATATATTTTGCAAATCAATCCCTCTACAACTTATTACAACAGCATTATATGCATTACCTTTCATAGTTTCAATTAGAATTTCCATGTATTCCATTGTGGTTATCATAGTAGTAGACTTAATATGGTTTTTAGTTTTAATCTTAGCTTATTGAGAATTCAAAAATTGCTATAAATTTTCAACATGGGGAGAATGTTAGTAGCACTTTTCACTAAAATCTTTTACCATAAATACTTATTATCTTGCAATTAAAAATGCAATGATCAATAAATCATTCTATGTTGAAAAATCTAACACCTTCAATATAGGATGCTTCCTTTAGATTTTTCATAAGTACGATTTTTTTAAAAGATAATTTTTCAATAAGAAAACTCCAATAAGTAAACTAAGTCATGCACTGTAGTAGAAATAACTAGTAAGACTAGGTTGTCCTTAGGGACTAAAAACTAAGTATTAAATTATTTCAATTCCTTTCTTTAGTAGGCAATTAAAATTGAATGATTAAATAAAATAAAACAAAAGAAACTAATTAATTATGAATGCAAACTAATTAAAATTATGAAATTAACTAACAAAAAGAAAATACTAATGTCACAATGAAAGAATTCACTAATCAATGACATGGGATCTAAACAAAGCTAGGATAGTAAATGAGCTGAGTAGAGCCTAATTAAGAAGGCTTAAGCTTGGCTTGTTTAAAAATTATTAAACTCGAGCCAAGCTAAACTTTTATCGAGCCTAAAAATTAGAGGCTCAAGCTCATTAATGATTTTGAAGCTTAAACTCGGCTCATTTACCTAAATGAGCTCAAGCTCATATATCTAAACGAGACTATAGATGAGCTCAAGCTTATATATCTATACGACCCTAAACTTAAGCTTGTTTATCTAAATGAACCTAAGCTTTAGTTTATTTAGATAAATGAGCCTAAAGAGCTTAAGCTTAAGCTTGAAGTTGAGCTCATTTAGATAAATAAGCTTAAATGAGAATAATAGATTAAATGAATATGTAAAGAGAGACAATCCATTTTGCTGCTATTAATATATAATAACGAAAACCAATTATGTCTTGGAAAAAAAGGGAATCTTAATTAGTGAAAAATTAAAATGGCAATTAACATTTTATAGATTTAGTTAGCCTAAAAAAGAGGAAATATTTGAAGAATTAAAGGAGAGAGAGAAAAAAAAAAGAGCAAATTACTTCATTTTCCCTTCATATTATTAAGATAGATTGGAATAGTATATGTTTTAATAATTATTTTTAATATGTTTCAAGGGTATTTTTGGGAACTACATAAAGACACCAAAAAACCTTTTCTTTTGGTTTTAATAATATAGATAGATATTAGATTAAAAATACATGAATTGAAAAAACATACATTAAATAATAAAATAATGAGCTTACTCATGAGTCTGCTTATTGCTCACGAGCTGACTTGTTAACAATATAAATAAGCTTTGCTCACGAGCTAACTCATGAGTTAACTTGTTAATAATATAAACGAGTCTACTTACAAGCTTAAATTTAGAGCTCGAGAGCTTAAATTTAGAGCTCAAGCTAAGCTTATTTAATTAAACGAGCTTTATTTTAAATTCAAACTCGACTTGTTTACTAATCGAACTGAAGTAACTCGCGACTACTTCGGTTTATTTATAGCCCTAAACAAAGCCATCATATGAAAAATCAACACATTAATTTAAATTCTGATAAAATTAATTAATTAATTTTTAATTAGATCTACAAGAGCTCACTTCTCTTTCGAGTTAATATTGTCCTAATTATAGTAAAAACATCTCTTTCGAATAATTCATCTATAATTCCTCGGTTATATAGTAAATTTCCTCTAATAAAAATTACTACCCTAATTAATGTTGAAGTTCATGCATATTTCTATATCATAAGAATTAATATTAATTGCATTACGAATATGAATCCTAAAACTAATTCAAAACACACGTTTCTATGTCCACATATGAACCAATTCTATTTCGATTTTATATAAACTTTTCATTTTCTTTCGAGTTTTTCAAATATTATTCATGAAAACAATGTTGGTCGACCAAGAAAATCACGAACTATGAAATTAAATAATTAAAAATCTAATAAATTAAATAATGACATATAATAAAATCCCGCATCTATTTAATTATCTGGTTATATCAAAATCTTATTAAATATAATTTAGTTCATGGTAAAAAAATAAAAACTATAGAAAGGATTGTAACAAACATGATAAATATTAAAAGAAAAAAAAAACTTAAAAGTTCGATTATAATTCTTAGGATACAATTCTGATTTTTAATCCGATGTTCTCCTAAATCTTTTGTTCCCTGTGGTGAACTCTAAAATCCGTCTTCGTGCGGCTACGGAAAAGAAAAGCAATGGCATCCACCGTCCATCCCCGTATTGCAGCATGCATACGATGATTGTATATTCCCCTTCGTGCCAACTTTCCTATTCTATTAAATATATATATATTTTAATATATACCATAAAGCAAAACCCTCGGCATCGTGGACTTTGTCGCCATTCAAGTGGACGGACAACTCTCCGAATGTATATAGTAATTTGGAGGTGGACTTAATTGACTTTTTCTCAACTTATGCATGTGCTGGAGAATGGGCTTGACGCTGTGAGCTGTGGAAATTCATGCTTGGCCGGAACGTGATGGCTTGGCGTGAGAACAATGGACCATTTTTCGATTTTCGGTTCAAGTTCTATATAAGTGTTGCACTTAAAGTATCTTTTATATATATTTTTTAAATTCGCATATTTTTCCTGTTGAAAGGATAAAAATATACATATAAGTATAATCTGAGATTTGGATAAAATATATAAAATTTATATTTATCAACTACCTCAACTTTATAATTTATTTGTCCTTAACAAAATATATATCAATAAAAACAGTTAAAAACAAGTACTCTACCACACGTATTACATTATTATATAGAATCCAATTGAGTGCTTAAGAGGTATGACTTTCTTACCAATTTACATTCAATTTAATTAAATTCAAGTTCTTACAACTTTCAATTGCACAAATTCATTCAATCATATTTTAAATGTACTAGAAACACTAAAATATTGAAGCTTAACAGTTAATTTATATGAGATTTAGTTCTACCGTATCGTCAAAATAGTTATATATAATAAAATTATACATTAATTAAATAGTCAAGTTCATAGCAAATAGGAAAACACAAAAAATTTCCAAGAATCCTATTGAGTAATTGAAAGCAAAAGGAAAGGAGCTTAGATGTACTATTTAATCTAATCCCGTCTTCCAAAGAAATTAATAAAAGAGCAAAAGAAACCAAAGTCTGAAAAATTATATCCTCCGTCTCTCAAACAGCAGCTCTTCCTTCAACTGTCTTCCCTTTTGTTTTCGAGCCAATCCCTTGATTGTCTTACGTGTGTGTGCACGCAGGAGCACGACTCATGCCTTTTTATATTATATCACAAGGAAATCGTGCTTAAGATTTATATATTGTCCTTTACTATTCTACAACCGTGCCCCAGTGCAATTTTATAGTTGAAACAAAACCTTTTTCTTTCCTTATTGGCTGCTTAGGATCTTACAAAAAGTGTTGCCAGCCCAACAACAGCATTCGTTTTTTCTTTGGATCTGGGTTGTTGGAAACGTGGGCTTTGAAATGTGGAATGGTGTATGTTTTGGACAGCGAAATGATTGGACTAGGGCCAAGGCTGCCGCATGACTAGAGATTGGGCGTGCATTTCTTGGTGTACCCTTTGGTTGTATAACATTTATAAAATTAGATTGGATAAAATTTTTTGCTCAATTTATGGTTTGCAATTTAAGTTTGGTTAGTGAATAAAAAAGGATTTGAACAACTAGACAAAATATTTAAAATTTGTTTTATCTAAAATATGGTATAAAAGTTAACTTTATTAAATAAAAATACAAGTATTGAGAATATAAATATAATGAAATAAATATTAGACAATATTAAGGATATAAATATCAAATAATATTTAAATTTTGCACTTTTTAAATCATATAAAAATATAAATAAATATTAAATAATATTGAGAGTATAAATATCAAAATGTAATATTGAATTAAGTACATGTATATACTAAATAACGGATATCACAAAAATGTATTTCTAGTAATATGCAAACCAAATATAATATAATACTATTGTATGGTCCTATACTACTTATACTTGTATTGTCAAGTTCTTATCTTGTCTAATTTTAGCAACCAATCACTACCTTAATCTCTTGGTGATGCACTTGGACCTTTAGCTTTTCTAATTTCTTGTAGTGGGATCATTGATTGGCATATGCTCAATAATTGGGCCATGGCTTCTTTCTCCCTAACTTAGACAAGACAATGCAATGAATAAAACATGAGTTGGATAATTCAGATAGTTTTGATGCATGCTTACTGATCAAGGCTTACCACTGTTCAATTATTCCTTTTGGTCCTTTATTAATATTATTCTTGTGCTTGAATTATGTGTATGTGTGTGTGTGTTTTTTTTTAATCCATATGTTTTTCCTGTTAAAAGTATGCACATAAATATGGTACAAAGTTGATCTAAAATATGTGATTTTCACACTTATCAAATAGGAGGTGCATTTTGCTTTAATTTCCATGAGAATGTTTTATTAGATCCTAGAAACCAAAAGTAGGACTGATCATTTTGCACTTCATTCTCCGGTCTTAGATTTTTCCTATACTAAGCTATTAAAGAATTCACCACATAAAAAAAATGCTAGATTACTTGTTGATACCAGATATGAGTAGAAAGGACATGATACAGCTTCTAGTTATTCCAAATTCTTTTAACCATGTATTTACTTACTTCTTATGGGCAACTTTTTCCATAGGTGTCAAATAAAAAGACTTGTTCCATCAAATCAATTATCATATTAAAAGCTTATGCTTCTTTATTGTACACCATGATACGAAACAATGCGTACCTCAAAATAGGTCTTACTATAGCAAGAATGAATCCTTTAGAGAAGGCTACTAAAGAAAGGGGGGGGGGGTGTTGGGGTTCAAGTAGGGAAAATGCAAAATAGGAAAAGAGTAAGCCTTGTGAGCTACTTATGGATGTTACTCACCACTCAAGCACTCACAAACTAACATTTCGCCGAATGTGAGTCATAGGTATGAAATGATGGGTTTCTCACTAGCACAACCTTGTTCAAGGGTTGCTATGAGCTTTAAGGGGTAAGATTCTCACAAAAGCGAAGAAAACTAAGATATTTCATTAACAATTAAGAAGATTATGGTTATATCAAATGCCATAAGAGGGTATTTATACCCTAAAATTCCTAAGGTTACGTAATGCATGGAATTTACTAAAAAGAGTAAAACACATACAATGTCATTTACAAAAGTGAAAGGATAGGGTAGTAATTCTTCTAAAAAGAGAATATTCCTAATCAAATAGTAGGTTGGTGGCCTGTTGCATCTCTAATTGGATCATGTAAGCATAAGGTCGACAGTCTTAGATACCTCGATCAACTTAATAGATTTCTCTAGTAGCAACTTGGATGTATCCTTTCTACAGTCATTCATTCTGGAAAGGGAGAGATCTTGGGAACAGGTCGAAGATGAAGATCAGCATGCTTCAAGTAGCTCAGATTCTCCTGGACTTTGTTTGACAAGAAACTATGGGAACAAAGTGGATAGACTATTAAACTCTCTAGCATATACATAGATTCAAAATCAAAGAGTGAAGAAATTGCAAATGGTCAAGAAGAGGAAATTTTAAAGTTGCCAAAAGTGACTACAATAAATGAAGAATTATACCAGATACAAAGGTCTAAAGTAGATAGGTTGGAAGACACGGAATATAACATAAAGATTTTTCATCATTTTACCAATACTATAAGGGTTAAAAACAAAATTAAGAAAATTAAGAGCAAAGCAGGTTCGTGAATTAACAAGGAGAATGAGCTTAAATTAGCCTTTCTAAATTATTATCATAATATTTATGCTATAGAACAAGTTAAAGATGTTGATGAAGCTCTGGAGAAAGTTCCTATGCCAATCTTAACTAAAATGAGTAAGGAGCCAAAACCTTCAATCTTGTTGTGACCTCCTATCCTCCTACGACTACCTTTTGATATGATCTTCGAAAGGGCAAACAATGTTGTTTCAAGCTCAAACTTTTTCTATAAACTTCCTACAATGTTTATTTTCATGTTATGTCGAAAGTTTTCCCAATTTGCTTGGTTTTTTTTTTTTTTAATTTTGATTTGCTAAAAACTATCAAATCTAAAAATTTTGGAAAAATAGTTGATCTTCAAGTATCATCAGCTAAGTCTATTATTTACATTTTATGTGTTAAAATGATGTTTAATGAAGTTGTATGTGATTTTAAGGCCAAAAGTTGTCAAATGGGTGATTGATCAAGATTTTTTGCAAACAAAAAGCATCTTTTTTGTAAAACTAGAATGGCTATGTGTTGGAAAATGAACATAGACGAGTTTTGGAAAAATTTTTCAAATATGGAATCTGATCTTTGGATGATTTTACTATTAAAAACTTGGTAAGTCTTAATGGCTAGATGTAGTTTTACTAAGTTTAAGCATAATAGAAAATTGCTTATGAAGGCCTTAATGTGACAGTCAATATAAGCTTCTATAAAAGGTTTCTAGTGAGATACCAAATTAAGTGAACTAAAATGTGTCCAAGTAGAAGCTAGAGTATAAGGTTTCTTAGTGAAACATAAAGTGGAAACTAAAAGTAAATATGATTAATGTGGGGGGGTGTGAGTATAGATGCAAGTGTCACGTATGTACCGCGTGTAAAGTCGCGCTACACATAACCAAGGAAATGACTTGAGTGACTCACATAGGATGATTAAGAGAGAAGTATAGAGGAGGAAGAGTAGGCGATTTTAGTAAGGCTCTAACACGAACGGTGATAGGTAGAGGAGCGCAATGGCATCAAATTCCAAAATCAATGAAGAACGGGGTGGTGTTCCTAAAATGTTTGAGTGTTTAATCTTTGAGACAAAGTTCTGATAGAGTAACGACATTAATGGGGGTTTTTCTCCTATTCAAATGAGGATGTGAATAAGGTCTTTATAAGAAAGGGTAATTGATCATATCCGTCAAATCATGACAGTCATCAATGGTTAAGATTGAAGCGCCTTATTAATGGATCTTAAGTAGGCTATTTTCATGGGTTTAGGCCTAGGTAAAGGCTTTATTTATTATTCTAGTATAAGTCAAACCAAGATGGGTTAGATTTGGACCGATCCAATAAGCCTTATACCAAGCCTACTATGCCAAGTCTTCCTTGATCATCCTATAATTTATAGGCTTGAATCCTTGGACCCTATCACCTTAGCCCAAGGAGTCAAATCCATTTAATCAATGAGCTTGAAAGCCTACTATTAAATTTGGTCCTCTACAATTAAAAGCTTGAACAGAAGCTTCTTTGACCATGAATCTTAGGACCAACCTTAAGTAGAAGGTATAAGTAATGAAGTTAATAAGAACCCTTCCCTAGTAAAAGGTTATGTAAAAGGTTAAATAACAAGGACCTAAACAAAAAGGGTAATGTAGAAGGTTGTGTAGAAGGTAAGGACCTTAACAAAAAGTCCATGTAGAAGGTTTTGTAAAAGGTTCCGTAAAAGGTTCCAAGTACTACTAAAGTACTCTTACCTAAAGACTTAAGCTTTAATAAAATGTTTACATAACTTGGATAGAAACTGAAATACAACTCTCAATTCTAGGTTACCGAATAACGAGGAAGTCGAAGATGCTATTCAAAGTGAAGGATACTAGTCTCAGGTAAATGGGTAATGTATGTTTAGGAGTGCAATTATATCTACTCATTAGATTGCAAGTTTGTGTAGTTCTATTGCCATGTGCATGGTTGTTTGAGTTCGATGCTAAATCTTAGATGTATTGCTTGCTAGATATGTGATGATTGTGTTCTTGGTTAACCGAACTTGGTCATGTACTTAGTTGATTGAGATTAGTTGAACATGGTTGAGAAACTTGATTATTTGATATGCTAATTATGTAAGAAGTTGCTTATACATACTCTGACCTTAGAAAATACTAGCAAAAACGATTCAACTTTCAAGGTTTTCACTTAAGTGAACTTGATACAAGGTTCTAGTTGTAATGATGAAGTACACCAAAGAAAGACTAGGTTAATTGAATGACATATGATACGAAACTTGGATGTGTTGCTTAGAAACTATGCTTGGTGTTGTGCTAACTTATTTCTTGGTGAATTCATGGCATGGCATTGCACAAAAAGGGCTTACGGGTTAAATATTTGAAATGAAAGTGATTTTCTGAACAAGATGGAGATCTTGAGTGTTCATAGCCGAATATCAACATATTATCTATTAGCGAACCATCTAGGCAAGGTGCTACACTTAATTCAACTTACATTTCAATTACTAACCAATATAGGTAATCTAAATATGTATCTATCACAAGTCCCTCATCAACTCCCATGATCTCTTTAGAATAATTATGATAATACTCTTCCATCCAATTAACATAATCCTCTTTATCATCCTCTACATCTCCATAGCAAAAACCCTAACAGGCATAATGATGTAACTAGATCCTGCTACAACTTTAACTTCCTATCTTAATTCTAAGCAAAATTTGGAAAAGTGTCCATTTTTTCCACGCTTGTTACACATAACCAACTTCATTCTTAGATATCTACAAAACATGTGGTTTTTATCTCCATAAATATAGGATTTCCCTTTGAGTCGAGTATAGTGTCTAGGAAATTAATTCACTCTACATTTCCATTCTTGTCATAAAAACTCAAACTTGGCATAGATTGCATAGGTGATGAGTACAATTTTACATATATTTCTTATTATATTTTTATAGTCATTTTAGTCTATTTTAGGGTGATTTCAATGATTTTGATACATAATTGAGTCAATTTATAATTTTGTAGCTGTAAAGGAGCAATGATGTGAAAAGAATACAGATTGTATGCTTTTTAAGAAGAATTCCACTTCACTTGAAGAATGACTTAATGATAGCAAGTGCTAGAAGAGAATTTTGTTAGGATTAGAGTCCAAAGAGGACTACAGTTGAAGCTCATGGTCGTATTCCCTGGCTATGATCCCCTTGTCAAAGAGTTCGATGAATTTCTTAAAGAATCTATGTAAGGAGGAGTACATGACCTACGTATACGCTTGTGTTCCTCAAGTGTGGTTATTCCATGATCCTTGGAACTCACCAAATTAGAGTTGTTTTATTAGACCTTTATAAATAGGAAACCAGATATTCATTGGAAAAGAGAGCACAACAGAAGGGAATAAGTGTTTAAGCTTTTGTTTAATAAAATTTCTTAGGAGTCTATTCAGTTCTTTACACAAGTTTATGTTTTTATTATGATTCTAGTGTAAACTATTAGAAATCTAGACCTGTGAAGCCTTGAATTAACATGTAATGTACTCACTTTGTTCATTCTAATGACATTCCCCATTTCTTGTTAATTCAATTATATGTTTTGTATTGATTGAGTTCTTATTTATATAGATTTAACTTAATCAATTGATATTGTGTGTTAGGGTTATGAGACCCAATGCATGAATAGATCAACTATAATTGAAGGAAATCGCTATAATGTTAGTGATAAGTTATAGAATTCTTCAAGAGTTTATTCAAAATATTAAGTATTTAGGGAACTCCTGTTCATCATGCTGTTCTAACTTATTCTATTGTAGAAGTGATTCAGATAGAGCGTAGTTAAGATTAGGAGTTATGTGAAGTAATTCCTATCAACTCACTAAATAAATTCCTTTGATTAATAAGAATAAGGAATGAATTAAAAATCTTTAGAATTATTGAATGTCAATTTCTTGGTGGATTAGAGTCTAAATATCCTTACTATTATTTAAGGTTTCTTAATTGTTCTTACTCTTTTTATTGAATGTTATTTTATTTTATTTATCTTAATTAAAATTTAATCCCTTGTTTTTTAATTGAATTCTATATTTCCTTTTAGTATAATAGTAGATTGCAAGTGAGTAGAGTGTGCAATCCTTGAAGGATCGATAACCTTGGACTCTATTGTCCATTATATTATTATTTAACAGGTACACTTGCCTAATAGTGTAACACCCCAAGGTTTTAAGTCAATGTGATAACCTTAGGTTTCGAGTTCCTAAATTTAAGATATTAGGTAACATTATCCATTTTAGTTCAAGTTTTACATTAAGCCTAGAAAAATTAGAAAAAGTAAAATCATATATTCATTTCGTAAAATAAATTTTATGAGTGCTTAAATTTAATAAAATGTAAATTAAGTAGTACCACTCATTATTTTTGGAAACTCAAAACCCATGTCCCAAAATATGACAATACTTTAAAGATACATTGTTTAGCTTACAAAGCTAATAATATAGAAGGTATATGTATTTAAAGTGCATACAACTTAGTGAATATAATTGAAAATCAATATACATACATATATATAGATAGATAATAGTATAACCATAAAATCTAAATTATCACCTTTATAAAAACAAAATGAATGGAATAAATATATGCTATTTTAGCAACTCTATGCATTGCAGAAATTTAGCCAATGTAGGGACTACATTTCAAATTTAAGTAAGGCATATAGTTACGTAAAAGAAGATATAAGCTTATTATTCATTTAGAAACTAACCCAACTATAGAATAATTTGCAATTACCTATGCTGGACGTGTCCATGGAAATCAATCGTTACTTATATGAATTATACCAAGCATGGGTTATGGATTGACACCTGTTGTGATAAGAATTAAATAGCATTGTGGCTTAATGATGACTAAACACCTGGATGATTTTCAAACCAGCAACTTAGGACCGACAATTGAAGAATCGCCTGAGAGATTTTGCCATCCTGATAACTAATGAAATATTTAAGGAATGTATCTAAGGTGATACAGAAACAAAAAAAGAAAAAATAAATAAAAACGGAAGAAAGAAAGAAAGAAAGAAGACTCCATAATGGTGAGACCAATTTCTCCTCTTCTAGAATTAATCAAATGTGAGAGAACCCCCTGAGACCAACGTCAAATAAAAGTTGAAACAAATAATATAGCTACTAGAGAAAGTTTCGGTGGAAAATGTAGAAGCAATATAATTCAGCAAAAGCTACCGAATGTTGATGATTGAGGCTACATTAAGATAAACATTATTTTGTCTCTATCTTAATGTCATAATTTTCACAAATTTTATTATTATTATTATTATTTTGATGGAATATGCTGTTCATTAAATGGATAAAAGGACCCAAATCACACATGTTACAGCCTTGTAATTATTTTAGTATTTAAAGTTGAAACTTTATTATAGATAGTTGCTGTTAATATGGATATGTGTAAATTAATGCCATAATATGATCTCCTTGCAAATTTTGAATATGAAAACCTACATCTTTCTTTCATGATTGAACCTACAATCATCCATATGAAGCTAAAGTTTAAATTCATATATATTATCATTGTTTTCTTATGAACTCAACATCATGGATAAATTTCTATAACTTATAATGTTTATGGAATGTAGCCTTATGATGGTTCTTCTTGAAACTTAAATGTGATTTTAAAAATGAAATCTACATTTCGATTCAATCAAAATAATATATTATAAGTAAAATAATTTTTTAAAATATATATATATAGTAAAGGTTATAAAAAATATATAATATTTAAATAATTTCATACAAACTATATAGTCATTATGGACTTACACAAGCTTATGATGGATTATTTATAAAACGTAGGCACTATTAACATCTTTTGTATGTATGACGTAAAGTATGTCTATATATATATATATAATATCTTGTAAGAAGATATTTCAAAAACATATTATAACCATATATGAAGTATAATCACATTTTACAGGACAATGTTTGATAACTTTTGATGATAATATCATCACTTTATAAATCTAAATGAATATATGAAAGTTTTCATATGTATAAGAATTTTTATAATTTGGTTGAATTAGAGGATGTATCAAAGAAAGAATCAAAGGCTACATTTAAGTGTTCTTGTGTAAGTTAGGTTTAGAGATTAAGCTAGGTAAAATACTTAAGATTCTTAATTGATAAAGTTGAAGATATAAGTTAGAGGCTAGTTCCAAGGCTAAGTTAGAGTTTAAATTAGAGACTAAGTTAGAGGTAGTCTGGGACAACTATTCTCTTAGTAAAACAAACTTAAAATTTAGTAAGTAATATCAAGTTGGAATACACACACACACACACAATTTGTAGTGACTTTAGTAATATTCATCTACGTTAGGTGAGATAGCTGAAAGAGGAGCAACATGCTAACAAGTCAACTTGAGAACGGACAAAAGGCTAGGTAAGTGCATATTTTTATTTTTGTGTAAGTAGACCTATGTCTACTTGACTTGGAGTCAATTGTGTCATAAATTACAATTGTGTATTTGATTGATTGGATATGTAATTCATTGAATGTATAATGATTTAGTGAAGTGTTTCTTTATGTATGACTAATTTGTTAAGGTGTTTTATTATTTGGAAAACTTGGAAATTGTTCTGTCCTTCTGGGTGTTCACTTAAGTAATCCCTGTATGAAGGGTTGAATTGTCAAGTTTGGACACAAAGCTAAATTTAGGTTAATTGAGTTGTTTTGTATATAGAACTTGGGATTCATACTTGATACTAGGTTGCTTTATTGCTTGTTGCATTTATGGCAGGATATGAAATGAGGACCTATGAGTTAGGTTTTGTAAAATTGTGGCTTTACAAATAAGGAACTTGGTTTAAAAAGCTGTGTTTCCTTTAAAAGCATATAAAATCGCATTTGCTTAAGCAATATAACCACTCTTTGTGGTCTAATCAATAAAACTAGGGTTAGGAGTCCTACTCTCAAATAGCTCCTTGTTGTCATTTAGGTTCCTGGAATTTACATCTAGATGCCTAGTGATGTTGACTACCCGAAAGTAGACTAGGTAAATCTAGGATACTGGTACTAATGCATGTCATATACATAAGCATGGCACATATCATCGTTATTAACATGACTCGACTTGGTTTAATTTGTTTTGAGAATATGTATATTTAAGTTGCGATATATGTTGTATGCTTGCTAATAGTATGCTTAGTGTTGTGTTGTGTTTTATCCGCTCTCACTTTGCTTGTAGAGTTGAGGGGATACATGTTTATCCTTAGGTGAAGAAGAAAGCTTAGTAGGTATCACCATCAATTGGGGACGGACTTCAGAGAGCACACAGGACAAAGTCAGCTACTTTTGAAAGAAGCTTTGTTATATTTTCATCATAGTCCCAAAAGGAATCTACACTTATGTAATGAAAAAAAAAAAAAAACTACTGTATTTTAAGTTTAGTTATGTTAAGGTTGTACCCTTTTGTGTAAGCAAGTGTAAAGCTGAACTCCGTTGCAATACTCTTTATTATAAATATTATCTTAGTTGAATGTAAATAGGTATTCCAGTGTGATGAGACATCCCGTGCTATGTTGGGATGTGACAAATAAGCCCGATCAATAAGGCTACTAGCTAAAGTTGTTAATTTGTTTTTCTTCTAACCAAAACTATAAGTACCTAATAAGACCTTTTGAATGACGGACTTGATTGAAAACCTCTACTAATTGTTTGACCTTAGTGAGCTTATATACTTAAACGGTTGTTTTCCAATCACATGCCTTATTTGCTACCTTGTTATAAGTAGTAAAACCATAATCTTCCAACTTACAATGTATAATGGGGTCAATCCTAGTATAGAACAAATATTTCTTTAACTATAGATTATCTTTATAAGAGGTTAGTGCATGTCACATCAATCTATTAAATTCAATCCATATTGAATTGCATTCTTACCACCCTTCTCTAATTCAAACAAGTCTTGAAGCATCTTTATCTGAACACTATTAGGGAAGTATTCTTTTCTAAATTCATCCCAGAACACTTGCCATGTAATATTTTCTCCTAGTTGGTTGGCTTTAGAGTCCTCCCAACTTGTGCTACTAATTTAGCATAAACATACCATACGCCCACTTTTGATACTTTGGAATTCTAAAAGCTTCAAAACTTTGCTCAATTTAGGCTAATCAACCATCAATTGTAGTAGGTTTACCCATCTTACCCTCAAAATACCATGTTACCTTAATGAATTTAGATAGCTTACCAACATCTTAAGATCTATCTCCTCTCTATTACATCTCCTAAGGCCTACTATTCATTGCATTTCCTCTTATAACATGATATTGGATTAATGTACCCTATTGCCATATCATAGTATGTATACTAGTGAGTAAATGACTAATAGGAATCACTTCCTTCAAGGATGGGGGTATATCCTACCTAAGTTGCTCCCGTAGTGGTGAAGGAGCTGGTAGTGAAGGGTCTTAATTTCCTTCAACCCTTCCATTATGGTTTTTATTTGCATTATCACTAATTGCTTAACTTAATATTAATAACTTATGGTACTTACATTTATATCCATTTATAAGTTCATTTGATAACACAATCTTGCTCCTATATATAATTCAAGAGTTTACATTCCCTATAACTTAACATATATGTTGATAGTCAGTTTTCATTCACCCGTCTTACTCGTCCATTTGGCTGCTGATAGGTTATAAAATTTATATTCTCAGCATCTTGCTGAGTAATTGACATTCTCGGCACTACGTCGAGTAACAAAGTTTTGTTGTTGATTTGAATTCAAGTCTATGGCGTGAATAGTTATCACAAGCACAATTATGTTACATAACTGCCTGCTCTCCTTATATTTAAGAAAAGGTGTTTAATCAATAAGCTTCCATGTGTCTCAACAGTTATCTCGATAACTGCTCCTTCAGACATGATAATCTCCTATAAATACGGGAAAGAAACTCTATAAGAGGCATCTGATAACTCTTAACTTCTTTACTTTACCCTTCTCATTCGTACTTACTAACTTAAGCATTGGAGTGGCCATACCAAACTAGCATCGGTACCAAGCATTTTCTTATCTTTGCAGGATATTTTCAACCCCCAAAATTCACCAACAACATTTGGCGTTGTTTGTTTTTCCAAAACACACCCACATGGCTAAGACTTAAATGACCAAAAGCGTAGGTGTTGGCACTTTCTCCCAACACCTTAAAAAGGGGAGTCAGCATACTGATGAGTAACGACTGGTTAGACTCTAGCAACTTTGCCTTGATTTGGCTAAGGAAAACTTAAAGTTAAACAAAAAACATAAATAGATCCTTAACTTACTCCATAATAGTATCCATCTATATTAGAACAAATACCATGGCAATCATGATGATGATAATAGTGATGATTCAATTTATTCACCAAAGTTAGCAAAAAATCAAGCTAAGGTCGTGATGGGACCATCGACTCTTGCATTCAAAAAGAATAACAAAAGCAAGCAACTGCAGTAGGTGCACCATGCGAATCCCTCACATGTTAGCACCTCTACTGCAACAAGCAAGCAATTCTAAATCAAGAAGAGACCCTTTGTTCTAGAGATTTTGGAGAAAGTAATACCTCGACAAATTAAGCTGCCATAGTTTGAAACTTATGACGGAACAAAAGACCCTGAAGACCACCTGGAATACTACCGTATGTTGGCCAAGTTGTATGGTTTGAGTAATGTAGTGGCCTATCAAGCTTTTCCCTTAAGTCTAAGGAATGCAACCAACACATGGTTCAAACACTTGAAACCAAACACCAATTCTTGTTTTGATGAATTAGCAAAAGTGTTTCTTCAACACTTCCTTGTAAGCAAACTTCCTATTAAGAATTCTTCAATTCTTAACACAATCTAACAAAAATCAAATAAGTCGATAAGAGACTACTTAGCCAAGTTTATGGCCAAAATGCTTCAAATCCCAAAATTGGATATGAGTGTAGCCCTTAACACTGTAATCGATGGAGTTAAGCCCCATAGAGACTTTTTTAAGTCTCTTGTAAAGAACAAGCCAAAAAATTTCATTGAGTTCAAGGCTAAAGCCACCTCACACATTTGTTAAGAAGATATCATAAAGGCTTGGTAAGAGGCAAATCAGAATAGAGGAGAGAGAAAAAATGACAAGAGAAAAAGTGCAAAGGATAAACTCAACTTAAATGACAATCAAAGTTCGAATATTAAGAGAAAGAGATTAAGAATTCCAACATATTCATCCTACACATTCGTCAATCGTCTAATTTTAGACATACTGATGGACGTACATAGGGAGAGAGGTGTTCTGCAATGGCCAAAAAGAATAAGAGGAAATCCTTCGAGGAGAAATTCCAACAAGTACTGTGACTTCCACCATGACAAAGGTCACAACATAGATGAATGCATCCAGCTCAAGAACATGATTGAGGATGCGATTCAACATGGGCATTTGTGAAAATTCCTAGCACATGATGCCAAAAAAAATATCGAGAGATCGTCCCAAAGGAGATGTAAGGAACAAAAGAATGACACTCAGCTAACTATGGCCAGGAGAGATACAAGGGATGCAAATCCTAGTAGAGCACCTAATGGAGTGATCAACATCATTGTCAACAGACCTACTATAGGCCAATTAAGCTCTTCGAGTTGAACGAATGCCAAAAATTACATCTGCAACATCCAAGGCAAGAAGGTCAGGATCAACAATACAATTTCTTTCACGGAGGATGACTTTGAGGGCATCTAGAGACTGTATGATGACGTATTAGTTATCAGTGCAAAAATCGCAAACTTTGAAGTCAAGAAGATTCTTCTTGATACAGGAAGTTCGACTAATATCATTTTTCAACATGCATTCAACTAGATGAGACCCAAGATCAAGGTACAGCTAAGATCTTATAAGTATGATTTGTATGCCTTCAATAACCAACCAATTCAAGTAACCAAAGTAATTTCTTTACCGATACAAATCGGCGATGATGAATATGTCGCAAAAGATAAAGTGGACTTCCTCATCGTCAAATGTTAGTCCCCATACAACATGTGAGATGGTCGTGTTAGCATCTATTCAGCATCATCCTTTTAACTACACATCTTAAAGCCAAGTTCCATACTTCTACTGGAGTCGGCGTATGCAAAGGGGACCAGTAATTGGCAAGGTCCCTATATTTGAGGGCCTTTAGACGAGAAGAAGTATTTCGGTAGAAATCTATCTAGAAGGCAAGTTAGTTGCCATAGAAAATGCTGAGAGTGATACTGAGGAAATTTCTTTAGGAGATGACCCTAAGAAAACTACGAAGATTGGGAAACCCTTATCAATAGATATTCAGAAAAGTTTAATTAACTTCTTGCAAGCCACTATTGACGTGTTTGCATGGTCTCCTTCAAACATGCCAGGTATCCCGAGAGAAGTTATGGTCCACAAGCACCAGATTGATCCGAGTGCAAAGGTGGTCCAATAAAAGAAGAGGCATTTTGCACCAGATAGACAAGCAACAATAAAGGAAGAAGTCTAGAAGTTATTGAAGGTAGGATTTATTTAGGAAGAGCATTACCCAACTTGGCTAATCAATTGTGTGTTAGTCAAGAAGTCTAATGGTAAGTGGCAAATGTGCATAGACTTTATGGATCTCAATAAGGCCTGCCCTAAAGATTGTTTCTCATTATCGAAAATTGATCAGATGATAGACATAACCACTGAACACTCGTTACTTTCTTTTATGGATACTTTCTCTAGATACAACCAAATCAAGATGGACAAGGAGGATGAAATCCATACTTCTTTGTTACCAATTTTGGAATGTATTATTACATGGTGATGCCTTTTGGGTTGAAAAATGCCAGTACAACCTACTAGAGACTTGTTACCAAGATGTTCAAACCCTAGATTCATAGAAACGTTGAAGTATATGTAGAAGACATGATTGTGAAGAGTGTAAAGGACAATTGGCATCTTGCTAACCTTGAAGAGATATTTGCTACATTGAGGAAATACAACATATAACTCAATTCATAAAAGTGCATCTTTAGAGCAACATTAGGAAAATTTTTAGGATACATGGTTACTCGGCACGGCATTGAGGCCAACTTGAGAAAGATTAAAGCGATGAGGAACATGAAGTCCCCTCACACAGTCAAGGAAGTATAGGAACTTATCGGGTGTATAGCTGCCCTCAATAGATTTGTGTCGAGAAGTGCTGATAAGTGTACGGAATTCTTTAAAATCTTGAAGAATTTGAAAGAATTCAAATGGTTCAACAATTGCGAGAGAGCTTTTAACGAGCTCAAAGAATTCCTTGTGTCGCCACCAATACTCTCAACACCTATTTTAGGAGAGAATTTATATTTATATCTATCGGTTGGCTATCAGGCTCTTTCTTCTGTATTGGTCCGAATTGATGGCAAAGAGCATCGACCCATTTATTATGTGAGTCATGTTTTGTAAGGGCTAGAGCTTCGGTACATAAAAATTGAAAAATTTGTTTTAGTAATGGTTCTCTCAGTAAAGAAGTTGAAGCCATATTTTGAGGCTCACCAGATCATAGTATTCACCGATCAGCTATTGTAGGAAGCATTGCAACATCCTAACTCCTCTAGGAGGATGATGAAATATGCCATAAAGCTGAGTGCTCATAGTGTACAATACAAACTTAGAACAGCACTAAAGGCTTAAGTAATGGCAGATTTTGTAGCCAAGTTCACTAGTGAGGAAGATAGTATGAAGTTTGTCGAGAAACCTATTTAGTTCCTTTATGTGGATGGTTCTTTAATAAGAGAAGGAAGTGGTGCAGGCTTTGTTCTTCAAGGCCCCCATAATGTCAAAGTTCATTATGCTTTGAAATTTGGATTCCAGGCCAGCAACAACGAAGCAGAGTATGAAGCTTGATTGCTGGATTGAAACTGGCAAAAGAAATTGGCACCAAGAAACTTGAAGTGTTCTCTGATTCACAATTAGTAGTGAATTAAGTCACGAGAAGTTACGTAGCAAGGGAAGAAGAGATGAGCAAGTATTTCTTGGTGGTACAAACGCTCGCAGAAGGGTTTCAATCTTTTTCCATCTACAAAATTCCAAGAAGTAAGAATATTGCCACCGACAAGTTATCAAAATTAGCTAGTATGACATTCCTTAAATTGAGTGACAAACTTTCTATTGAATTTCTTCCATAGAAAATTTTATCCACTCTTTCGCATAGCTATGAGTTGGCTCTTTACCCAAGAGAAGAATCTTGGATGGATTACCTAGTTGATTATTTGAGAGATGGTACTCTCCTAGATGACAAGAAAGGAGCGCGAAGATTGACTTACCAAGCCATGAATTATATGTTGATTGATGGTCAATTGTATAAACGCATCATATCACAACCCTATCTTCGATGCCTTCCTCCAAGAGATTCCCAAAGGGTGTTATCTAAGCTACATGATGGCATATGCAGCAACCACATAGAAGCACAAACACTGTATGTTCGAGCACTATGACTAGGCTATTACTAGCCAACCATGAGAGAAGATGCAAAGGAAGTTGTCCAATAGTGTCCTTAATACTAGAAACACGAGTCGCCAAGTCATGCACCTGTAACTGATTTATGTAGCCTAACCAGCCCTTAGCCTTTCACCTAGTAGGGGCTAGATATTTTTAGACCCTTTTCAAACTCTACTAACCAATGACAATTCATCATTGTTGCTATGGATTACTTTACCAAATGGGCAGAGGTAGAGGCTGAGGTAATAATGAAGATCATTGAGCAGAAAGTGGAAGTGTTCATTTTGGCTGAGGTAATAGCGAAGATCATTGAGTAGAAAGTGGGAGTGTTCATTTTTAGTTCCATCATATTAAGATTTGGAGTTTCTTACATGATAATCACAGATAACGACCCACAGGTTGATAACAATAAATTTCGAGCATTTTGCGAGAAGTACAACATTCGCCTCATAGTACACATTCAAACAAATGGACAAGTTGAAGCCGTAAACAAGATCATTTTGTACAGCCTAAGACAGAAAGTAAATCAAGTCAGAGGGAAATGGGCCGATGAACTGCCAAAAGTTTTTTACGGTACCGAACCACCCACAAAACTATGACTTAGGAGATGCCCTTTAGGTTAGCATATGACATGGAAGCCATGTTGCCGATTGAGTTGGATTTACAAAAGCTGCGGATGTAGAATTTTGATGTTATGGCTAATTAAGTTAGATTAATAGTAAATTTGGACACCATTGAGGAAATTCGAGATATTGCAAGAGCTAGGGTCATAGCGAACCAGCATAGAGCAACAAGATATTACAATCAGAAAGTGAAGCATAAGGTCTTTTAACCTGGAAATCTAGTTTACCGGAAGATGGAAGCTATCGGCCTATGAGTGAGTCAAGGGAAGCTTGGCATGAATTGAGAGAATTCTGTCAAGATCTAAGAAGTCGTTAGCCAAGGGGCCCATCGATTAGAAAGGGTGGATGGATCAATCATCCCTCGAGCATGGAACATTGAGAATTTGAAATTATATTTGAATTGATTTGTCGGATGATTTTCACCTTCACTTGTTTGGCAACAGCCAACTTGCTTGTAAGACTACAATACTTTTTATGAGAATTATGTTTGAGGTATCATTATGTTTCTTGTTTTTGTTATGACTGCTGAGTTAATGAAGTTCTAGATTGTACGACAAATGAACTGACCTAAGATCTAGCCTATCACGATTAACAAACTGCATAAATTAATCTTACAGCCGAGTAATGTGGCTAGTCCATGCTTCAAATGACTAACGAATAAAGTCTAGAGAGAAACGATTGGGTGCGTGAAATAAAACATGTCAAGAAACAACTGGGCATTTGAAATAAAACATACCGAGAAACAATTGGGCGTATAAATAAAACATGCCGAGAAACAATTGGGCGTGTAAATAAAACATGCTAAGAAACAATTAGGCATGTAAATAAAACATACCAAGAAACAATTAGGCATGTGAAATAAAACATACCAAGAAATAATTGAGCATATGAAATAAAACATGCTGAGAAACAATTGGGTGTGTGAAATAAAACATGTCAAGAAACAATTGGGCGTATGAAATATAACATGTCAAGAAACAATTGGGTATGTGAAATAAAACAAACAGAAAGACATTAGGCATATGAAATGAAACATGTTGACAAGTAAGAACATGTGAAATAGAACACAAGGAGCACGTAGTGCATGAAATAAAACATATTGAAAACAATTATATGAAAGATATTTTATTTAACAAATGTAGTTACCAATGTACAACCTATTGTATGAAAGATATTTCATTCAAACAGTAACATGAGAGGACGTAAGGTACAAAGACTACAAAGAAAATCCTATGGGTTACTCTCAAAATTAGCAAAAGTAATTTTTGGATTAGAGGCTGGGGCTTTCTCCGAGGAAGCTTCTTTCTTGGCACTTGGGGTCTCAAAGTCGGCAGATTTCTCTTTCCGCTCATAAGGGATCAATTTTGATAGACGTTCTTTGCCTTTCCCTGGATCCTCAACATGAGCTTCGTCATCGCCCTTACTAACAATCTCAATACCTACCTCACCATCATCATCTTCGTCAACACTGCTAACTTTGTTGTCGATGTCGGTGAAGTTAAGGTAGGAGAGATCATAATCAAGGTGTAACTTCAGGATCTCCTATCTTGTCACTTTGACCACCTCCAACAACTTCTTCTATAGAAGTCTCTCGTACTGCCAACTAAGAGTGACTATATCGAGAACCTCTTCAACTGATGGCCTTCTCCTCACATTCTCCTCTAATTCAACAATGCGGCTTTGTAAGTTCGAGTTATTTGTCTCTAACTCTTTAATCTGCATTATGAGCTTGTCTTTCTCATTACTCATTGTATAAAGAATTCGACCTAACCATCAACACTCTTCTTTTTTCTTCTATAGCTCCTCCTTTAGGCCTTTAGACTCCTTGTACTACTCTTCCATTTTGGCCTTCAAGCTCGAGACTTCATCAACAGTAAGGGTATGTGCTAACTTTTCGACAGTAAAGTCTTCTTAGAGCTTTCTTGCCTCTATCTCGACCCTTATCCTTGCATTCTCGGCAACAGCAGTTTGGGCTGAGGATGTAAACCCCTACATTTTTCGATCTAACTTCTGAAGTAAACTTAAGTATGTTAGATAATCTAGGAGTTAACAAGGCTAATGAAAGTGAAAACCCTAAAATAACTAGTCAATCGTGTATAAAATTTTTCTACCCTAAACATATGTAAACACTAAAGATTTCATTCGAAAGTGATATAAACCTTAAAACTATAACCTTAAAGATAAACAAGCACCAATTTATCATAATATACCCTAAAACCCTAATTGATAATATAACATTCGTATTTTGTCAAATCATTAGTGAAAAATTAGAGATAACTTTCAATTATGCATACATATTTAGAATCCTTAAGTAATCCTTTAGAAACTAAGATAATGTATCATAGATCATATTCATCTTCTAAGTATATAATTAGGATAGTAATACATAGAGTTAGGGGTTTAGTTAATGCTTAGGTTACATGTAATAAATCTTAATACCCTAATTGATACTTTTTATACTAGATATACTAAGTAGCCTACCAAATGATGTATATAGGATATAAATGCCTAAAGTAAGATCTCATCATCTATTTTTACTAATCAATTCACCAAATATCTCATTTCCTTTCATTTCCTTAATTTTTCTCTTAATTTTCCTTAATTACTACGTTATGTATACTAAATAACATATGCTTTTGGAAAGTTGACCAAGTCAGCATATGTTGACCAAGGTCAAAAGATTGACTAAAGTTAACATGTAGAAAAGTCAACAAAAAGTCGCTTTCACATTAGAAAAATATCTATGTCTTCTTTTCTTTTAGCTTTTTCTTCCCTTTCTTTTCTATTATTGCCATCCACACCTTATCTCCTTCTAGACTCCACTTTCTTCTTCTTTTCAAACATAAAACAAAACAAAAATCAAGCCCTTACCCCACCTCCATAGCCATGACCTCCCCTTTCCCTTTCACTTTCCAAATTTGCATCCATATTTCAAGAACAAACTAAGGTATGTTATTATGTTATTATGTATTGCTTTGTATTATTTACTAGTTAGGTGAAGAGGTAGATTAGATGAGTCGTTTATTTATTATGTATATCTATATTGAAGAAGGCATAAAGCTTCAATCTTTAGGTGTAGAAGAGTAGAAATCATTGTAATGTGGAAGAAGATGCATGTGTATATGTCTTTAAGTATGTGTACATAAGGGTATACTAGAGAAATACAAATATAAAGACCTTTGTACATAAGTATTCATTATGTACATAACCTAAACTAAGACATATACTAACTATACATACCTATACCATGCTAAATATATCCTTAAAATACAAAAAGAATGAAATTTGAGAAGCTTTCATAAGAGGAATTTTAGGCATATGAAACTCATATAAAAATACGTACCGTATGTATATGCGGGTATATGTATAAGTATAAATACAGTATAAATATAAGTATATATATTAGTATACTAGTATACATACAAATAGAGTAAAGGTATAAGTATACACTTAACATATGTATAAGTGTACAAAAGTGTACATAATACACTTAAGCATGAGGTAAGGCTTATGTAAGCAAAGGATGATGTAAGTAATGATATAATCACATGATGACATAAGCCATAACATAAGCAAATGATGATATAAGCAATGATACAAGCGATTGATGACATAAGCAATGACATAAACATAAGTTTATAAAATAAGAATTGAGAAGAGTACATAAGAATTAGGTACATAAATTAGTAAACCCTAATATACTTCTAAAATTAGATTAAACTTAATTAAGTACATGAATTAGTAATATCAAGGTAAAATTCTCTAAGTGTAAGAATCTAAAGGCTAACTAAATCATTAAGTACAAAAATAGGATATAAATATAAGCAATAAGAATAATTAAGTTTCAATAATTAAAATTTCCATAAATTTAGTCCATATCATAAAACACAGGTCTTAACATCCAAAACGGACATTACCGTGTGAACGTACATTCGAAAACGATGAAAAACGACTATAAATTCATAAATATTAGAAATAGAATGAAAAAGTTACATACGATTAGTGATAAAGTCTAACTGGATAAAAGTTGATAGTAATCTAAGTAGAATTAGGTAAATAAATATTTAGAATTACTAGTTAATTCAATTACTTACTAGTGTTATTATATCGTAATGATCAGGTGATCCCAAGGTTGGCAAGGATCTCTCGATTGATTACTATGACTAGAGCGAGTCGTCATAGTTGAATGAGTATTTACCCTATGATTCCATGCTTGTATGTGATTGTAGATAGTAGACTTAAATGTTATTATTAATTGACTGTTGTGTGGGGTCGAGAAATGCTTGTGTATGTTATTACATGCTGAGTTGTGAATCTACCTTAAGTACAGATAATACTTTGTTTGTTGCATGGTAGTTTAGAAAATGATTGTATGTACTATTAGATGGTCATATCATAATTGGACTTAATTATACTCGACTCATAAGAAGAAACTAGTACATGCATTAACATGCATTGCATAGACACAATTCCAGCCGTCACATCACATGGAGGTAAAGAGAGGCCATTTGGGGGTTATTATTATTAATTTATTGGTTCTGTACGATGCACTTGTACAAAATGACCTTACCTTGGCCCGTAGAAATACTAGGCGTTGAAGGCGCCACCCACCTGGCTAAGGGTCGAATCTAAAGGCCTCCATTTAGGGGTAAGTATGGATTGCAAGGGCCCACTCACGATCCACACTCACGATTATACTAGAACTTGATTTTTATGAAAATAAAATACTTGTTTGATTTAAGTATGGAACATGGAGTTTCATAGTAAAGTAAGTTCTAGTATAATACCCGGATCTGATTGGTGTCATATATACTCCAACCCTGACTTCAGAGGACGTTAAATCTGAGTTATGTATATAGACTAGTTAACTATACGTATTGTTTGGCATTCTATTTGATCATTCATTCATATGTGTGAACATAATGTATTTATAACTTGCCTATAGTGTAGCTGAGGGTTTTGCTTACTAAGCTTAGGCTTACCCCCTTAGACTTTTGCTGTAAGATAACTTTTTCATAGAGGTTGGCTGAGGAATGCTACAGGTTAGCTTGGAGACTTGAGCAAGAGTGAGCCATCCTGTGTATTGAGAGAGAACAGATTATGTAGACTCTTATTTATGTATTTTTGTTTTACCGGTAATATAGACTTAGATATATTAAATTACTGTGTATTATAAGCTTTGTAGTTCAAATTTTATATAAATATGTTTTTGTGATGATATCATATAGATTTGTATGTTCTTAGGAAACTAGTGGTTATAGAGCCTTATATATTGTGTGAAGAGTATATGATTGGAAGGGCAACTAATCAAAGGTTCTTCGTTCAGTATACGGCGTCTATCATGACTAGGCCGTCCTCAATTTGTGACAGAGGATACATTATATGCATATTCAATTTTCTGCAACAATTTCATTTAATATGATGAGTACCCGAAATGACTCAATAGAATACACGAAGACTACTATAGATCTTATCTTTTTAGTCTCTTTATCAGCCTCATCTAAACTGTTAGAATGTGGCTACTCGTCTGAAAAGGAAACTGAATATCAACAATTGAGTAAATTGAATAGTCATAAAGATGGATATAGATACTTATGTCATATAACTTTGCCACGATATGAGCCTTATTACAATTGCCGACCCTATCAACATCCTTCTTGGCAATCTCTTTATCCTTTGGAAGAATAATTCGTCCTATCAAGGCTAAAGATTTTGTCCTATCGCCCAAGGCCGAATCGATATCCAAAACATTTTGGCTCCAACATGGGATGAAGTACTCGCTAACCTCCTTATTGGGGAAGAATTCAACACTAATGATGCTGAGAACTTTGGATCATATGGCATCCTTCATCATCTCATCCAAACCTTTAGACCTTTTAGTAGGTAGTCGGCTAGCAAATTCCTTTCTTAGTCTCTTATCATCACTAAGCGTTGCCTCCAACACCTACGATGATCCTTTGACAATGGTGGCATCCTCAGCCTCCTTACAGGGTTAGCTCTCTCAGCCTACATTTCTCGGTTCAACAAAAGGTTGAATATTTTCGATCGAAGGCTTCACATAATGAGGAACCTTGATTGGCACTATTTTTTCAACTTCCTTCCACTTATTGAATGGCTGTAAGGTCTTCTTCTGTGTTGCTGCCTGCTTAGATGTGTCCTCTTTTGCCGTTTTCTTCACAGCAGCAGCCCGAGTAGATGTTGCCGCTGTGGCTGCTCTCTTGTCAATTTTTTATTTTTTAGCCTTTACTTAAGCTAATAGCTTGGTAGGGTTTACCTCACCAGCACTCATATCTGCAACATGAGCAAACAAGTTAATATTAATATGGGAAAAGAATAAACTTACATTATTCATGCCAAGCAAGGCTCAAAAGCAACAATTCTCCCCTCAAGTTGCAAGAACAGCTTTCCTCTTATGGCTATACTCAGCAAAGTGGTAACTCATTAGCGAACCTTCTTTTTCAAAAAAGATTAGGTCTCCACTTTTATAACACCATATAATTCTCTCAGCATCCTAAAAGAACATTTTGTTCTTCCTCCTTTCCTGAATTTTCTTTGCTGCTGCTACTACATCATTCGACATCAAATCTATATCTTTAGTGTGGATTGGCTCAATCTATTGAATCTAAAAGTCCAGCTCTTCATTAGATACTATTGACACAAATTTATCATACCATTTGTAGATCTTAGACTCTAACTGTAAACCCTGCGAATCAAGCTCTCTAAGTATGGAACCAAACGCTCAAACTATAGATGATTTCCTAAAGTCAATAGAGCCAGTGAGATTTAAAACCGATTAAAATCTCAATTCAAAACCTAAAGTGAATATGAAAAACCTTAAATTATCAATTGAACCTCTAATCATAAATGAAGACCTTAAAACCTCAAGTATATGTAACTGCAAAAGTTAGTCTCGAACCTCATCAAAACCCTAAGATAACCATCTAAGATTTAATCGTGTAAGAATATATTAAACCCTAAATGTGTAAAAACACTAGAGATTGCACTCAGAAGTAATAAAAACCCTAAAACTATCACTTTAAGGATATAAAAGCATTAATCCACCATAATTTACTCTAAAACCCTAAGCGATAATATATCCTCCATATTTTGCCATTTCATTAGTAGATGACTAAAGATAACTTTCAATCATGCATAAATATTTAAAATACTTAAGTGATCCCTTAGAAACTAAGATATTGCATCCTAAATCACATTCATCTTTTAAGTATATAACTAGGTTAATATTACATAGAGTTAGGGGTTTAGTTAATGCTTAGGTTAAATGTAGTAAACCTTAATACCTTCAATGATACTTTTCATGATAATTACATAAAGTAGCATACCAAATGATGTTTCTAGGATATAAATACTTAGAGAAAGATCTCATTACCTATTTTTCACTAATTATTTCAACAAACCCCACATTTCCTTAATTTTCTTCCTGATTTTTCTTAATTAGTTCATTATGAGCATTCAAATTACATGCAATTCTAAGAGAGTTGTATAAACCCTACTTTTAGTGGACCTAAGACTTGATTAAAAGTACTTTCCGAACGTTCCCAAAGATCAACTAAACCAAAAACTTAAGTTTATATTTAGAAACGAATTAAATTTTTATAATTCAAAAGCCAACTGTTGATAAAACCCGAGCTTGAAGAACTGCAAGCTCTAAAGTTACTTAAAACCCTAAACCTTAAAACCATTAAGGAATTTTAACCCTAAATAATTAATCGATAATTTAATTTGAATAATTTCATTCAACTTTAGAAAATTTCACAATTCTACAAAAATCAAATCACAAATTACAAAACAATGTAAGATAAAAATCCTAAAACAATTTTCAATAAGGCTATGCCTTTATCTTCATGTATAAGCCTTACACATAAATAAGTAGACCAACCAATCACCTTAAATAACTTATCAATTGAGAGTTGGAATCATTTATCAATTGATAACTTATTAAAATCTAGTGATAAGACAATCTCCTTATCACCTCTTCACTTATACTACATATGGACAATTTTTCACAAGATTTCATAAGCTTAACTTTAATAAATGAGACAAGACCATTCCATGGACAAAAAGGACTTGAAATGGCAGATCTAAACAAGGAAGAAAGGGGGACCATACTCTTGTCTTTCAAACATTAATCACTTTTTCTTACACTTCACTAATCACCCCTTAATGCTTACATCATCAAGAGTTGCAATTGTTGACTTTTTGTAAGCTTCAAGACAACACTTTCAAGACATTTAAACACTCCTTCTCTCTCCCTTTCCAACCGGCCACACTCTCCATCATTTCCCTCATTTTCAATTTCACTTTCATTTCATCTTTCTCTCTTTTGAAACAAACATAAAAAGGGGAAACAACCTTACCCCACAAAATCCATTTTTCTTCCATTTTGAAGCTTCACTCACGGCATTTTTTTCTCTTGTTCTTGTGTAATTTTCTTTCACCATCTAAGGCCTTTTAAGTCCATTAGAATCTTCCATAAACCCCATTCCAAAAGACCAAAAGATTTGGGTTTCAAAAGGTGGCTAAAAGGAAGATGCAAAGTTAAAGGCTTAAGTGGAACCTTAGTGCACAACCACCAAAATTTTGCATTAAGGACGAGTAAGTGTTTCTTGTGATATGTGGATTAGTATTTATGTTAGGAGACTTGGATTTCTTGAAGATATGAGTAAGGTTTGAGTTGTTATAGCATCAAAAATCGTTTTAAGAAACAAACCCTAAAACCCTTACATGAAGTTGAAATATGAGCATGTAAAGTTGGTGTTTTGTATGAACATTTGTTTAATGCTTTGAATGGAAGATTTTAAGTTAAGAAATCTTGAAATGAGAACTTTAATGGAAGATAAGCATGCTGGACGTGAGGGCTCCATAGTCATTTGGATGTTGATTTTGTTTCCATTAAGTTAAACATGCTCAAATCTAGACTTAAGTTAAGGAAAAATCCATCACATGAAGTTTTATGAAGAAATCAACTTTGTATGACATGAGCTATGATATGAGAGTTGTATTAAGTATAAGATCTTTTATTTCTTTATGTGGAGCATGAGTTAAAGGATCATTTGATGGAAGAAAACTTAAGTTAAGATTTGTATACAAGTAGTTAAGTGCATAATCTACCACTTAAACTTAAGGAAATGATGAAACAAGTTGAAAAACCAAATGAGGACCTCTTGGAACCATCATCAACAGATCTGGAACGTAGGAAAAAGAAGCTTAAAAATATGATAAAAGTGAATGAATAAAGTGAAAAGATTAACCAAAGCAAGTATGGTAAGCATACAAAGCTGAAAACTCAAAACCGAGCCTAAAACTCTCAAAACAAGCCTACAACTCTAAGTTGGGCCTTCAATGAAATTCTGACCAGCACCTTAAAGTATCAAGAGGGGTTATTTTGGAGCCCATAAGAAATCCACCTAAGGCCCCATAAGCCCACCAAAGTCATTAACTTTAGTTTGAACCAAAAACAAGCCCATTTGACAACTTAAGCCCATTAAAGGGCCCAAGAAGTGGTTGTTAGCCTTAGGAATATAAATCAAAGTTGTAAATCTAATCTCAAGGAGTATTTTAAGCTTAGGATAAAATCTTAAGACCAAGCCCAAAGGATTTCTCAAGTTATCAAAAAGCCCATTTATCAAACAAAGCCTAAAAGCACTCCAACACATGAGGAAAGCTACTGTTCTGACCCATGGACAGATTTGCATGCCTCATTTCGAAAATCTAACCTCACCACGTTAAACTACACTCGAAAACGATGAAGATTGACTATAAGATCATAAAAATCGGATTTAAAATGAGAAAGTTATGTGCGATTGAACTTTTAAGTAAAATCGGGAAAAATTATGAAACCAAATCCAAAGTATAACTTAAAGGGTTTTAGCTTAGCTTTCTAGGTTTTATTTCAAATCCTTATAGTATCATATTTGCGATGTCTAGGGGACCCGGCTTTGGGGAGACGACCTATCCCGAATTATTTTGATTGATCCACATGGCTGAGTGAGTAAATTCCCGTTAACTCTTTACTTAATTGTGCTTGTAGAATAGATGCACCTAAACTTATATATATATATAAATTTGGATGCTTGTGAGATATGGGAGATGCATGTGTATGAATTTGTGGATGAATGTGATGACTTGTTAATTATATTTCATAAAGGGAATTGTTTGCATTATATATACATGTGAATTGTATGGAATGAAATTGTTTGATCATCCTGAAAATTGAGATAATCACTTATCTGATTATGAAATCAAAATGAATCATGCATACCCCATATAACATACGGATAACACCGACTGCCGCTTCATGCAGAAGATGGGAAGGGACTCACAGGAATACGAGTTTCCTGCAAGATTAGGCACTAGCTACGCCATCATATATATATTGAGTCTCTATCTTAGGCTGATGGGCTTACTAGGCGCTAGGAGATGCCAACCGTCGGCAAGGGGCCGAGTCTTATGGCTTCTGCTTAGGGCGTGTGATTGTGGATTACGAAGGCTACCACACCGCTAGACTTGGGATTTTGAAAATATGATTTATTATTCGGTAATGAAAGTATATATATATGTATATATATACATAGTTTTGTTTTGACTTAAGCACAATAGTACTAATGAATTAAAACCCAAGGTCTAGAACCCGGATTTTGGTTTGGGTCGGTTAATTATCTCCAAACCCCGACTTCAGGGGGCGTAATTCTGAGTCGTATGCAGTTCCTAGGTCACTACATGCGTTGTTTGGCATACTGATTATTCATGCATTTATATGATTGTGCATTTAATAAATTTCTGTCATGCGGTATTGATGAGGGTAATTATCTCACTAAGCGTAAGCTTACACCCCAACAGTTCTTTTCCTTGCAGGTTGATCGATAGTTGGGAATGGGAGAGGAATTGAGTGCAGAGTGCTACCATTGAATTAGTATGATGAAAAGCTGGTGTAGTTAATTCGGAATGCTCCGAAAAACAACTAATGTCTCAATTAAGTTTAGTATCTTTAGTAAGTTTAGAATTTTCTAAAATTGTCTATCTTATTTCATTATTTTGGTAGGGGATACCGATTCTCTACGGTTCTGAAGAATTATGGAAAAATGGATATCCATAATTATTTATATTATATAATGAGTCAATGAACTAAAATTGAAGACTCTAGCAAATAACCATTTAAAGTCTTGCAATCTCTGACTTGCAAGGCGATTTTCTTATCATGGGTACACACGTGATATGGAAATTCTAGGCAATACTACTAGGCCCCTCCTAGGGTCGTTACAAGTTGACTAAGTCAAAGGTTGAGCAAGTCAACAAATGTCATTGTCATCTAAAATTCTCTTCTCCTTTCTAATGATTTCTTCTCTTTTCTTTTGGATTTTTCTTCCCTTTTTCCTCACTTCGTTGCCGTCCATTCTTCTCCCTCTTCTAGACTTTAACTTTCTCATTTATAAAACACAATTTAAGACAAGAACAACTCCTTTTCCTCTTCCATTTCAAACCGTGAACTCCCCTTTGCTTTATCATCTTCACTTTTCCAAAATTTCACTTTTACAATCTTAAATACCACCACACACCAATCTACTATATTTACTTGCTTTCCTTTTCAAATTATAAAGGAGAAAAAGGTATGTTTTATATGATTTCTTATCTTAATTAGTGAGTTAGTTATCTATCTAAGATTAGTATAGGAACTTTATGTAATTTGTGCTTTTGTGTTATGGAAGGAAAGGAATCCTTATACTTATGCTTGAGTGTAGAAATACCCATGTACATAGATCAAGTGAGTATATATAGAGTGTACATATTAGGGTTTTAGTGAAACACATAGTATAAGTGTATAAATCCTTAGCTAAATGGAAAGAAGAACACTTGCACATATGCTTAAATATGTGTATATAAGAGTATACTTAATAAATACATGTATGGGAACTCTTGTACATGAATAACCATTATGTACATAACCTAAAAGGAGGTTTATACTAGTTATACATACATATGCCATGCTAAATACACCCTTAAAGTACAAAAATATAAAAATTGTGAAGATTTCTTGAGAGGGTAAATAAGGCATACGAAAATATGTATAAAAATATGTATACCACCATATGTGTATATGGGTATATGTATTAGTATATGTATAAGTACATAAGTATACATATTAGTATGTATATAACATATGTATGAGTCCATAAGGACATACATACATAAGGATATATATATATTTATATGTAAAGAATGATCACATAAGCCATGACATAAGCAAATGATGATATAAGCAATTATACAAGCGATTGATGACATAAGCAATAACATAAGCATAAGTTTATAAAATAAGAAATGAGAAGAGTACATAAGAATTAGGTACATAAATTAGTAAACCCTAATACACTTCCTAAATTAGATTAAACTTAATTAAGTATATAGATTAGTAATATCAAGGTAAAATTCTCTAAGTGTAATAATCTAAGGGCTAACTAAATCATTAAGTACAAATAAAGGATATAAATATAAGCAATAAGAATAATTAAGTTTTCATAGTTAAAAATTTCCACAAATTTAGTCCATATCGTAAAACACGGGTCTTAACGTCCAAAATGGACATCACCGTGTGAACGTGCGTCTGAAAACGATGAAAAACAACTATAAGTTCGCAAATATCGGAATTAGAATAAAAAGTTACTAAATACATAAAGGAAGTTTCATAACTTACAAATATAAGAAAATAGTTACTATTAACCCCATTACGTATGGTAAATGCTATACACATTATACTTGGGTTATTTTAGGGGAACTAGACAAACTACAATAGAATTTTAATTAACTAAGGAATCTAACTTCTCAAAATACTTATAAGTTTTACTATTTTGATTTAGGCATTCAATATCGAGTTCTGGAAACCCTAAAACTTAGAGAACGAACAATAATCCACGTAAGGGAGTTCTAATGACTTGCTACTTGCTTTTGCGTATTACTTATATGAGGTTTTGCTGCTTGTATGTCTGAATGATTGCTTTGCTTGTTTGCTATCAACTGTGTGATCACCTTTTTAAATTGATAAATATAAGTATCAGACCAAAATAACCAAATATACTCGTTGCATGTCTATAACCCAGTAAAGGTATGAATGGAGAGTGTTAGCTTTGCAAAAATCTTGAGAAAAGTGCTTTTGGAAGATGCTTTTCTACTCTTAAACATATTTTTGTATGATCTCTATAAGGACTCATAGAGCCATAAATAATATTTTAACGTTAAGGCAAAGCTAACATGGGATTTCCAATTAATAGCGAGAGGACTTGCTTTATTGTACCTGTAAGAACTTGGATAATTTTGGTTGCGAGAAGACTCGCATGTTTATGCCTAAGGAGCCTTGGATGGTGGATGGTCCTAGTTTGGGATCCACCTATTTAGATTGGAACTTCTTTTTTCTCGACTAGGGTAATAGTCGAGTGTTGCCTAAAGGGGTGGTGCCCCTAGGTAGCCTCATACGGGTAAGCTGAGGTGCCCTGTATGGGTAAGTACAGAGAATAATCGAAGTATAGACGATGTAATTCTACACCTTCCATAGTTTCAGACTCCTATAGATATGTTGCTTGCATTCATCGCGCTTACATTCATTTTGTATGTAGATAGCTTGCTTGTATGTATGATAATAATGTGTGATAACTTGCTTGAATGGTAGTGGTGAAGGACAAACTCACTAAGCTATTCCATGCTCATTCTCCCTTAGTTTCTCTTGTAAGCTTACTTACGATGGGATTGGGATAAGTCTTGAATGTCGAGTGCGAGATGAAGATATGTATACTAGTATTAGAAGTAGCTGAGTACTCTTTAGATGATACATAAACAATCTTTGTAGAAAATATTTATATGTTAGAACTTACTATAATTTAATTTTTCTTGTATATATTTTTTTTTATAATGTTAGTATATCCTGTCTTATTATTTGGTAGGGGATACCAATTCTCTGCGGTTCTAAGGAACTGTGGGATATCGGATATCGGATATCGAATATCTATAATTATTTATATTTATATGTTATGTTATGTTATAATAAATTAATTACTTAAAAATCAGTAATCTTAGTTATTTATTATTTAAAGTCTTGCAATCTTTGACTTGCAAGGCGGTTTTCATATCATGGGTGCACATATGTTATGGAAATTTTAGGTAATCCTATTGGGCTCCCTTTATGGTCCTAACACTAACCCATCCATGAACTTCTGCCCGTGCCTTATAGTGGCAAAGTACTACCCGTCAGGCTACCTCCTAATCATGAAGAAAAACCGAAACAATTGAGGCATAGCATTGACTTCAACTTCTTCACAAACTATCTCAAAAGCTGCTAGAAGCTGATATGTTTTGGGTAAGAACATACTTGGTATGACTCTAAAGTAGTTGAAAAAGTCCTTCACAAAAGTAGAGAAAGGGAAACACAACCCAAAATCTAAATATTTCAAGTATATATGGAATTTGCACTCTCTTGGGAAACATACCCTCTCCTCCCCTTTCAGCTCCCTTAGATTCCACATTCCAAGAAGATTTTGCTAGTACTGGTTGTATTTCGTGACAAGAGCTCTATCAGCAAAACTAGCAATTCTATCTAGAAAGTTGTGGAAGTAAGCTACGTTGTTATATAGCAATCTCGACGAAGATCTCCTTTCTTTATCTTCGAGATAATTATCTATAGCAAGGGCATTTATCCAGGTGATTTAATCTCACCTTTCCTCAATACCGTCAGTCAAGTTGCTAGAAGAGCACACCGCCTCGTTCCTTATTTAAGGGAGGAGAAGTGGCCTCAGTTTTCGTTACTTTAGAATTAGCGAGAACAAGTCGACAAACAACATTGTGAACCATACCTGAACATTTATGAAGAATGGTATATTGAAGTTGAAGAACTTGAGAGTAAAGACGAGAAAGCAAGAAAATTTGTTTGTGACTTTAAATAGAAATGAATTTTGATTTTGAAAAGCCCTCTAAATACGAACAGCTTATCCTTGTAACTGCAAATTTGTTTCTAACAATAATAATGCGCTGATTTGATAGTACCATGAATTATTGATGCATGTTTTAAGATAGAAATCCGACAGTTGACAACTCCCCAACAATTATTAGGCCTGTGGTGTAATGATGAATGAAGTGATAAGTATCATACCACATACTTTTTGGTTTATTGAATAGGTGGGAATTTGAAAGTTGCAACTTTTCAATTAGAATGCGAACCATCTTCCTTCCTATTTTGCTCAGCATCTAAAGAACTGCTCCCCACTTGACCTCTAGAGCATTATGTATTACTCCCTTGGTCAAATTCTCAAATAGAGGAGTTACGGGGCAAATGTTAATAGTTAGTTTTCATCCACTTATCTTACTCGTCCATTCGAATGCTAACAAGCTACATAATTTATATTCTCAACATTTCACCGAATAGTTGACATTCAAGGCATAATGTCGAGTAACATAGTTCCATTATTGATTTGAATTCAAGTCCATGGTGTAAACAATTATCACAAGCATAGTTATATTATATAACCGTCTGCTCTCCCTACATTCTACACTTAAGGGAAGGTGTCTAATCAACAAGCTTTTATATATCTCAACAGTTACTCTGATAACTGCTCCTCCGGACATGATAATTTCCTATAAATACAGGAAAGAAACTTTATAAGAGGTATTTAATAACTCTTAATTTCTTTACCTTACCCTTTGCTTATTGACTTAGGCATCAGAGTTGCCACATCAAACTGGCCCTGGTACCAAACATTTTTCTTATCTTTATAAGATATTTCTAACTCCCAATATTCACCAACAACAATATATACAATATAATGGTAGCATTTCACCGAACATAACATAATATAAAGGTTTCCACTATTCACTTTGTAGTTACTTTACATCATTTACATCTATTCAAGAACTTTAGAAGGAAATAAAATTACATACTCGATAAACACATGATTACATACATAGAGATTTACAACTCGATTATGTTACTTAATTACATAAAACTTTATAAACTTAGTAATTACAACTATACATACAAAAGATCTACATAACTAACTATTAAAATACATTTGATCCTATTACTCTCCTTGCTAATTAGGCACATCAAATATTTACAACATTTGTACATAGCTAAAAGTCTCATATATCACAAAAATACATCACAAGTACATCCATTTAAGTCAAAAGGTAATGCGAGATCAAAACTCTAGGGTCCTAATAAAACTAGTTCATCCATCCTCTAAACTATCATTAGTAGACATTTGTTCAAAGGGAATCAACTCCATGTGTCCACCAACTATGTCATCATTATCCCTACTTGTAGATTTTGAACTTAACTTTATAATCCCAAGGGTGTCCCATATAATAATCACTTGATAAACTTTATCACCATCTAACTCCTTGACATCATTAATAGCTATTACTTCAAGGAAAGCTATTTCATTCTCTATGTAGGATTATCCTCTAATTTATGTTTTGATTGTTAAACAAGATTCTAATTGATTCTCTAAATTAGCCCTTAATTGTCCCCCTTTGCCATGTCCTATCATATCATTCATTTCAGCTGTTGCTATGGCCTACATTCCTAAAGTACTCAAATCCTCATTAGGATCTTCCTCTGGTTCTTCCTCCTTGAGGTCTTCTCTTACTATTCCTGGTTACTCTATACTTTATATTGCACCTTATCTTAAGGTTTTGTAGGTTGTTGGTTTCCCTCTGATGCTTTAGGTACCACTTTTTTGGGTTGAGGTTTTTGTTCATTGGGTCCTAACGGTATCTCAATTCTTACTCCAACTTGGTCAAGAACATATAGACATTAATTAATAACACTTAAAGGATAATTTCTAGGTATATAAGGCATACCAGCAAAAATGTGGGTAATACTTGAAGGATAAGGTCTTCCTTTTTCCAATCTTACTAGAAAATGTTGCATAGGCATCATCAAAGCCATGATACCCTCACTCTCTAACCACCTTGCTCAAAAGTAGCTCTTACATTATACTTATTATAGAGACATCCTAAATCTATAATCATTAATGCCCATGCATCTTACCAACTATGACACATTCTCCAATAGAACTTTTCTATAATCTCATCAACAATTTTAAATATATCCCCACTTGCTATCTCTAACAATAGTCTCTACAACTTAACTCTGTACTGAATAGGAGATTCTTCTCCATCCCATTTAAAATGTAAACAACTAACTATCAATTCCCCTTTATAACCCCATGGATGGATTTAAGACCATAGTAACATATGTCATAATTCAATAATATAATTAATTCATATTATAGCTTCCTAATATAATCTTTGACTACTTACTTATTACTACATACCCTCATTATGCTGCTATGATGTTTACTTTCTTTCAATTATGATGCTTCAAAACAAGTTCACAAGAACTACGCTTTGATACTAACCAAAAACTGTCATGCATTGAAGTAGTAAAGTCGTAAAAGTGCTAACATGTAAACTATCAAAACATAGAAGCTAATCTTACAATTACTACCTATTTACATATGGCACCCATAATTAACCTTCTTTGAAGCAAAAATCTCGACATATAATTGAATATTTAACCTATGGAAGTCTTCAAACATATAACTATAAACTCGCATAGGAGAGTTTAACTTACATGACTTAGAAGTTCAATTAGAATATATATATATATATACACACACACACACACATACATATATACATATATTATTAACCCACAAGGGAAACTAGCTAAGTTGCCCAAGGTGTCTTAATTGATTTCCTAAAAGACTTTATATACATATTTACATATTGACCTAAAAGAAACAACAAAAAAGACTTAGAAAGCTTTAAAAGTACAACAAATCTTTGGTTCCTTTCCTTACGCCCTACTCCCCAACTGCAGCTAACCTTAAGGTAGTTATAGCAAAATGATGAAAGTCTAGTTTCACCTACAAAACAATCAATAAAGATGTAAGCAATCAACCTTTGAATAAGTTACGATGGAGACATAAGAAGATACAACAAGCACAATAGGGTTATTAAACAATTATTTAGATGAAATGCAACAGAACAAATGCCATCAAATGACATTATTCTCTACTATGAAATTAGACAAATTTCTCCACCTCTAGTCTAAGTTTGAGGAGTTTCAACATGAATACAACAAGTTATGACAAAACTCAGGCTTATACAATGGAGATATCCTTCCTCTTGTGACTATCTTCCAACCAATGCCTTTAAATTTGTCGCAACCTCTTAATTCGACTAAGGGTAAAAAAGAGACCATTTTAGCTATCCTTTTCAAAAGGGTCAATATTTGGTCAAATAATCCTAGTCATCCCCTAGTAGGTTATAATGCATGTTCAGTTAAGTCTTAAATCTGATATAATTTAGTTTTAATTAGAGGTGTCCAAACAAATCAAAAGATCACATTCCAGCAAAATAAATCACAAGATAGTTCAATTAAGATCAAGGACATACAAGCATGTAAACAACCTAACTACCTAGAAGCACAATCAAGTATAAACTTAAATCTCCATATGCTATAATATAATACTCTAAAATATAGTAGCGTATGGATCCCAAAACTTATTTGGGTTCCTTGCCACTCAATTAGGTATAATTGTGACATTCTACTTTACTTCAAATCTCTATAATATAAATAAAACTTTTAGTATTTATCCTAGTATATTATATCATTATTTTGTATTTTAGTTCATTAGCTAAGTTAAGAGTATTATTGTATCTAAGTTTTTAGGATTTCAAGTAACTTATTACCAACATTTTCCTATGTTTATCCTCTAATTCATTTTATAAATTATCCTCTAAAAGATCCTCTACATACAATTTTTTCAAAATTTCTTAAAACATCATCTGATTCATCCTCTGAGTTCAACCAAATTATTATTCTCACATACATAGCCTTTGATTTAATCTTGGAATAAGTATCTAATGTACATTTATTTAAAAGTCTCTCGTTTATCCTCTAATTTTAATCTTATTCCACATTTTCAACTAAATTTCCATAACTTTATCTTGTTTACACTAAAAAATCAATGAGTGAATATCAAGTATAAACTCTTATTTCACTCCATGCCTTAAGAAAACTGCATTCACCATATCATTTAAGAACATCCAAATTACATATTTTAGTAATTTCACCATAAACTTTCACATTTTCCAAATCTAACACTTCCATAACTCATAATCATACTCATGTCACTGTTCAACATCAAATTACACCTAAAATCAACTAAAATCTGATTCCATGCAAATATTCTTAAAGAATTACAAGTTGAGCTTTTTTAAAAAGGCAATTTGATAGAATTTATAGGCTTCAAAACTAATAAAAATTTAGGAAATAGTTTTCACAAAAATGTCTTCATAGAAATTTTATATATATAATAAATGGTTTTCCAAAAATATAAAAAGGAGCTAAAATAATAACATTAATCGTTTTCAAAACAAGATTGAAAGCTACTTTGGTTTTAGTGATTTCTTAAAAGTGGTATATTTAGACACATTATTTTATCAAAATAATACTTTTCTTCTTATTATTTATTTATATAACTAAATATTTTAAAAAATTCTTAATTTTCTAAGAAAATTTATATTTATAATAATTTGAGTAAAATCAAAGTAAATTTTGAAGTTGTAGGCAATTGACACTTTAACCACCATCATCCACATTTCCTTTGCTGGTAAAGCTACTTGAATTTCGTATAATTTTTCCCAATTTTCTCTTAACTCTCCAAGAGTTCTCATTATTTTGCCTAAGCTCGAGAGTGTCCAAAATGAATTGTGGAGGAGTTGATCTAAATTTATAGGTAAGTGTAGGTTGTTTGATTAAATTAATTGCCTACATGTGTCCCTAAACCAACTTTTAAACATAATAGGTGTCCTTATCCTTACTTAATGTACCTCTATCCTTAACCTTTGTTGTGCCATGCCATTTACATATCATTCATGGTTGCCACATAATTTTACCCTATTTTTTATTGTTTTTCTTTGTTTTCTTTACTTATTTAGGATATACTTAGGGCATTTAGGTAATTATGGGTATATATATATATAAACATGAAAAATACATTTAATATAAGTATACACTCCTAAATATTATTTTATGCCACGTTATAAATTTTAGCATCCATATAATTTATTTCTAAAAGCTCGTTAATTATTAAAACTCGTTTTACGTATTTCTAATAAATAATGAACAATATATTTATATTAAAAAATTCAATTATATTATTATTTCATTATTCTATTTTCTTAAATCCAACCTCACGAGGCCACTTTTACTAACTTTTGTAGCCTTGTCATAAAATACAGGCTCAATTGGATAACTTCTACAATTGCCCTATATTGTACATTTTGATTCTGAATCATTCAGTTACGAAACTTACAATTGTTTTGGAGTGCACTTAGTTCCTCAATTTTCAAAGCCATTCTTTAACTTCATGGAAATAGGCAGTCTTCCTTTTAAGCTCATTGAAATAGACCTCATTTTGATCCCTAAAGTTGGTACGTCTTATATGTTATGTAACTTTAGGCCAATCAAGTTATGCAACTTTAGGCCAATCAAGTTATGTAACTCTTCCTTTAAGATGATTTATGAGGTGTTTGCTAATCTTTTGAAATCATTTATAAATAAAACAATTAGTCCTTACTAGACTACTTTTATCTCAAAACAAATTTATTTAAGATAATGTGCTAATAGCCTATTAAATTTTTCATTTTCTCAAAATTGAAAGAAATAGGTAAAAAAAGCCCTTTGTGCTATCAAATGGGTCGATCGGTCTTTTCATAAATGGACATTAGATGAAATGGGCTATGACATTAGATGGATTGCTTAGATTATGAAATGTATGCAACCAGTTTCATACAATTTGGTTCTTAACGGCAAAAGAAAAAAAAATGGATAATTACATTCTTTTAGGGAAATATGACAAGGGGCTCCTTCAATACTAATCTCTTTCCCTTTGTATCTAATGTTCTTTCCAGAATGATGATGAATGTTGTATATTTTAGGCTTTTAAAGGGGATTAAGATGAGAAGAAGTTATCCAAATTCAACCTATTTACTCCTTACAAATGACTTGTTATTTGTCATCAAAGCAAATTGTTATAATTTATTAAAAATGAAAGAAATCTTATGTGCATGTGCTTTTAGGAAAGCTATTAACTCGCAAAAATCCAACATACTTTCTCTTTTTTTTTTTTTTTAAGGAACTCTTTTGATGAGATAAAAAGGATCAAGCGTATGGATGCATGAATATAACTCCAATTAGTAACTCTAGTATGTATTTGCATTTACTTACTATATGTGGTAGATCGAAAACTCAACTCCTGCTACGATCATGGAAAAAGTTGCAAAAAAATTTACAAAGTTGGAAGAGCTCCATGCTATCTTACAGGGGTAAGGAAGTAATGATTAAGTTGATATTATACCAACCTACTTTATGTTTATATTCAAATTTCTTAAAAAATGGTATAGAGGGATGTCCTCATCGATTAGTAGATTTTGGCAAGGAAGAGATAAAAAGTCGTGGAAATTCATTGAAAAATTGAAGTAACTTGCAAGCACTAAAAAGCTAGAAAATAATTGGATTTAGAGATTTAGAGCAGTTTAATGAGGCACTTTAATCTCGAAAAGGTCACTCCATTACAAGTGCAACTTAAAAATGAAATTGTGCATGATGGATTTGGTAGAGTATTTTGGTAGAAGGGATGTAATGATGTACCTAGGAGCTCAATTATTACTAGAACTCACTGTAGGAGATGAGAACCAAATGGGTCCTTCAAAGTGATGAAGAAAATAGAATGGAAAGGTCGGCAAACTGAATGTAGTAGCTGACATGAAGCTACTCGGAGGATATGACTCACCTACGAGTACAACACAACTTGGCACCTCACTTGATGTAATGAACAAGCTAATGTTAAGGTTCACCTACCACTAATCTTGAGCTACTCGGTAAGACTAGATAAGAGTGTATGGAAATGAACTTGAAAAGGAATGTCTCACGAGGACCTAATATATTCAAATTATTTGTTAGGAATGTAAGATGATTCTAGCTACAAGGAGAATGAACTATTTATAGTAAGTCCATAAGGCAACATTACAAATAAAGAGAATTACAAAAAGGAATTCATGAAAAGTGATTCTTAGTACATATGAAAAGGGATAAATAGGACAAATGAAAAAAAGGAAAAATAGTACAATGTTAGGTGAAAAGGATAGGTGGCAGCTCATCAATGGTCCCTTATTAAGGAATCTTTAGGCACAATAGCTGAGTTAGACCATGATGTGGCACCCTTAAGGCTTACTAAGATGAGTAAGGGATGTCATAAGTATTAGTAGGACACCGAAAAAGAAGTACTCGGCCAGTAGGAGCCTATGCCTCAATACTCAACAAGAAGCTCTCGACAGTTGAAGGTTTGAGCAAGATTTGATGTGTAGGGGCCTTGGTTCACATCAGTCAGCAAAGAGGCCTTGGCAATAAAGTAGTTGTCGTCGGCACAAGGGATAAAGCAAAATAGGGTACACCTACCTAAAGCTCTCAAGTAGTTCGGCCACCATTCTTCTTTTTGTTTGAAGCAACTAGTATTTCATCGTCCAATTCTTCATAGATTGTTTCCCCAATAAATTTAACATTTATTGACTCTTCCATGACCTTTGTTTCTTTGTTATAAGCTCTGTATGCTTTCGAGTTCAAAGAGTAGCCTAGAAATATGGCTTCATCTGCTCTCTCTTTAAATTTTTCCAAAACTTTTCCTATTTTCTTAACAAAACACTTACAACCAAATGTGTGAAAATATGAAATGGTAGGTTTCCTTCCTTTGTAAATCTCATAAGCAGTTTTATTTGTCAAGGGTCTTATATATATACAATTAATGATATAACAAGCTGTTAAAGCTGCTTCAACCTAAAAGTGATCAGCTATATTACTTTCATTAAGAAGAGTTCTCGTCATTTCTTGGATAGTCCTATTTTTACCTTCAACTACTCTACTTTGTTGTGGAGTATAGGATGCAGAAAAGTTATGGATGATGCCTTTGTCTTCACAAAACGAAATGAAATCAGAATTTTCAAATTCCTTACCATGATCAGTTTGTAATTTGATGATGGAGAGACCTTTCTTTTTTCAACTCTTTTTGAAAATATTTCAAAACTTTTAAAAGCATCACTTTTATGATGCAAAAATAAGATCCAAGTAAATCTAGAGAAATCATCTACTATGATAAGACTATATTTATTTCTTCATAAACTTAATGTGCGAGTGGGGCTAAAGAGATCTAAATGCAATAATTCTAAAGGTCTTTGAGTAGAAATAACCTTCTTACTCTTATGAGATCACAAATTAATTTTATTCTTCTAGTAAGCAACACAACAAATATTTTCATGAGCATGTACCTTAGGTAAGCTTAAGACTAAATTCTTTTTGGACAAATTCTCCAGTTGATGAAAATTTACATGTATTAGTCTTTTGTGCCAGAGCACAGCATTATCATTTACAGAAATAAAGCAACTTTCAGATGATAATTCAGATGGTTTAATTAGGTAAACATTCTTTTTCCTGAAACCTTTAAACAGCTTTAAACTGTCTTGATTAAACCCAACACATTTATCATGTTCAAAAACTATTTTGTATCTTTTATCACACAATTGACTTATACTTAATAAGTTATGTTTTAATCCTTTAACCAGCAATACATTTTTGATTGAATGAGGTATTAAACCAATTAAGCCTACTACAATTATTTTACCTCGACCATTGTCACCAAACTTCATATAACCATCTTCTTTCCATTTTAGATTTGTGAACAACAAAGCGTCACTAGTCATGTGTCTTGAACATCTATTATCAAGATACCATGTTCCTTTTATCTTTGCTTCGAAGTCCTACACACATTAGAGCATAATCAAATCTATTTATGAACCCAGCGAAGCTTGGGTCCATAGGAATTCAAGCTCATGTTTTGAATTGAACCTTGGTTATTACTGAGCTTGTAATTTAAAAAAAAAAACAGTATTTCTCTATATGACCTATTTTATTACAAAGAAACCAAGCATAAGATTAATGTTGAATATACCTGTTACTTACCACTTTCCTTTGGTTTGAATTCTTTCTAAAATACCTTCTGTTCCACCTTTTATTGTACCCTCTGAAAGGATACTTGTTGTTTTGAGAAAACCTTCTGTTATTCTTTCTTATGAGTTCGAACGTTTTGTTGTTTTCCTTACTTTTAATTGTTTCTTGCTTTTCATCTTTTGATTTAACAAAAACTATTTCTTTCTTTGTCTTAGATGTTTCACCAAATTCGAAACCTAATCCAGATTTTGAATTATCCATCCTTTGGCCATAAATCAACATTTGTAGTTTTTTGTCACTTTCATCAAACTTGCAAAAGGTATTCTTAATTGACTTAGATAGATCTTCCACATGGTTTTTCAAATTCTTAATTTTTTTCTTTTAAAAATTAGATTTTCATTAACTAAAACTTTAAGGGCAATATGCAAACCTTCGAAGTAATTTTTTAGAAAATCATTTTCATCTATTAGCAATTTATTAGCTTGATTAAGTGCATGTTTCTCATATTTTAAAGTTTTAACCTCAAATTCAAGCTTAGATATTTTGTCGCTTGACTTAAAAAGGCCTTTGAGGAGTTTGTTAATTTCAGCATATATATCGTCAGGTACATCTAGATTAGAATCAGAATCAGTTTCAAAATCTACTTCAGAAAGTACCATAAGACATAAATTAGCTTCCTTGCAATCTTCTAAACCTTCTGATTTAGTTTCTGAATCCTCCAAATCACTCCATATCGCCATCAGAGATTTACGTTTCTTCTTGAATTTCTCTATTTTCTTGATCAACAAAGGACATTCGTATTTGATATGTCTAGGTTTCTTGTATTCATAGCAAATAATCTCCTTTTTTACCCTCTTCTCTTCTTTTTCTTTAATTGACTTCCCTGCATCAACAGATCGATTCTTATTAGTAGTAAACCTTTTAGTAAACGTTCTCGTACCCTCTTTCTTAAGCCATTTATTAAGCTTTCTAGCTAGCAGTTTCACGTCTTCATCTTTTTTTTCAAATGAATCTTCTCCTTTTGAATCAATATCTGTTTCTTTGGCTTTAAAAGCTACAGTTCTCTTCCTTGTATCTTCTAAAGTGCCTTCTGATTTTAGAAAATCAGTTTCATATGCCATGAGCTTGCTATGTAATTGACTCAGTGTTAATGTCTTCAAATCACAAGCTTCCTTTGTAGGTATTTTCTTTGCATTCCAAATTTTGGGAAGAATCCTTAACATCTTGTGAACCATATTTGCATCACTAATAATTTTTCTAAGAGAAGACAATTCATTAGTTATAGTAGTAAATCTATTGAAGGAGTCTTTGATTTCTTCACTAAGGAGAATTCAAAATGTTTCATATTATTGAACTAGCGAGTTGATTCTTGTGTCTTTGATGGTTTCCGTGCCTTCATAAGTTTACACTAAAGTGTCCCAAATATCTTTAGCTATTTCATAAGAAGCAATTAGATAAAATTCAAAATGTATAATAGTACTCAACAAAAGATTCTTAGCCTTTGAATTTAGTTCGGCTTTGGTGATATCATCTCTTAAAGTAATGATGGTTGGAACTTTAAGATCTCCTACAAAAATAATTTACCAAGCCTGATAATCAGATACCTTCACATAAGTCTCCATCATGAATTTCCAATAAGGAAAATTAGTTACATCAAAAGATGGTGCCTTGCCAAGCTGAATTGTTAAACTATCACTTAATTCACTCGTAATCTTTAAACTCTAAAGATATTAAAGCGAGGCCCCGATACCAATTGTTGGTCTCTTAAAAGATATTGAGAGAGGGGGAGGAGGGTTGAATTGATATCTCTAAATTTTTTAAAACCTTTTTATTAAACAAAAATGAAATTACCCCTCTTAACAACTTATAATCATGAATAGTGATATTTAACAATTTAACACACAATAATAAAATTGCAAAGTAAAAGAGTAAAGAAGGAGAAAATCAAGTAAAGATTTTATAGAGCTTCGGCCTTCTTCCTACTGCTCTCTTCTAGCTCCATTGTTGGGGACCTAGTCTACTTCACCGGTACCATTTCACTTGATCCAATAAATCAAATCACAAACAAATTACAATCGTTCATTACAATGACTTTACAACACTTTACTCTATCTATCTAGCCTCTTTACAATCTAGGCTAATATAGATCTACAAAGTACAAACTATCTTTTCTCTACAATACAGTATAGAGATTACAAGTGAGAACAAAAGCACAAGTTTCAAATAATTTTGCACTTGAAAGAAATAATACTTGTTGTAGAACTTTGATTCGATGTAACTCTCTAAAGAAGTATCCGAAGAACTTTTTAAAGAAGTATCCGAAGAACTTTCTGAAGCTTTTCTTAAGGTAAAAACTGATCGAGAATTTTTTTTATGCAATGATAGTATTTCTTCAGAGTTATATATCCACGCTTTGAATCTTTTCTCCTTTTATATTGACTTTTTCCAATAGCTAAAAATCTAAAGATTTTCTTCACTTCCATAATTATCCAACCGTTAGTTTTTATAGATAATTCCTTAGATATTTTTATGAGAAGATCTTGGTCATTTGAAAATTTAAAGCTGATTCTCCTTATCATGTTTAGATCAATTTGTAATTACCAAATAAGCTTTGATTTAAAAAAAAAATCTGCTTTAGTTAACTACTTATGGATAAGCCTTATATTCAAATTTTGAGATCCCACAAAAATCAATTCAACCTTATCTAATCTAGTGCATATCTTGATTTTTCCAAATATATTTTTGCTTAAAAATAACCCCCATAGATCTTAACTCCATCTTTAGTGAAACGGGATTAAGTATATTTTCCTAATATACCTAATCTAGTGGAGTTAGGTCTTAATTAATTTGAATCTAATTTAAATTAATATTCCATATAATTTTTCCAGACCAACCTTCTAAAGAGTATCAGCCTTCTTTTCTCAAAAGTTTATGAACAAGTTTTTGAAGTGTTATACCAATTCTTCTTATAAGAGCTTCTGTAATACTTTCTGAAGACTTTCTAGAATAGACTATTATCAAATAATTTGAAGCTTCTGAATAAGTTTTTGAATGCAACTTAATTTTACGAAAATTAACTTTCTGAAAAACCTTCTGTAAGCCTACACTCTTAAAGATTCATTAGCTTTTAACCCTTTTTGTTATCATTAAAATGTATGAGAGATATTAGGTACATAGGGCGTTTGCTCGGTGACATTGAATGTGGTATATACGTTGTACCCCTTAGGTAGCTTAACCTCATAGGCATTGTCATTAGTACGCCTAAGAATCTTGTAAGGCCCATCCACTCTAGGGGATAGTTTGCTTATCCACTTGCAAAGGAAGCAATCTTTGCTAAGGTGGATCCAGACAAGGTTTTCAGGGGTATAAATTACTTGCCTCTTTCCTTGGCTTTCTTGCTCCTTTTGTTGGGTGACAATCTTGGCCAGTTATTTGATAACCTTTTGATGCAATTTCTGGAACTCTATAGTACGTTACAGGCTGGATTGGCTTTCCCCTTGTGTGGTCGGGCTGATAATTAGATCCAAGGGTAAGTTCAAGTGAAGTCCATAAACAACCTCAAACGGTGATCTTCTTATCAAGCTATGAGCTGAGCGGTTATAAACAAACTTGATAACTCTTATTTTAAACACATCTTACATGGTGATTTTATAGTATTTTCCTTACATCTTTGGTTTTCTTTAAAGAAATTGATACTTAATTGAGTAACATTTTGATTTCAAGGTTTGAACGCGTTCTTGGATTGAAAACGAAGAAAAGGAATCAAGTTTCACTCAATTTAGAGTTTAAATGAATGAGTTTTGAAGTTTTGAAGTTACATAAACAATAGGAATTTTGATCAGAAAGTTACACAGTCTAGGATACAACTGTATCCATCCAGGAAGATTTTAAGTGCCAAGGTCAGTAAGTTATACAACCTAGGGATACAACTGTGTCCCAAGCTATGCTTGGTGACAAAAAAAGGAACTTTACAATACATTATAAAAGGACTTACTAGGGTTTCGCACATAATTTTGGACATTCAAAAGAGAAGAGACTTGAAGAGAAGAAGGAGCAAAAGGTGAAAGCAACACCTAACTTCAAGATTGAAGAGACTTTTCATAAAAAAAAAAAGGGGTTTTTTCATGTTTTATTTCTTGATTTTGTTGCAATTTGTTTTTAGTTTCATTATGATAGCTTAAGATTCTTGTATTTAGGATTGTGGAACCTAGGGTTTCATGTGACTATTAGATTTATTGATAATTTTTAATAAAGTTTCTATCTTTTCTTGATTCAATTATGTTTTTTAATTGTTAATTGATAGTTCTAGGGTATCAATCTATGATATTATGCATGGTGATTGAGAAATCACATATGTAATGAGATCTTAACATAATTGGAGAGAATTGCATGTGTACCTAGAAATAAGATACATGTTTCTTCCAGAAAGTTATTCTTTTGTATAGGAATTCATTATATATTAATGCGATTCTAAATTTTATTACTAAGTGAAGAGATTCTAGTAAATAATTTAAGATTAGGATTAATATGGTTGAGAAAGGTGTTAACTTTAATTATGAATCCCTTCGATCATGAATAATAGAGATTGAATTAGATACATTTTAAGCAGTCACATGTTAAACACTAAGGGAAATAATTCCTAAATACGTTATTTGGCTTCTTGAAGTTGTTCTTAATTTTATCGCTTTCTAAATTGCTTAATCAAGTCTCATAATTAGGTTAGTTTGTTAATTTTAGTATTTTTTAATTCATTCAACTCATCACAATTTTCCAGTTAGATAATACAGCTAAGGTTAATATTAGTACTTGAAGTCTCTAAGGGATTGACTCAGACTCACATCCGCTATATTAAAACTGATAGGTGTTCTTGCTTGATATCAAGTTTTTAGCACCGTTGTCAAGGACTTTCGATATTAAGAACACTAGTTGCTTTATTACTTTAACCATTTTTTTTATTTTTTATTTTTGTTTTCATTGTTTATTTTTATTACCTAGAGCTGCAATTGATTTTATATTTCTTGCCCTTGTAATGCATGACCCAAAGCAACCCGAAAGATTTGATAGAAATTAATCCTGAAATTGAGAGAACTATCCTTCAAAATTTGAGATTGTGACCTAGACAAACTGTAGCTACCATAGAAGACAGGTCAATTGTTAAGATTAAGGAAGAGGGTGAAGAGGTCAACACTAAATTCATCAATCAAGAAGATCCACTGTACATGGCTAACAATGGTAATGAAGCAAATCAGACTATGTCCGACTATTCAAAGCCTACACTTATCGAAACTGACTCTAGTATCACAAAGCCAACCGTCGCGGCTAATAACTTCCAAATTACACCCAACATCATACAAATGGTGCAACAATATGTTTAGTTTGATGGTCTCTAAGATGAAGATCCTAATGCTCACATCTCTAGCTTTCTAGAGATTTGTGATACATTTAAAATCAACAGAGCCACGGATAATGCCATCTGACTGCGACTATTTCCTTTTTCCTTGAAGGGTAGAGCAAAGCAGTGGTTGAACTCCCTACCATGAAATTCAATCATAACTTGGAATGAATTGGTAGAGAAATTTTTGGAGAAGTATTTTCCACCTACGAAGACTACTAAACTTCGAAACGACATTTCTTGTTTTGCCTAATTAGAAGCAGAAACTCTATATGATACTTGGGAGCAGTTCAAGGACTTGCTCAGGAGGTGCCCACATCATGGCCTCCCACTATGAATGCAGATTCATACCTTCTATAATGGTCTCAATTTATCTACGAGACAGATGATTGATGCATCTGCAGGAGGTACTTTGAACACAAAGACACCCAAGCAAGCACAAAACCTAATTAAAGGAATAGCGATAAACAATTATCAGTAGGAAAGCACTAGAGCCAGGCAAAAGGTTGCGAGAATTTATGATGTGGACTTGACCATTGCTCTGACAGCCAAGGTGGATCTATTGAATAAGAAGATTGATGCACTCTCTGTTAGCCCTCAACAAGTACAATCGGATGTAAGTGACTTTGGCATGCAGGGTTATAGAGCACAAGAACAACTGGAACAGGTAGATTATCTAGGAAATCTACCCAAGCAACAAAATAACCCCTACAGCAACACTTATAATCCCGGATGGAGGAATCACCCCAATTTCTCATGGGGAAATCAAAACCAAGGGTAGTAGAAGACCAACTTTGGCCTATCTGGATTTCAAAGACCATTACCACCTCCTCTTCCTCAAGAAAAGAAGTCTAGTGTGGAAGAACTTCTCACAAAATATATTTAAGGCAATGAGGCTCGCTTATCCAACATTGAATCATCGTTGAGGAATCAAGAGGCTTCTAATCACAACCTTAAGAACCAAATTGGTCAACTTGCGAAGCTAATCTCTGAAAGACTACAAGGAACACTACCAGGAAATACAGAAACCAATCCAAAGGAACATGTCAAGGCAGCGACACTTCAAAGTGGGAAGGAGTTGCATGCTAAGAGGAAGGTTAGCGAGGAGACTAGTAAGAGCAATGCGGGGATAAAAGCCAAGGAAGACGTAGAGTCATCTAAGGCGAAGGAATATCAACCACCTATCCCATATCCCCAAAGACTCAAGCAAGATCTCAATGACCAACAATTCAGTAAGTTCCTTGACCTCTTTAAACAATTACATATTAACTTACCTCTCGTTGATGCCTTGTCACAAATGCCGAAGTACTCTAAGTTCTTGAAAGATTTGTTATCCAATAAGAGGAAGCTTGAGGAGCTTTCTACTATTATATTGGGTGAAGAATGTTCAGCGATTATGCAAAACAAGTTACCCAAGAAGCTAAAAGACCCAGGGAGTTTTACAATTTCTTGTCATATTGGTAACTTGTTAATTGACAAAGCTTTAGCTAATTTGGGTGCTAGCATCAATTTGATGCCTTATCAATTTTTCAAGAAGCTAAGATTAGGGGAACCTAAACCCACACGCATGAGCTTGCAATTAGCTGATAGATCTGTGATGTATCCTAAAGGCATTATTGAGGATGTATTAGTCTAAGTGGGTAAATTTATTTTTCCAGTTGACTTTGTGATATTAGACATGGATGAAGATTTTGAGTTGCCCCTTATCCTAGGTAGCCCATTCTTAGCTACCGCTAGGGCTATCATTAATGTTAGTAATGGCAAGCTTATTCTTAGAGTAGGAGATCAAGAGATCATGTTTAAAATTTCGGAGGCTATGAAAAAGTCCATTGATTAAGATGATATTTGCTACCTTTTAGATGTTACCGACCATTTTGTTTCAAGTTATATGCAGGAAGTTCTTTTTAAGGATCCGCTGGAGAGTTGCTTGCAATTAAGCATGGAAGAAGCTTCGGAAGATCCTATCAAATCCGAGGTGGTAGCCCAACTGAAGGTAAATAAACCTACCTTTATTGAGAAAGGGTTTGAAGAGTTTGAAAAGATGAAGGAAGCATAGTTAAAACCTTCAATTGAGGAGCCACCAGTATTGGAGTTAAAGCAATTACCCGACTGCTTGGAATATGTTTTCTTAGAGAAGGACTCCAAATTACCGGTAATTATAGCATCTAATTTAGAAGAAGAATAGAGAGAAAGGTTGCTGAAAGTACTCAAGGAGCATAAGAGGGCCATTGCTTAGAAAATATCCGATATTCGAGGTATCAATCCCTCCTTTTGTACTCATAAGATTTTGATGGAAGAAAACCACAAGCCAGTTGTACAGCTTCAGAGACGCTTGAATCTGAACATGAAAGAGATAGTCAAAAAGGAAGTTATCAAACTCCTTGATGCAGGTATGATATATCCAATCTCTGATAGCTCATGGGTGAGTCCAGTGCAAGTAGTTCCAAAAAAAAGTGGGATGACAATAGTTCCTAATGAAAAGAATGAATTGATCCCAATGAAAACGGTAACAAGTTAGCGTGTATGTATCGATTATAGAAAGTTAAATGATGCTATACGTAAGGACCATTTCCCCTTACCTTTTGTTGATCAAATGATAGAACGACTAGCTGGACATATGTTTTATTGTTTTCTAGATGGCTTATCTGGTTATTTTCAGATACCTATTGCACTTGAAGATCAAGAGAAGACTACTTTCACTTGTCCTTATAGCACCTTTGCTTACCGCAGAATGCCTTTTGGTCTTTGCAATGCACCTGCTACATTCCAGTAATGCATGTTAACCATTTTTTATGATTTAATTGAGGACATAATGGAGGTATTTATAGATGATTTTTCAGTTTTTGGCAACTCATTTGACCATTATTTGAATAATTTAGACAGGGTACTTACCAAGTGTAAAAAGACTAATCTTGTACTCAACTGGGAGAAGTGCCACTTCATGGTACAAGAGGGTATTGTGCTAGGCCATAAGATCTCATATCAAGGAATTGAGGTTGATACTGCCAAAGTGGACAGTATTGCAAGACTCCCATCTCCAACTTCGGTTAAGGCCATAAGAAGCTTTTTAGGGTATACAAGTTTTTATAGGCGATTTATTAAGGGCTTCTCAAAAATTGCCCGCCCTTTGACTAAGTTATTAGAGAAGGATGTACCTTATGTTTTCTCTCAAGAGTATTTGAAAGCTTTCAATATCCTTAAAGAGAAACTTCCCAATGCCCCAATCATGATAATACCTCATTGGGCACTTCCCTTTGAACTTATGTATGATGCAAGTGATCACACAATAGGGGCAGTGCTGGGGCAAAGACAGGATAAGCACTTTCAACCAATTCACTATGCTAGCAAAACTCTTACTAATGCTCAGGAGAACTACACTACTATAGAAAAAGAGTTGCTAGCAATTGTTTTTGTCTTTGATAAGTTTCGCTCTTACTTGCTTCTATTTAAAGTGATTATTTACACTGATCACTCTGCCTTTAGGTACTTGTTATCAAAACCAAATGCAAAGCCAAGACTGATTAGGTGGATCTTGTTGCTACAAAAGTTTGATGTGAAGATCAAAGACAAAAAAGGTGCTGAGAATTTAGCAACAAATCACCTATCTCGATTGGAGAATCCAAACTTGGAAATGCTCGAAGAGAATGAGATCAAAGATGAGTTCTCCAAGGGATCGACTCGGACTCACATCCGCTATATTAAAACTGATAGGTACACTTGCCTTGTATCAGAACTCAATGATAGGTAGGTATAAATCCTAATCATGTGAATTCTTCCCAACAGTTGCTTACGAGAGGTTGCCAATTATCTTGTTCACAACTTCGGTTTAGCCATCTATCTATGCGTAGCAAGAAGTATTGAACATGAGCTTAGTATCGAGCTTCTTCCATAGGGTCCTCTAAAAGAAACTCATGAACTTTGAGTAACGGTTAGACATAATACTTCTCAACACTCCATGCACTCATACAATTTACTTCAGAAAAAAGTTAACGACAAATAAAGCATCATTAATTCTATGGCAGGGGATGAAGTAGCTCATCTTACTAAACTAATGACCACTACCATAATTGAGTCATGTCTTCTCGACATTTAGGGAAGGTCGAGCATGAAATCTAGGCTTAGGTCGATCTATGGGCACTTAAGTATGGGTAGGGGTATGTACTCTCCATATGGCTCCCTCCTTCCTTTTATATGTTTACATACCTTGCATCTCTCAAGAATTCGGCATACATCCTTTATTATTCCAGGCTAGTAGAAATGTTCTTTTAATATTTCAACTGTCCTCTTTTCTCTAAAATGGCTGGCTAAGCATCCAGCATGAGCTTCTTAGATAAGTAGCTCTCTAGTTGATCCACTTGATATACAAACCTTTTTACCCTTCATTAGGAATCCCTGACTCAAGTAGAACCTATCTACAACACCTCTAACGTTACACTTGGTCACTAATGGCCCAAAATACGGATCATGCTTATACTAATCGAGAAAGGTGCCAAATCTAAGTACCTTAGCTTGCAATGCTGTAATGAAGTAATGACAATGAGAGGGGGCATCAGCCATAGTGTTAGTGTTCCCTTTCTTATACCGAATGACGTAATAGAAGGATTTTAAGAACTCTACCCATTTGGCATGATGCTAAGAAAGTTGTTGTTGCCCTTAGAGATGTTTGAGAGATTCATGATCGGAGTAAATGATGAATTCTCTCAACAATAAGTAATGTTGCTAGTTTTGCAATGTTTGGACAAGGGCATAGAACTCCTTATCTTATGCCATGTAATTCAAGGCAACTCCTCTGAGTTTCTTGCTGAAATAGGCAATGGGTCAAGGCTCCTACATAAGGATAACACCAATGTTGACTCCAAATGCGTCACATTCGACCTAAAAAACTTTCTCGAAATTCGATAGGGTGAGTATTGAAGCAAACTTCAATTTAGACTTTACATCTTCAAAACTCTTATGAGCTTTCTATGACCACTTAAACTCAAAGTTCTTCTTGGTTAGTTCGGTTAATGGCACTGTTATGGAACTGAAATCACGAATGAATCTTCAATAGAACGAAGCTGGACCATGGAAGCTCTTGACCTTAGTAGCATTAGTCAATTGAAGCCATTCAAGAATAGCTTTGACTTTCTCATCATTAACTCAAACTCCTCCCTCTAATACAACATATCTGAGGAATACAACTTTGCTCTAGCAGAACACACATTTCTTTAAGTTACCAAATAACCTCTTGGCATGGAGAATGTTTAATATTGATCTTCAATGCCCAATATGGGAGGTAAGGTCGTCACTATAGACTAAAATGTTATCAAAGTAAACCACAACACATTTGCCAATTATTGCCCTTAATACATCATTCATGAGCCACATAAAAGTACTCGGTGCATTCATTAAACCAAATGACATCACCATCCATTCAAACAGACCATCCCTTATCTTGAAGGCCATCTTCCATTCATCTCTAAGTCTCATTTGTATTTGTAGCCACTCTTCAAATCAATCTTTAAAAAGATGTAGGCACCATGTAACTCATTAAGCATATCATCTAACCATGGGATTAAATATTGATACTTAATAGTAATTTTGTTGATGGCATGGCTATCAATGTACATTCTCTATGACCCATCTTTCTTTGGTACTAGTATGGTTAGTACAACACATAGGCTTATACTCTCTCAAACATATCCATGATCTACCAACTCATCTACTTGTTTCTTCAACTTGGTTGCCTACTTAGGATTGAGCTAATAACCAAATTGATTCGGTAAGGCAATTCCAGGATGAAGGTCAATGTAATGATCAATGCCTCTTAAGGGTAGTAAACCTTTCAGCATCTCAGCGGGAAATAAGCCGGCATACTCCTGCAATAGTGTTTGCACCTCAACTGGTAGGCTCTTGACTTCTCTCAGCTCCAATAGTTTCTTGACTAAGAGGATCACACACTCTTTTGCCTTGACTTCTCAAGAAAATTAAGCATAGGAAATCACTAAGGATTCTACTGTAATGATCTAATAACCTTCTCTTGTGACTCCTACACTTCCTTAGGACTTATGGAGGTTAGTATAACCTTCTTCTCGTAGGTGCGCTTATACCCATTGTGTAATACTCTCAAGTCAAACAGATAAGGTTAGCTGAGTAAGATGTGTAAGGCACATGTAAGATGGACGTCATACAACACTTTGTCCTTATACCTATTACTAATGGTAATTGGTACTTTAACCTACTTAGTAACGAGTAAAACCTCCTTTATTGTTTAACCAATAAATCTTGTACGGCTTAGGGTACGGAGGGTTAGCAATTTCATGGCCTTAACTACCCTTTACGCTATAATATTGGTACAACTTCCTCCGTTAATGATCAAGGCACATAGCTTGCCATTCACTAGGCAGTTTGTATGAAAGAGGTTCTCCCTCTACTCATTTTCATTGGCCATAAGAGTACTAAGGGATCGTTGTACAACAAAATAGTACTCAGCATCATTCTCATGTGGTATTAAGGCATTGAGGTATTCTTGAAACTCTCTTAGAATCTGTTCAACTCCCATCTCTTCCTCTCCTTCGCTTACGCTCTCTACTTTGAGCTAGGGCTTATCTCCCTTTATAGTCATGACTCGGTAGTTTGGACATTGACTAGCCATGTGCCTATAACTAAGACATTTAAAGCACTTGACCTTTCAGATCTTCCTTCTTAAGCTCTAACCTTGGTCTCGTCAGACCTCAGTCTCCTTGGCCTTACCTTTACCTCAGCCTTCTTTAAGTTTATTTGACACCTATCCTTAGTGGTCTACCTTAGAATTGCTTGGTGCTCAATCATTTCCAAGTCAACTTGACATGCCATTCCTGTTCGGCAACACAGGTCAGCTACTTAACATTCAGCTACTTTGGTTCTACCTTTGCCTTTCGACTCTCCGTGCTACCATAATGGCATCATCTAAAGTTACAAGACTCTATAGCTCTACTATGTTACCAATCTTAGTTCTTAGCCTAGAAATGAACTGTGCTATAATTTGTGTCTCAAGCTTGTCAACATCACATCAGACCATGAGTAACTAAAACTCTCGGACATAGTCGTCCATTGATTTGCTACCTTATCTTAAGTCTTAGAGACATCGAAAAGTATCTTGTTCATAGTGTTTGAGAATGGACCTACTTTTGAGGACTCTCTTCATTTCATTGCATGTTTAGACTTCTCGTCGAGCTCTTAGGCAAACATTCTACAACTTCTTTCACCACATTATTGCATATTCAAAAAATTCCAATGTAGCCACTCGAGTACGAATAACATCTTCATAGTTATAAAAGTCAAAGATCTTTTTAATCTTCTCTTCCTAGTCTAGTTAGCCATCAATACTACCAAACCCATTAAAGCTTGAAATCTATACTTTGAGATACTTGACTCCCCTAGGAACTTTACACTCACGTTCGTCTATCCCAACATATTGCTCCTCCTCCTCATACTCCTTGACTTCATCCAACTCGAGTCTCCTTCTCACAAATTTGTTAGCACAATGGGGTAGTGCTTGCTATTCATTCATCTGTCATCTTGGCCTATTTGCCATTTCTCGGCCTTGTTCAATGATAACTCTCTCTCATGACCCAATTTCTAAGATCTTTTATACCGAGACAATTAGATTGGCTACAATAGCGGTAAGGTCTTGTATTTGCTCACCAATAGTACATAGTGTTTGTTGAGTAACATGACCACGACCATGATTATCACTCTCAACATCATTAATCTCTCCCTGAACACTAGGGCTTGACATTCTCAAAACGAAGCTTTGAAAAATACTCTTTACACAAGAAACTCTTATGCACATAAGAAATACCAAAGGAATAGTGAACTACAAACTTACTCTATTCTTCCAAATGAAAACAGAGTATTTCAAACAGCAAACTAGTAGGAACAATCACAACACAACTCTTAGTCACAACCTCAAGCTTTGATACTAGGATTATATGATGTGCTTAAGAGATCAATTATCACTAGGACTTATCATAGGAGATGAGAACCAAATGGGTCCTTTAAAGTGACAAAGAAAATAGAATAGAAAGGTTAGCAAATTGAATGCAGTAGCTGACGTAAAGCTGCTTGGAGGATATGACTCACTTACGAATATAATATGACTCACCTACGAATACAATACGACTTGGCACCTCACTTAATGTAATGTACAAGCTGATGCCAAGGTCCACCCGCCACTAATCTTGAGCTACTCGACAAGACTAGATAAGAATGTATGGAAATGAACTTGGAGAGGAATGTCTCACAAGGACCTGGTATATTTAAATTGTTTATGAGGAACTACCCACCACTGATCTTGAGCTACTCTACAAGACTAGATAAGAGTATATGGAAATGAACTTGGAGAGGAATGTCTCGCAAGGACCTAGTATATTCAAATTGTTTGCTAAGAACGTAAGATGATTCTGGCTACAAGGAGAAGGGAGTATTTATAGTAAGTCTCTACGATAACATTACAAATAAAGAGAATTACAAAAAGTCAATCATGAAAAGTGATTCTTAGTACATATAAAAGGGGTAAATAAGACAAATGACATAAAGGGAAAATAGTACAGTATCAGGTGAAAAGGACATATGGCAGCTCATCAATGGTCCCTTATTAAGGAATCTTTGGGTGTAGCAGCTAAGCTGGACAATGACATAGCGCCCTCAGGAGTTGTCGAGATGAGTAAGGGATGCCATAAGTATGAGTAGGAGGTCGAAAGAGAAGTACTCAGCCAGTAAGAGCCTATGCCTTGGCACTTAGCAACTAAAGGTCTGAGTAGGATTTGATGTGTGGGGGCCTTGGTTCACATCAGTCGACAAAAAGGCCACAATAAGAGAGTAGTCAACATCAACACAAGCATAAGAGATAGAGTAGATTAGGGTACACCCACCTAAGGCTTTCAAGGAGTTCAACCACCATTCTTCTATGTACGGTTTCTCATCCTTAGCAAGTCGATGAGAGAGAATTCTCTTGGTAAGGGACTAGAGGCCTCTAAAGTGTATGCGAATAAATGGGCCAAATGTCGATAACCCATCATGTAATAAAGGATGAGGTTGTATGGTAAATTAGGAATTGAAGGAATATCATATGATATATGATCCTTCAATCTCTTGGGGAAATTTGAAAACTCCTTTCAACCTAAAGGCTCATATTAATAAAGAGTGCAAAGTGGAGAATTTCAAACCAATCTTCTAAGAGCTAGGATATTGAAAAAGTGGGGAATGCTTTTGATGGTAAGATAGGCTTTACCATACCAAAGATAGCTCTTGGAAATGTTAGTTATGGTAATAGGATCATCTAGCCATTAAGCAAAAATGGAAAGTACTCCACCAAAAATGACTATAAAAGACTTATGATGGATAATCTTCCAAAAGTTGGAATTAATAATTCTTCTTCTTATCAATTCATTAAAACCTTATGAAAGATCATAGGAATCTGCCCTACGAACCCCTTACTCACTCCCGAGCATAGACAATCCAAATTGTTTAGGAACTCCGAAGTCTTACTACCAACCTATTCTAAAGTCCACTTTACTCAACAAGCCTAGAACTGTTGAAGTACAAATGCCGAGCTATTCAAAGGTCCCATTGCTACCAACCTTATCTAAGTAGTTAAGGAACCATTATGTAGTGAATCTTCAAGCCTCTCTCCAAGTGACATGTATCCCATTACCTGAGTCATACAACTTTGCTACCATAATGTTCTTTTATTATGTTTATAGAACTTCCCTTTCCTCTTGTAACAAATTGTACATATTTATTTACCCTTTTTAGTAAATGTTAATGGTATCATGTAACTTTAACAATGAGGGTATAAATACCTTATTATAGGAGTCGTTATAACAAGAATCATCCTTGTATATTAATGAAATACTGATATTTTTCATCTCTCTACAAGAAACACTAAACCGTTTTGCTCTTATCAATCCCTTTAGTAAGGATTGTGGTGAGTAACCTTTTAGCTTGGATTAGTGCATCATGGCAAGTTTTAGGCTATGTAGTGTTTAAGTGGTACGTCACATCTATTTGAATAACTCACAAATTGCTTACCTTCAATCTACTAATCTACCCAAACCCTATTACATTTTCTTTAGTAGCTTTGAAGGACCCATCCAAACTATGATAAGGCCTAGTCATAAGCAACCCCTTCACACAACATTACCATTACACCTACCCATGTTACATAATCTTTTGGCATCAAAGCATAAGGTTCTAAGTAGGGCAACATGTTCTTGAGTTGCATATGTGTGTGTGGCTTAAAATTGCGGATTTTGGTTTGAGATATTAATAGTTTTTTAATGTCATGTTTTGCTTTGCTTTCACTCCTTGAAACAGAGTAAGGAGTTGTAGTGTGATGAGATAGTGAAAACTGTAATGGAGTGTTATGTATGTACATTTGTGTTACTGTCCTAGTGGTAACGGTGATTGTTGGAGTTATTGGTTGAAAGGGAACTGTGCATTATGTTGTTAAGAGAAAACATGACAAATCCTAATGACAATGTGGCAGTTGGTGACAATGAAAGTAAGGAACTAAGAACGGGACACCATATAGAACAAACCCGAAGGTCAACATAGACTAACTCACTAAGCTCTGAAAGAATATGTTAATTGTTGTCTAAGGAGGAGCTAAAGTTTAAACTGGCAAGGCTCACTAAGTTGAAGAGCAAATCAATGAAGCAAGCCATGAGAAACCCCAAGTTGAATACAGAGTTGGCTAACTTATTAATGAAGTCCGGCATAAAAGGGAAGTTTACCTAGCTTGCCATGTTTGAGTTGGAGGAGTATAGACACCTTATTTTTGCCGTTTTTATTTTAGTATTTTTATTGGGCCAGGTTTTACAAATAAAAAAATAATAAATAATAATAATAAATAAATAATGAAAATTGAAAAATATTAAAAATAAAGTATTGAGTCAAGTCATATTGATTTAAGTCGAATAGATTTAAGTCCAATAGAGTCAAGTCATATGGATCGAGTTGACTCGAGTCAAGTCGGATCGAGTTGACTCGAGTCAAGTCGAATCGAGTCGAGTTGACTCGAGTCAAGTTGACTCGAGTAGGGTCTAGTCGTATAATGGTATGCGTTCAAATTAATAAATTTTAAGTTATTAAAGAATCGAGCTTCATTGGAATATTTATTAATCCAATCCGATATAAATGGATTTCTTTATCTAGTTTATATTGGGATAGAATAGACTTAAGATTTATTAAGTAAGTTATTGAGCTAAATCAAGTTAGATTGAGTCAGGCTTGAAAAATAAAAAGCCCAAATTAAGATAGGATTTCTACAAACTAGGTCGAATATTCAAAGAATCTAAATTTTATCTTCCATATTTGAGATTTGTTACCATATCTTTCGTATCCAGGATTTGTTGAGATAAAATCTATATCTACAGAGATACAAACGATTCAGTTGTATGACTTATAAATAGTGAGATGGCAGTGACGTTTGATACGTTTTTATAATTACATACCCAATATTCATAAAAACATAAGTTCACGTCCACACGTTTTCACAAATCCCTACACTTGATCACTGAAGAGCATACGCATTCACCCACTACACTCGTCTCACATCGTACATCTCATATCACTTGACACAAGCACTTTACGGATACACATCTGACACAAGCACGTATTACCATACGCACATCCTCACTGCCTAACATGGCATGAAGACCACATACTCTGTACTGCATGATTACGTTTGTACACACTCTACACTGCACTGTACGTTAATGATGCACAACTCCTTCACTCGTTGGTCACTACACACATTCCTATACCGCCGATTAGCACACACATCTACATATCGTCGATCAACATGCACATCCATGCACCGAGGTCAACACGTACATCCACACATCAAAGTCAACACACAAACTCATACGATCCACATTGCACACCATGCACGATCATGATCAACATTGTCACCCATGTGCATGATCGTGCATGATCAATACACACTCTAAGCACACAAACGTAGTCTTGACGAGTATAATGATTAATAAGAACATGCCAATCAAGCGTGACTCGACTTATTTAGGTAATAAAAATTATTTTATTTATTATTTATTTATTTTTATTAGTTAATTTAATTATTTTTACTAATTTGTTTATTTTTAGTATAGGTTTTTCTTTTTAATAATAGTCATACTATTTTGCTATATTTTTAGATAATTTGAATTTTTGATAAATTTAGTTAAATTGCCATTTTTTGAAAAATTGCGTATCTTTTCTTCAAGATTCATATTTTCGAAGAAGATCATATCTAGATTATATCTCAACATATCTTGCATATAAAATTTAGAAAAGATTGATTTTGACATGAGATACGTATCTTAACTTATCTTGCATATATGATTTAGAGAAGATATGTATCTTGTATATGGGATTTGAAGAAGATACATATCATAGTATATCTTGCATGTAGAATTTAGAAGAGATTGATTTCGATACGTGGTGATTTTTTTAAAAAGATACGTATCTTAGCATATCTTATATATACGATTTAAGAAAGATATTTTTTTGACACATAGTGATTTTTTTAAAAAAAAAGTAATAAAAAATCTTAATTAGAGTTTTTCAAAAAAAGATTTAATTAGTTAAGATTTTCTTAGATTCGTGAAATTAGATTTTTTAAGTTTTTTTTAAATAATAATAAATTATTAAGTTAATGTAAATCTGGCTCGATTTTCAAATCTAAAAAAATCAACTAACTAAATCTTTTCTAAAAAAGAACTACGTTGGTTTGATTATTAAAAGAAAAACTTTTTTTTCTTTTCCTTAAAAATTCATAATAAAAAATCCTAAAAAATTCATTTTAGTTATGTTTTATATATTTGTATATATCTTAGTATTTTTTAAAAAATTACAAAAATAAAGGCCATTAGTTTTTTTAATTTTTACATGATGATTTAGTCTTAATAGATTAGCTTCTGAACTTAGTTTTTATATTTAATTTTCTAAAAAGTAATTTGTTAAAATATTTGTAAGTTAGTGGCTAAATTAGGGTTTTCCACCTAGAAACCCTAATTTGACTTTTTTACCAATTTAACTATTTAGCGGGTCTAATTTTTATTAATCTTTTAAAAACATTTTTTAAAGAAAAATGTTTCCTTAATTTTATGTTGAGTAACTTATATTGAGCAGGTTGAGCTTAATATAAGTTAAATTAAGAAAAACCAAAATAAGACTCGACAAGGAGTTGTTTGAAGGGTTAACATTAAGGGAAAAATGGCTAAAGAAGAAGAAGAGAGTGATGGCGAAGAGCTCTTTAAGGCCAATGAGGGATTAGGATGTGCCTCATGAAGTGGAAGATGTGATGCTCGATCTAATGGAGTTGAGTACCCTACTTGGCATGCTCATGGAAGTAAAGTAAACTGATCGGCTTGTCACCAAATTATCCTTGATGAAGTCAATGAGGAGTTGGATGAGGAGGACTATTATGAGGAAGAAAAATGTGGTGTTTGAGCCCCTAGAAGTATTGACAATGTTATAGTCCAAATTTCGAGCTTCTTTAGAAGTGTAGGTGCTAACAAGTATCCAGAATGGAAAGAAAGAGTAGAGAAGTTGTTTAAGCATTATTGATATGTTAGGCAAAACAAATTCTGGCTTGTCACACTAGCATTTACTAGGTATGCTTATACTTAGTTGAAGAAGTTGCATACCATACGAAGGAGAGATGGACAACAAGATGTTAGGACATGGGAAGAAATGAAAAGGATAATGAGTGAAAGGTTCATTCCTAATTCATATTTTCAAGATACATTTGCTAAGTCGCAAGAGCATGGATTAGGGATTCGAAATGTTGATGAGTATATACGAGAATTTCCAAATGTTTATGATTCGATATGATGTAGATGAGCCTAAAGCCCTGTGTTTTTTTTCCTATGCATTTTTGGGATTGTTTATGTATGATTCTCTTATCTTCCTTGAATCATTGATTGTTGTGTGATATAAATTTTTGGGTAAATTGCATTGATAATTCTTGTAAACTTTTTAAATGACATGGATGCCCCATTTTTTTTTTAAAGACCTAAACTTTTCCCCTTGCTTTTGTTTACTAGGACAATGATATGGGATAAACGATAATGTATTATCGCCATGTCATCACCTTGGTAGCATTATTATTATTATTTTTATATAAATATTACATATCAAATAACTAAAATTAATAAAATAAATTCAAAATAATTAAAAAGGTAAAAATGCTAAAACTTTTCTTTATAAAAATATATCACTTCACATATATATAATAATTAAATAAATTTAATAAAAGTTTGAAGAAAAAATGATGTTAAATGGAAAATAAAAAATTCTAGCCTTTGCTCATAATGGAACTTAACCCTATTGCTAGACCTGATCGCCAGATTGAATCGACAATTCACAAGTTGATGCAAAGTTGAACCAAGCCCAACCCTTGAGGGCATTAGTCCAAGCTAGTTCAACTGAACTTATTGTCCTTTTTTTTATTTTTTTTATTTTATAAATTTCATTTAATTTTATTCTTGCATTCTCGTGAATTACTATAAATAATTTTTTGCTTTATCTCTTTTTCAATTTTTTTCCTAAAATAATTGTAACACTTTATATAGTATAAAGCGTTAGCGAGAGAAGTTGTAAATTTTATTTCATTTTGAAATAATTAATTTAGATTGCGTAAGTATGATGTTACTTTAATATTAAAATATCAAGTAAGGTTAAGCAAAGTAAAAGAAGTTGCAATTTACACAGGATGTCAATATCTTATTCGAATTTTGGAATAAATTATCAATATAGGAAGAATAAAATTATAACATAACTATTAATTGTAATATGTGATAGTACTTGGTATGTGTTGAAAAAGGGGAAAGTAGTAGAAGAATACATAACCTTTTTTTTTTTTTTATATTGGAGGGTTGAACTGGCTTGAATCGACAGGTCAACCTTGTTAGTTCAGGCTTACCCACCCTCTAGACCGGTTCACAGTTCGAAACTAATCCTTATACAGATCTATCTACTACTAGTTATAATGTGTAGAACATTTGATGCCATGAAGCTTCCAATATCTTAAAAAGCTTTGTTGCTACGTTGAAAACCAGGAGAATGAAATAAACATAATTGAATCAACTTAAAAATATAACCTCTATGTGAATAATAAAAGAATTCTTAGTTACTCCTTATTCTATCATGTTAAATTAGAAGTTTAATATGTTGATCTTCAGTTGCTTCGACTATGAATTATACATCATTGAAGCTTACATTTGTTGGTTGTAGTGAAAAATATTCCGAGTTGCTTTGATCAATTGATTAAATGAGAAACTGTTTAATCTCCATACTTGAATATTAGAAGAACCACAACAAGTTTAATTACTTGAAAACTACCAAATCATGTTATCAATATATCCAAATAATAATTTTTTCAAACTCTATACAATATATTAGCAAAAAAAAAAAAAATTATATATGTAAAGTGATATAATTTTTAAAGGAAAGTTTTAGCATGTTTTTTCTTCTTTTTTATTTAAATTTTTTGAATTTATTTTGATTTGTATTTATTTTAGTTATTTGATATATAATAATCAATTAAAAATATTAATAATGCTGACTAGGTAATAATGTGATGAAGAAACTCCATCATTTGTGCCATGTTAGCATCCTAATAAATAAAGTAATGGGATAAGTGTAGGTTTTTGAAAAAAAAAAAAGAGTGTCAGTACCATTTACAAAATTTACATGGTGGCCAATCTAATTTTCTCTAACTTTTTATATTTTAAATTTTTGGATATGTATTGCAAAGACGCATATGCTAGTATATACGTGTTTATACATACATATATATATATATATATATTACATACATACATACATTAACAGACAATGCACATGTGATGCGTATACTAAAAAATAAAAAAAAAAAACTAATTAAATGTCCTTTAGGAATTTTTTTCCTTTGAATTACAAAATTTTTAATTTCATTAATCAATTTTTAGAAATTTTTGGAATTTTTCAATTAGATAAAATTTTTAATTTTGGCAGTTAAGTCATAAAAATTTTTAAAACTATAATTTCAAATGATGAAATATATAGATTATAGATATGTGCAATTGAAGAATCGAATTTTCCATTGAAGTCGAAATCATCGATTCCATCGAATCACAATTTTACCTTTTAAATATATTTCCAAACATTAAAAAAGGATATAAAAGTCAAAATTGTAATTCCATTTTGGTTTATTTTCGTGTACCAAATGTGATATGAGTGGTAAGGCATTTAATAAAAATATATATGAAATTTTACTAATTTTATTTTCTTAAAACATATAAGATATTAAATTTTAATAATTGTTGGTAGTTATTGAAGCTCTTTGGTTTTAATAATATAGATTATGCATTGTTACGTATAAAAATCATGTATGTATGAAATAAATAACAAAAATCTCCAACTAATGGCTATAAACTTCAATAAAATTGCAATTTATAATATGACATTGTAATGCAAAAATAAATATGATACTATAACTAAATACAATCACGAGAAAAAGAGGAAAAAAGAAAACTCATGAAAGCAATGGCCATAAAAGATATGATAATAATACGTATTAATATTATTATAATATAATGCAAGTAGTTATTAATGTAGGTTGGAATGTGGGTTTGGAGTGAAAGGTGGAGGAGAGAGAGAGATGGAGAGATAAGTATGGTGTCATAATCCAGGGTTTTCTTTAACACACAAACGGACCATGCGGTGCTTACTATCCTACCTCTATAGTACTAAGTAAGCCTAACTAATACGCAACACTAACTAATAAGGCCTAAACCTGTAAGCAACATAACCAAGGAAGAAAGCCAATAGAATATAAGGGATACAGGCACGAATGGAAAAATGAATAGTATATTTTTATTAATTCCTACAGTAATACAAGACTACAATGTCTGTACACGGGGGTGCAGTATATGTAATAGGTACCGTTGGTCGTGATTAACCAATGTGGTGAGTAAAAGCTTCAATCTAGAAAAGTACTCAAAGTACTCACATCCCTGTAAAGAGCTTTACAGACATTTTTGGGCTTAGTAGGAAGAAACATTAAAACTGGTAAAATGACATCACTTTCTAAAAGCGGAAATTTCTAATAATAGTAAGGCCCCTAACTATACAAAAAAAGTCCCTTCTTATGCTATAATATGTACAAAAGAATAGCCCCTTGCTAGTACAAGTATATTACAAAAAGAGACCCTGACATCCTCCCCCACTTAATTTTATTAACGTCCTAAACAATATGTACTGGAGCTTAGATCTGGTAGTGGAGGTCTTCTAGCTGGCAAGGCTGACTTTCTCTCGGATAAGGGCTTCAAATCATCTTTAGTCTCCTAGCTAGTATCTTCTTCTTCTCAATCTCTTCACTTAACCAAATATTCTTTATATTCTTCTCTAATAGCGGGATCTTTGACTTTTCACTCTACAAGGATGTCTTCTACGGCTTAACTCAAGTTGAACTTAATCTTGACATGTGGCCACTTGGAGAAATTGCGAGATAGGTTTTCCATGTCTAGATAATATGGCTTTAAAATGTTGACACGAAAAACTAGATGGACTTTTAACTACATAGGAGGCTCGACCTTATAGGCTATTCTTCCAATCTTTGAGATGATAGGAACTAGACCAATGTACTTTTATATCAATCTTCCATCCTTGTTCCTTAATGATCTGACCCGTTCTGGAAGAAGCTTTATGAGGACCTGATCTCCAACATTGAACTCTCTAGGTTAGCAGTTCCAATATTCCCATTTCTTCATTATCTTGGAAGCTTTTTTAAGGTACGTTTTTGCTACTTTTGAACTCTACTTCCAATCCCTAGTGAATTGATAAGCTCTTAGGCATCTTCCAGTACATGGTGCTGTCACTGTGTGGGGTAACAGTGGTTGCTGATCCGTAATGATCTCTATAGGGCTCTTGTTGGAGGAAGAGCTCTATTGGATGTTGAAACAGAATTGGGCAATATCTAGTAAGTCAACCTAGTTCTTCTTGTTAGTAGTGACAAAGTACCAAAGGTATTCCTCTAACAAACTGTTAAATCTTTCTCTACCCATCACTCTGTAGATTATAACTGGAGGTTATACTTAGCTTGGAACCCAGGAGTTGGAATAACTTTGTCCAAAATTTCCCTATAAACCTAGCATCCCTATCACTCATAATATTCTAAGGCACACCCTAGAATTTCACCACATGCTTAAAGAAAAGCTAGGCTATCTCTTTTGCGCTTGAACTCTTTATGGTAAGAATGAAGGTGGCATACTTAAAGAACTTGTCAACAACAACAAAAATGAATGAGTGCTCCCTTACTTTTAGTAAGGAAGTGATAAAGTCCATAGAGATGCTCTCCCAAGGGCGAGATGGCACAAGAAGTGGCTCCAAAAAGCCTGCCACCTTTCGTCTCTCAACTTTATCCTATTGGTAGGTTAAGCAAGTCTTTATGTAAATCATCACATCCTCCTTCATATTCGGCCAGTAATAGCCCTACTTCAACAAGCTCAGTGTCCTCTACCAGCTAGGATGTCTAGCCCACAGAGTATCATAGTATTCTCTCATGAGTGCCCTTCTCACGCTGCCCGCCTTCAGGACATATGACTGATGCCCCTTTGTATAAATGAGGTCGCCCTCTACCTAAAATCTACAAGTCTTCCTTACCTCAACCAACTGCTTAAGATTTTTAGCCAACAAGTCTTAACCTATATGCTACTTGATTTGCTCTTGAATTGAAGTCGAGATTTGACTCACTGACTGGTGTGCAATCTACGATAAGGATATTAAATCGGCTCACCTGCTTAAAGTATCTGCTACCTGATTAGTCTACCCACTATGGTACTTAATCTTCATATCAAACTCTGTAAGAAACTCTTGCCATCTTCCTTACTTGGTTGAAAGCTTCAGTTGAGTCAATATATGGCTGATAGCAAAAGTATCTATCTTCACTAGAGACTTAGATCCTAGCAAATAGTGTTTCCAAGTCCTTAGATAGTGAATAATTGCAAGTAAGTCTTTCTCTTGGGCTAAGTATCTACACTTCATTTGATTTAGCTTCCTACTCTTATATGCCACCAAATGACCCTCTTGCATTAACACTTCCCCTAATGCAATGTCTAAAGCATCTGTATGGACTTCAAAAGGCTTAGAAATGTCAAGAAGTACGAGGACTTGCTCTTCTGTCACTATATACTTCAACTCCTTGAAAGCACTCTGATATATCTCATCCCATAACCATGCTTGGTCCTTCTTCAATAGATTTGTAAAGGGTGCGACTCGACGAGAATATCCCTCAACAAATCTTTTGTAGTAATTTACAAGTTTAATCAAGGACTACAACTCCATTACACTCTTAAGCATTGGTCATTACCTGATTGCTTCTAACTTAGCCATATCCATTCGGATCTACCTTTTTTCAACAACATGACCTAAGAAGTTGATGTACTTCTACACAAAGGCACATTTCTCATCCTTCACGTACAAATGATTCTCCTATAGCTTCTTGAAAACCGTTCTTAAGTATTTCACATGGTCTTATAATGTCCTGCTATATACAATAATGTTGTCTAGATAGACGATTACAAATTTGTCAAGATATTCACAAAATACATTAATCATTAAGGTACAAAATGTTATAGGAGCATTAGTGAGACCAAAGGGCATCACCAATAACTCATAAGCACCATACTGGGTTACACATGTAGTTTTGGGCTCATCACCCTCAACAATGCAAATCTGATGATAGCCAGAGCGAAGATCCAACTTTATAAAATACTTATTAGCCTTGCTTAGTTGATCAAACAAATCAATAATTAGCGGAATTAGGTAATGATTCTTTACCATCAACTTATTTAGAGCCCGATAGTCAATTCATAATCTCAAACTCCCATCCTGCTTCTTCTGAAATAGAATAGGAGCCTCGTATGGTGCTTTTGAGGGTCGAATGAAGCCTGCCTCTAACAACTCATCCAATTGCTTCTTCAATTCAGCAAGTTCAAGAGGCGAAATTCTATAAGGAGCTCTGGCGAGTGGTTTTATCACGACCCAACAATATCATTGTCATGGTAGATTGCCATGTACCATATAAAAGTCTACTATCAATCCCCTTTTCTTATTGTCGGTCTTTCATACGACATATAAAGCTCCTTCCACTCTACATAATCATTAGGCCCATAGATAAGTAATATAGAGCAATTTAACTAAAATTAATTTCTATGATGTAAATTAATTAAATAAATGTGTGGACTCGTTAAGTTCCACACCAAAAGAATATTACAAGCAAATGCAGTTCATAAAGGAAATTGCATCATAAACTTCAAACTATACTATGAATAAAAATAAAGGTAAATAGTTATCTACAAAAACTATTATTAAATCTCCTCTTTGCTTCCTGATTGCTTTAACCTGTCTCTACACGAAAGTTACCTTAGGCATTCCTCGACTTGGATGAACGAAGAGGTTTCCCTACAACAAAAGAAATCTATTGAGGTATAAGCTTACGCTTGTGAGATAAATACTTTCGTCAATACCGTATGGAAGAAATTTATTAGATGTAGAAATGTATTAGATGCAGAAACATATGAATGCATGAACAATGCATGTAGTAGCCTAGGAACTGCATACGACTCAGAATTACGCCCCCTACAGTTAGGGTTTGAAAATAATTAATAGACCCAAACCAAAATCCGGGTTCTAGCCCTTAGGTTTTATTTCATTTGCACTATTATACTTATGCCAAAACAAAACTAATGGTGTGGTGGCCTTCACAGTCTACAAACATTCGCCCTAAGTAGAAGCCATAAGACACGGCCCCTCGCTAACGGTTGGCATCTCCTGGCGCCTAGTAAGCCCGTTAGCTTAGGACGGAAACTCAATATAAATGATGACTTAATTAGTGCCCAATCTTGCAGAAGGCCCTCCTTTTGTGAGTCCCTTCCCATTTTCTATGTGAAGTGGCAATCGGTATCATCTGAATGCAATTATGGGGAATGCATGATTCATTGAATTTCTTAATCATATAAGTGATTAATTTAGTTTTCATGGTAATTAGACAATTTTATTCCATACAATCCATGTGTGAGTTATCACAAACAATTTCCATTATTATGTGATTAACAAGCCATAGTATTCAACCAAAAATTCACATACATGCATTTCCCATATCCCACAAGCCTCCAATTTATATTTGTAAGTTTAAGTGCATCTATTCTATAAGCAAGATCAAGTAAAGAGTCATCAAGAATTCACTCACTCAACTATGCAGGTCAATCAAGTAGTCCATAGGTAGGTCGTCTCCAAACATTAGGTCCCCTAGATATCGTAATCATTATACTATAAGGATTTGAAATAAACTTAGAAAACTAAGCTAAAACCCCTTAAGTTATATTTTTAACTAGTTTTCGTCTTTTTCCTAGTTTCTTACTTAAAGTTCAATCGCATATAACTTTCTCATTTTAAATTTGATTTTTATGATCTCATAGTCAATCTTCATTGTTTTCGAGTGTATTTTAACTTGGTGAGGTTAGATTTTTTAGATGAGGCACACAAAACTACCCATAGGTTAGAACAGTAGTGATCCTCATGATTTGGAGTGCTTTTGGGCTTTGTTTAGTTAATAAGCTTTTTGGTAATTTGGGAAATCCTTTAGGCTTAAGCTTAAAATCTCATTCTAGGCTCAAAATACTCCTTAAGATCAGATTCACAACTTTGACTTACACTCCTAAGGCTAACAACCACTTATTAGGCTCTTAAGTGGGTTTAAGTTGTCAAATGGACTTGTTTTTTATCCAAATCAAAGATAGTCGCTTTCTTGAGCTTAGGGGGTGTCTTGTGGGATTTTTGAGAGTCTTAAAACAACTTTTATTATTGTGCTAAATTGTTGGTCAGAAACTTAAGGTGGGTTCAATTTGGTGTTTGAGGCTCGTTTTGGAAGTTTTAAACTTAGTTTTGAGTTTTAGACTTAATACACTTATCGTACTTGCCTTAGTTGGTCATTTCACTTTGTTTGCTTACTTTAATCATATTTTTAAGTGTCTTTTAGCAAAGTTCTAGATCTAGTTGGTTTGGTTGTGAGGGATTCCAGCTTGGTTTTCCAATTTGTTTCATCATTTTCTTAAGTTTAGGTATTAGATCATGAACTTAAGTTACTTGTATTCAAATCTTAACTTGAATTCTTTTCCATGAGATGATTATTTAGCTCATCCATTGCATGAAAGTAGAAGATCTCATATTTATCATAACTCCCATATCATAGTTCATGTCTTACAAAGTTGGTTTCCTTATAAAATTTTATGTGATGGATTTTTCCCTTACTTAAGTTTAGATTTAAGCATGTTTAACTTAATAGAAGTGAAAACAACGTCCAAGTGACTTCTAAAACCTCACGTCCAACATGCTTCCCTTTCACTCAAGTTCTCATTTCAAGATTTTTTCAACATAAAATCTTCTATTCAAAGTGTTAAACAAGTATCTCTACAAAACACCAACTTTATATGCTTATATTTCAACTTTTATGTAAGGGTTTCATGAGTTTGCTTCTTAGGGTAGTCTTAGATGTTTCATCAACTTATGCTCATACTCATATTTTCAAGAAACCATGGTCTCCTAACATGAATACTAGACTATTAACATAAGATACACTCATCTATAAAGTAAGAATATGATGGTTGTGCACTAAGTTTCCACTTATGCTCTTTGTCTTACTCCCTCCTTCTTGCACCCTTTTTGGAAACTTAAGTTATGGTCCTTTGAAGTGGGGTTTAAGAAGTGTTCTAAGGATCTTAAAAGGAGCTTTGAAAGTTGGCAAATGTAAGACACAAAGTGAAGTTGAAATGCTGTGAGTGTGGAAGCTTGGAAAGTGGCGGCAAGTGTAAGATTTTATGAGGTTTTGTGTTTCCTCTTTTGAGTTGTTTTCAAAGTGAGAGAAAAAGAAGTGAAAATGAAGTTGAAAGTGAAAGCAATGGGAGAAAGAGTGGCTGGTTGGAAATGAAGGTGGAAGTGTGTTTAAGAAGTTTGTTTGTATTGTTTTGTAGCATATACAAAAGTCAACAATTACAACTCTAAATTATGTAAGCATTAAGGGGTGAATAGTAGAGTGTAAAATAAAATGATTGATGGATGAAAGACAAAACCATGTGCCCCACCCCCCCTTTTCTAGCTTGTAAGAATCGACCATTAGGGTCTCTTTATGGTATGGAATTGTCTTGTCTCATTTATTAAAATTAAGTATGTGAAATTTTGTGATAATTTGTTCATATGTAGTATAAATTAATGGGTGATAAGAAAAGTGTCTTATCACTAGTTTTTAATAAGATATCAATTGATAAATGACTCTAACTCTAAATTAATAAGTCATTTAGGGTGATTAGTTGGTCTACTTATTCATATGTAAGGCTTAGGCATGAAGATAAGGGAATTGTTTTAGGATTTATTTCTTGAATTGTTTCGTAGATTATGATTCAATTCTTATAAAATTATGAAATTTTCTAGAGATGAATGAAATTATTCAAATTAAATTATCAATTAGTTGCTTAAGGTTAAAAGTCCTTGATTGTTTTAGGGTTTAGGGTCTTAGGTGACTTTAGAGTCCGCAGTTTTTCATGTTTGGGCTCTATCGATAATAGGTTTTAGGATTGGAAAAGTGAGTTCATTTTTAATTATAAACTTGAGTTCTTAGTTTAGTTGATCCTTAGAAACATTCAGGAAGTATTCTTAATCGAATCATAGACCCACTTAATAGTAGGGTTTACAGGTTTGGCACCAGGAATCAACTCAATCTCGTAGTCCACCGATTGTTTAGAAGGTAATTCCTTTGGGAGCTTGTCAGGCATTACATAATCATACTCCTTTATGATACTCTCTATTACCCTCGGTATTCCCATTTTCCCTACTTCCTCTTTCTCAGTAAAGATAGCCAAGAAAGTTAGCTCTTGATGTTTTAGCCCTCTCTTCAATTGGAGCATTAATAACATCATAGCCCCAATATTCTTCCGTTCCTTACCATTGTTGTTTGCCCTGTTCCTCTAAACTATCACACAACAAGGCTTTTCACCCATGAATAACAAGCAATCTGCTGCAGGTACGAGAGCAACCCTGGTCTATCTTAAGAAATTTATTCTAAGGACTATGTTGAAGTCGTCTAATGGAACAGCTGTGAAGTTGAGATTTCTACTCCAATCTCTAACCTTCACTTTCACTCCTCTTATAACTCCTTAGATAGGACGGGCCTTGGAGTTAACAACTTTAATCTGGCTACTGTCCTCAGTAAGCACCAGCCCCAACCTTTCTACCTTAAGCACATAAATGAAGTTGTGTGTAGCACTAGAGTTTACCATTGCACTGGCACTCTTACCATTGATGTTCAACTAAACATACATTAACTCATTGTCAGTCTTGGGCTTACGTCGCACTAAGGAACTCTTTCCACCAACTGACAACATGTGTAATGCACCTATATGAGGTTGATCCTCCCCATCACTCCCCAACTCATCATCTTGGTAGCCACTCTTCACTTTTCGTGCCATAGCATTGAGTGTCGCCCTATATAAACATTCAGTTACTTTCTATGGGCCATTACATAGGAAACATGAGAATGAGGGCTTCTTACCTTCATTGGTTACCTCACTCTTTTCGGATTGGTGAAAGTTATAGGATTTCCTCTGACTCCCTCCAATGTTACCACTATTACTACTTGAACTTAGGGCTCCCCTACTCTTAGGTTTGCTTGACTTGACTAACTTTCCACCCTTGTGTCATATCAACACATTCTTCCCTTTATTGTCATGAGTATAATCAATTAGGCGCTCAATTGCTACCTATGCTGTAACTAAGTTGGTAACCCATTGCCTTTGTAACTCATTCATAGCATAGGGCTTTAATCCTTCTAGGAAATAGAGTAGCTTATTATCTTTAGCTATGCTCTTGATGTCTAACATCAACGTTGAGAACTCATAGACATAGTTTCTAATATCATCACCTTATCGAAGTTCCCTCAACTTTTTTCGGGCATTGTATTTAACATTTTTTAGGAAAAACTGAGCTCGCAACTCAGCCTTTAACTCAACCTACATATCTACGTGAGTGTTACCATTTTGGATATCCTCATATTTGGTGCGCTACTACACTTTTAGCATCCCCAATTAAGTACATTGCAGCCATGGTGACTTTTGCTCTCTTATTATTTATCCTTTCAGCGGCAAAGTACTACTCCATAACAAATAGAAAGTTTTCCAACAACTTGGTGCCCCTCACACCAATGAATGACTTGGGTTCAAGTATCTTTAGATGTCTTGCATAAGCAGAAACATGTACAGGACAAGAGCAGGAGCATTTCCTATAACCTAAGTCAAAATAGTTACTCATGCCTTCAACTCCTCAACAGTATCGATTGAGGCACAAGTAATAACTTATCTTCTCAAGTCTTCCACTTGAGTCTCCAAGTGTTGTCTTGTCTCATCGGTCGTTACATGCATTTCTCTTCTAAGTGTTTGCACTGTAACACCAAAATTCTCAATCATCTTAGTTATCTTAGCATTCATCTTCTGATAATTGACCTTAACTTCAGCCACTCATTCCGACAGTACAACCAAATCATCCATTCACTTAGATAATCCCTTGAGGATTTTCTCTAAGCCATCTAGCCTCTTGCTTACTTTGTCTCATCGTTTCATGGTCGTTCCCGTTAAAATAATTTAGGCTTTGATACTAACTATTACGGTCCGGGGCTTTCTTTAGCACACATACGGACCATACGACGCTTGTTGTCTTGCCTTAATAATAGTAAGCAAGCCTAATTTGCATGCAACGCTGACTAACAAGGTTTAAACCTATAAGCAACACAATTAAGGAAGAAAGCCAAAATAATATAAGGGATATAGGCATAAATGGAAAAAATGAATAGCACATTTTTATTAATTCCGACAGTAATATAAGGGTATAATATGTGTATACGAGGATATAGTATGTGTAACAGGTGCCGTTAGTCGTAATCAACTGACGTGGTGAGTAAGAGTTTCAATCTAGAAGAGTACTTATACACCCGTAAAAAGTTTTATGGATATTTTTAGATCTAATAGGAGGAAACATTAAAACTAGTGAAATAACACAACTTTTTAAAAGTGGAAATTTTTAATAATAGTAAAATTCCTAATGATGTAAAAAAAAGCTCCGCTTTATGTTATAATATGTACAAAAAAAAAAAATGATCTCTTATTATAAATATGTTATAAAAAGGGACCCTAACACATGCCATAATCCATTTTGATTCTATAGAGAGATTTAAGGGAGAGAGAAAGAGAGAGAAATTATGAGGAAGTAGAAATTGGTTAGTTTGATAATTTCATTTATGTTTTAATATAGTAATAGTATTTTAAAGTAAATTTAATCCTCGTTATATAATTTTAGTTGGGAGGTTTAATTGTAATTTGAGAAGGAACGGTTACATAATCTATATTATTTGATATTTATATTTTGTTTTTACAAGCCGTGGCTTGGATTCATTTTAATCTCCTTCCGTCTCCCGAATATAAGGAGTCTCTCCATAAAATACCCAAAACCCTGGCCACTCTCTCTTCGAAGATTTACTGATCGCGTCAAAAACCCTAGAAAGCGCCAAAGCGCTAGTGAGTGTGTGAGAGAGATAGAAGTGGTTGCACAGAGCCATTGAAAGAAAAGAGGATCGCGACATCCTTTCTCTCACCTCACTCACTTTGCTGATCCATTCACTGTTCAAAAGTAAGTTCATCTTTATTACTCCCATTCTTGACGCGACGATTGTACGGGTAATGCGTGAATAAATATCCCTTTTCGTTTGTTCCATGTTTGGTTCATTGGACGTAAACGTTGTGTATCATTCCAGCAAATATGGAAGTCGCATTTTTCTAGTGTGCTGTATTGCTATTCTTCATCAATTGATTTCTGCAATTATTTTTTTTTCCTGGTGGAAATTAGTTTGCTTGTTTCTCAATCTGATTGTTCATGTGAAGTAATTCATGAGCATTGCTGCGGTTAGTTATGACGTGTTGTGCCGTTTAGTAATGAGACGTGGTGTTTTGTGTATATAGGGCTTTACTTTTTTTCTTGTTGCTTTAGAGGATCAATCAGCAATGGCAGTGCAGCAAGTGCCAGCTGGAACAGCTCCTCCAACTGCTGATATGGTATGCTTGTATGATGGTTGGAGTTTATGATACGGTATTGATCTGTTTTGATTTTGTCGTTGTGTTCTGCATTCACCATTGGATGTCTTACTCTAGGTTGGAAATGCATTTGTTCATCAATATTACCTTATATTGCACCAATCTCCCGAGAATGTACATAGATTTTACCAAGATGTCAGCAAGCTTGGTCGTCCTGAAGAAAATGGAGCAATGGGAATTACCTCAACAATGCAGGTGCTCTCTCTCTCTGTCTCTCTGTGTGTCCCTGTGTGTATGTGTTTTTTGTCAGTAGTAATTGATGCAGTAATGCATTTGAGGTTCTTTTCACTCAATAATTTTAATCACCTATGTTACTGATTTGGGGTACTGTTCAACCATGGAAGCCAATCAAATTACAGTCTTTTACTTAAATGTCATATATCTGCCCCGTGGATGAAACTTTTATGAAAAATATATCAAATTTATGGTTTCCATCCTAATTGTTGCCTGTGGATTTGCAAATTTCATTAACATTTGGAACAGAAATTTTATTAGTTGATATTATTGATACAGGCTATCAATGAGAAGATACTGTCACTTGACTATGGTGACTTGAGGGCTGAGATCACCACGGTTGATGCACAGGATTCTCTCAATGGTGGGGTCCTTGTTCTTGTTACTGGATATTTAACTGGAAGAGATGATATTAGACGAAAGTTTACCCAGAGTTTCTTCTTGGCTCCTCAAGATAAAGGATACTTTGTATTGAATGACATATTCAGATATGTCGAGGAACCCAAAAAGCGAGATGCAGTTGGTGTTTCAACGAACGATGTTGCGAGCCCCGCTACTCCTAAGCAAGGTAGTGAAATGAGAGTGTCATTCAAACATGTGGAATTAATGGACAATAAAATTTGACTTTGCATTTGTCTGCAGATCCATCCCCTGCTGAGGAGAGTAAACTCTTGGATGAGGTGACAGCATCTATAGAGGATGTCAGCAAAGGCGAAAAGTACAATGTCTCTGAGAATGGAGATTGCTCTGATGTGGAGGGGGAAGCACGGGTAATTGAAGTTGATGCAAGCCTAAACGATTCAGATGTGACTGAACCTAATGCTAAATATGAAGATGTTCCAAAGAAGTCATATGCCTCAATTGTAAGTTGGTATTTTTCCCTGTGGATCTATAGACTCTGTAACATGTTTCTTGAGGGCAGTGTATTTAGTGTATGAAACAGATCAAAGGTTTGAGCTTCAGATCAGAGTTAGGCATATATGGGTTGATGTGTTAACAACAGAATCACTTGCTTAAATTTCCAGGTAAAAGTGATGAAAGAGGGTGCAGTCAATCTTCCAACTCTTACACCTCCTCTGAAGTCTCTTCCAAAAGTCCAAGAACAGCAAGTGACTGTGTCACCTCCACCAGGCCAAGTAGCTGAAAATCAAGTGTCAAGCTCAAAAGTAGCTGAAAACGGGAATGGTCAAGAAGGTGAACGTATGTGGTCTTACTATGATTTTAATTTTTTGAATGAATGACCTCAATATATAGTAAAAGTGGTCTGACTTGGCACATAACTGCACATTTGTTTACTGCATGCAGCTGATGGTCACTCCATCTACTTGAAAGGACTACCTATGAATGCCACATATCCCCAGCTTGAGAATGAGTTCAAGAGGTTTGGGCCTATTAGGACCAATGGTATTCAAATCAGGAGTCAGAAGGTATATTTGTTTGACTTCAACTTAAGTCTTATAGTGCCTATAATGTTTATCATTCATTTTGTTACATTTCAGGGATTTTGTTTTGGCTTTGTGGAATTTGAAGAGCTGAGTGCTGCACAGAGTGCCATTGAGGTACACATTATCATTCATTGTTAGTATTTGATTAAATGGTTTGAGATATTGAGACAAAATTGAATTCCACAAAGTGCACCTCATTATTGCTCTCTTTTTTGGGTAGAGTCCTTATTATCGCTCTTATCATAGACTTTGCAACTATGTTGTTGTTGTAACACTCATTCGCATTATATTGAAGAATATAACATTTTGATATATTTGTCATGACATACGCATTCAGTAGTGGGCTTGCAGGCAGCAAAAGTTTACACTTTGCGAAATTTTTTCTTGTCTATTGGAACAACTGCATGGAGTCAGGGTGATGAATTAATTCATATTTAGTTATTTGTAGCCACTATAAATTTTTTGGTTTGTCCTCTTCATATCTGATCACATATTGTCTTATGGGTGTTTGAGTAAGATAATAGTGAAAACATCTTTCAGATGTCTAAATTCATTTATAAATAAGCAAGTTGAGCATTAGTATGGAATTTTCCTCCTGTTCCTCAAAGTTGTTGCATCATTCTTTTTGAGAACAAAATAATTTATATTAAGATAAAATTTTGCTTCTGTTTGTCAAAGTGGGTTTCATCATTCCTCTTGAAAACAAAATAATTTACAGTGCATTGGAATTGAAAGAGGTTTATTCTGCATTTGCATGCTATAACTTTTAAATTCTTTAAGAAAATTGCTTATTTGAGATTCCGGTTGTGCACATTTCGTCTTACTTGAAGCAAAATCTTGATAGGGATGAGTACAGAATATGCAAATATATGCAGTAAGATTGTCTCGGCACTAAAGGGGCTCTTTGAAAATGAGAATGATACTATCTTGGAACTATCCCCACCCCAAAAAAAAAAACCCAAAAAAAAAAATTTCTTAGATGACCTATTATTGCTTTTGGCCTAGTTGCTAAATGTGTGTATGATTTAACTGATAACGATTGGCAAGGAGAGGGGAGTCCCAAGGGCCTGCCCTACCTACGTTACTCAACTTGTTGAAAAATCATAAGAAAAGAAAAATTGGGATGAAAATGGAGGAATCTTCTGCCAAAGGAGAAAGGGTTATTTTCTCGGGTGTACAGTGCCTCTTGCACAAGTTTTTCTACCTTTGCTCCCAGTGTCTTATCAGCATCAACTACCTGCAAAAACAATGGTTGTGGGGTTTGGCATGTCATTTGGTCGGTTCTGATGTGATCTGTTCTTTAGTCAATTTGGAGGAGGGTCAGGTTTTAGAGACACATGAGGTTCTCCAAAAGATGGTTTTTAATGTTTCTTGTATAAGTATGCTATGCATATGAAGCTTTGACTAGTGTACAAGGTTTGATATTTCAAAACTAATGGGCAAGATGGTTTTATGCTGTTGAAAGTTTCACAGTTGAATGAAATAAGCTCTCAAACAAAAGTTAATGAATGTGGAGGTCCGTGCGTTCAATGTATCCTTGTGGATGACAAATGGCAAGAGAAAAGTATGACTGATAGCTATTTTGTGCTATAAGATATCTTTGCTTAAGCAAGATGTTATATGCTGGATTTGTTGTTTATGGGAAACAATTTCTTCTTTATATATTTATTTACATTAGAAAATGGTATGGCTCATAGGACCCACCCCTCTTTGCCTGGCCCTAAGGAGAGTTGATATGCTACCCTATATGCAAACTGCCATGTTCAATACTGACTTTGGCATGGTGGAGATGAATATGATAAAAAACACAAATTCTTGCAGTAACTCTTAACGACAACAAGGTGGCTGTGTTCTTATGCTATGTGGCGTTATTGATGGGCTTGATATCCAAAGGTTATTCTGTTAATTTTGCATTGTTTCTGCAATAGGTTTTTGTATAATAGCTTCACGCCACTAATCATTGCTCAATGGAGATTGAAACTCTATCATCACCTCACTTCCACTACCCCAGAATTTTTACATGTTATTTTGATATGGTTGCAGAGACTTTAGTAAGGTTGAGGAGGTGGCCTTAGGACTGACCCACTCCTTTTTGCCAATCCCCAAGGGTTGCTAACCCTACTCCATATGCCAACCACCATGTTCAATAGCAACTTTGGCATATTGAAGATTGAAATGCCACGATCACTCCACTACCAATATGCGTGTGCGTGCACATGTGTGTGTATCACATTTTGTTATGGTTACTAAGATTATAGTGAGGTGGATTGATGTTTATTGAATAGCACATTGACAAGGTTGGAGTGTTTGGAATTTTTCAGTTTTAAATTGAAGGCAATACATATTCTACAGTTAATATGTTTGATTTTCGTTAAATAGGCCATGTGATGAAGTTCTCCAGGTGTGTTTGGGTTTTCAGTCTCTTTAATTGAAGGTGTTGCACTGGGCTAGTGATCTGCCATTTATCTGTACTAGTCGTAGTTCCATCCCCTTTCATATTGTGTGCCTTTGCCATTTATGAGTTTTACTTTGGATAGTTTGTTTATTATAGATGGTATGTTCTGTTTGCTTATGAATTTTTAAGTTTTATGAAATGACAGTTGATTGATGTATCAGGCCTCACCCATCACAATTGGTGGACGCCAAGTTGTTATTGAGGTGAAGAAGTCCACTGCACGAGGCAAGTTTCTAATTCAGATTATTTGGTCCTTAATACTTTAATTTGTAAGATGATGAATAATATCTAACCATTTCGTCAGGAAGGTGCTTTAGCTGACATATTAGAGACGATCCTTTCTGGTTCAGTCCAACTTTCATTGTGGCAGTATGAGCACAAGGCCCCTTTTTTTCCAGGAAAAACTCTTGTTGCTGTTAAATGTTATCTTATAAAATTATTTTTCTAAAAATGATGTGTTTTTATACATTTGGTAGTATTCATAAAAATAATTTGAAAAATTTTTTCCCAGCTTTTGACTTGTGAATGTTGTGTTACTCTTAATTGAACCTAAATAAAGATATCAGCATGTTACTATAAATACATAATTCTAAAAGAAAAGTACAAAAAAGTTCTTAACGTTTCGTGTTTTTATGAATAAGTCCTTAATTTTTTATTTAATTTATTTTAGTCTTCAATCTTTTTAAGTCATATTAAATAAATCTTTCCATTAAATTCTGTTAAATTTTTCATTACTATGGATACGTTTCAACATATAATTGATCCACATAAGTATAAAAAAGTTCCTAATGTTTATATTTATGAATTAATCTTTAATGTTTTCATTAAGTACATTTTAATCCTTAACGTGATTTTAGAAAAAGTTCCTTTATTAGTTTTTCCGTTATTTGTAGACACGTTAAGGACTAAAATGAATTAAATGAAAAGTTAATGACTAATTCGTATATACAAGTAAAAGGTTAGGAATTACTTTATATTTGTCTCTAATTCCAAACATTTTATTTAGAAGTAAAAGTATAAATATAAGTGATTTATTTATTATATTATAATCTCTTTAGTTCATTTTGATAATTTTCAATAAGTCTTTAATTTTTCCATTGAATTCTCTTCAAGTTTAAATATAATTTATATGTCGATTAGAATAAAAATAAAATAAATAGCATTTTCCTAGAATTAGATTGGATGTAGATACTGATTCGGAAAATAGCATTTCGTTTTGAAAAGAGTAAGTTATTTTCCTAAGAAAGAGCATGATTTTCCCTTTAATGAAAGGATGTTTTCCCATACAAGGGAAAACATTTTCTATTTAAAGTCTCTTTCAGCAAAACAAACAAGAGAAATGTTTTTTGAAGAATATTTTTAATGAAACAAATGAGCCTTAAAAATGTAGTGGACTATCTGGTTGTGCATATTTGTGTGGATTCTTGTGGTTGAGAGTCTTACGCTGATGTTGCTTCTGACTAGTACAACTTTTATGGGTTACCAATGGTACATCTCAATGAGTTATGGAGTATAATCTGAGGAATAGGATAGTTTACTTATTTCATGTCTAAATTGGGAAGTAGTTCATTTGCTTGTAGGAAATGGTAGGGATCGATATCCATCTGGAAGGGCTGCTGCATTTAGGATTGAGGGTGCAAGAGGACGTGTAAACTATGGAGTAAATAGAGGCTATAACAGGGGTGAGCCTAATACCAGGGTGGACTTTGTGAATAGAAACGGGAGTAGGGGAGGCTACACAAATCGTGGGGATGGATACCACAGGAATGAACACACTGGAGGCAATGGTGGTCGAATGAATCGAGCTGGGTTTGCTGCTGATGCTGCCAAAAATACAGCGCCTCGGGTATCTGCTATTGCATGAGGTAACATGGGCGGCTGGTGGGTGCATTTTGGTTGGCCTCAGTAAGAGCATTGATATAATTTTGTCTTTTAACTTTTTTAAAGAGGCGTACCTAGTTTCTGCTTTAGATTTGACATCTTATTTAGTCTGGATAGGTTCTTGAGTCCATTTTAGGGACTCATTTTGTTATATGAAATTTGTGAAGGTGCAGAATTGCTGCTTTATATCGAGGTGAATGTTACCGGTGTAGATTCATATGGATTAGATAAGATATAGTTATCCATCTCTTGTTACTTTTTGAATTAGTTATCATTATTGATTCTGAGAAAACATTTTAAGGTTTCTATTTTCGGCTGACATCATTCATGGATGGGGCCGGGGCAAATGGTGTCGAGTCAGTGCGGTTTTCTCCTATCTTATATTTTAGTCAGAGGGTTATTTTGCGTTGTGTATCCGCCCAACTTGTTAGCGAAGAATCTAAAATTAAACGCGATTTATTTGAAATCTAGATAATACGGCTCCCGGGCACTAAAATGAAAAATCCGTTGGGCGGCAGGGTTTAAGACTGTACATCTCCGATGATGTTATTCTTTTACCATTGTTTGTTGGGCTTATGGTGCATGGTTTGGGAGCTGTTACTCTACACAAAACTAGGGCCGGGAAAAAAAAAAATCACAGACTACATCAAATTGAACCAAAAATCGGTTTTTTAATAATCTGTTTGGTTATGACTTGCTTGGGTGTCTTATGACCGGTTCGTGGTTCGGTTGTGAAGTGCCTAACCGAACTGGTTAACTTTAAAAAAAAAGAAGAAAATGATCCTGAGCAGTGATCACGTGACTTGATGAACTGAAGAGTAGGAGTTGATTTTTACGGCCATTTGCATGACTAAGATTGCAACGTCAAAAGATGCATCACCTGCAGTTTAACAATCCCTTTGTTTTTCCAATGCAGAATTTTATTTATTTATTTATTTCATATGTGACTCTTTAATTTAAAACTTAACAAATCTACATTTTCAATTTCTTCAGGATGGGAAACAATGAAGTAGGGGTATGATATATATTTTCTTATACACGACTTTGTAGCTTTATATGGAAAAAACTGCGAAATGATAAACTTCCAAAGACTGGAACATTTGATAAACATAATCGATAAATCAATCATTCGAGTATGCTAGTCATAAATGTGCATTTAGTCCGGAAAAAAAAAAAAGGAAAAAATTGATAAAAACAGTTCAAACTCTGGACTAAATTAGTTTTCATAGGTTCGAAAAATTTATTGTATGATTAGGTTTGATTTAATATATATATATATAAGAATTGTTATATTAAGTTTCACTTGATAGGGAAAAGCAAATTTATTTAGAACTAAATCATGCTCGTCTCTACACATAACATATCCAGATGCGTCCTATTTTAATATTTTCATGCACCAATGAAAATTTCAAGTTCTCTATGACATCAATTACATTTGTTGCATTACTTTTTTTTAAAATCTTGAATTATTAAGGTAGGTGATTGGCATCAAGTTAATAGTAGATGTAAAAAATTAAAGAGATGCGGATGAGCTATTTATTACAATGGAACATTGACTTTAAATCCCTTGATGCATGATACATGTATATTTATGGTGAAATACATAGAAAATATGATAAGTTAAATAAGTATTGTAAACCGTCTTGCATTTTTGTTTGGCCAAAAATTTAAAAAAAAAAAAAAACTGTTGCATTTTGTTTTTGTGGTGCTCCTTTGTGTCTATCGAGTTGAAGTGATTAATCATCCTTATCTTCCATATATTTTCTCTAAATTCTTGAATTGCTTTGAGTGAGATTTTTTTTTTCCTTGAGTGTCACTCAAGGAAGATTTGACAAATGCTTAGCATTAAGAAAGTAGCTCGGAAGGGTTACATCTGGTGGTGGAGAAAATATGGAAGATGGGAATGAGAACCACTTGTATGCAGTAGATATGAAGGAGCACCATGAAAACAAACGATAACGCAGTTTGTAATACTCAGTTAACTGTTACTATTTTCCATATTCTTAACCACAATTTCATGTATTATATTTGATGGCTCTGATATAGGAATAAGTAACACTTTAAAGTAACCTTCTTCTCCGTCTCTTAATAATTCTTAGCATCTACATTTAAGTTGATGTCAATCGCCTAAGTTGATAGTTTTGGATTTCTAGAATAATAACATAATAATTGTGATTATGATACAAATTGTAACACTATTTATATTTTGTGGAAAGTATTAAAAATATCAATGCTATAACTTCTACAATTTATTTCTTTTATTATGTTAATTATGAGTTATTTTATGTAAGTTAGATGATATAATTGTAAAGGTAGTAGCAGTACCTTATTTTATCTTCTACGTTATAATATTTTGTAACATACTATTGCTCCATAATCTCGTGTACGAACGTGTAACCGGATAAATTCATACATGTTGTCTTCTTTCACATTGTTGATTACTACCTAAAAGTAAGTTTGTGTAAGTTGCATTTGTAATTTATAAAATGGTCGAGAGTATATTAAAAGTTTGGTAAAAATAAATAAATAAATAGATAGTTAGTATGTAAAAGAAGTTTGAAATATTGGGTTTATAAAAAAAAAAAAAAAAATTGTACTTTTAAATAGTTCACAGGTCCACAACCCAGGAATTCGATCCGACTTAGGACTGACTTAGGTGGGGTTGGTGTTGGATCTACTATTTTGGAAACTAAGAACCATTGTTTCTAGCCAGTGTAGAATTGCACCTACATAATGGCTTTGCAACTCTTTTGAGATAATAGATACAATAAAACTTACTGTACCTTTTCTTTTTATTTTTTTCCAAGGCTCAATAGTAGACAAATTTGAAAGTTTGATGTTGCAGGGTAAAGTTCTTATGAACAATTCACGAGAATCAACATGAAGAGATATATGAAGAAGAAGACAGGTCACACGGCAATTTGGGAAGAATATCTTCTTCTTATTATTTTTCTTTTCTGAATAATGATGATAAGTATTTATAATATGCACAAGATGTGCTGACCCTCCCTAAGGTCCAAACACTAAAACAAACTAAGACTATTCTAGAGATATTTCTTCCATCTTAGCTATTGGATTCTATATTTCCATACTTTTGTTGTTTTTCCTCTTTTTACTTTTTATTTGTTTACGTACTGCAATCAAAATATAAAATATGCTACTAGACTAAATATGCTTATAGACTATGTCAAAGCCCTTCTTGTCCAACTCTATCTCCAATTGTAAAGCATTTACATTTACTTTTTGACTCAAAAACTCTCCACTCTTCTCCATCTTGAATTTGTCACGCCACATACACATCCTATTGCCATTTTCTTTTATCACCTTATCATTTGAAACCTTAGAATCCTGTTGCAACCCTAATAAATTTACGACGACCCTTGCATGCATAACATCACCCTCCCCTTCAAAAACCCTTGACTACAAGGGTGAATGAGGATAGCATAATTGAAGATCAAACAGGTGTTCCTATGTTACCTTTGTTTCATTTAACCCTTGCTGTTGTATTAATACTCTTGTTTTTGCTGCACATCCCCTCTTCACAAGTTGCAGATTCAAAATAGTGCAAGGCTCAAAGTGAAAGAAGAAATCTTTTTGAGGGAGAGGAATAAGTTGATCTACTATAAGATAAAGTAGGGTTTGAGTTGTGATACATGAAAAGTAGGGTAGATTGATGCATCAATTGGCATATTGAAGCTATATGCCACATGTTGTAAGTTCCACAATCAGGTATTTGGGGTTCGGTTCGTGATTCGTAAAATTTAGGACGATTGAGTAAATTATTCAATCAAGTCTAAATTTTACAATAAAGTTAGACATATTAGTAAAAGTGATCCTGTAAGTTTAGATTTAGGACAATAAATAATAAAATAAATAATTATTATAATATTGAATTATATAGAAAATTTTCATTATTTATCGAAAACGTGTAAACCGAGTTTTAAAAACTAACAAATCAATAGAGATAAATTATATATATATTAAAAATTATAAAATAACTTAAATAATATTTATTTGTACCATATATGTATTTATATATAGGTAAAAATACGCAAAATTATTTAAAATACTTGAAATATGTTAAAATAATACTAAATAATTAAAGAAAATTCAAGAAAAATACGGAAAAATGAAGAGAATTCTAGAAATGTGGCGTGGTAAGTTGGAATTGAAGAAGAAAAAGTAAACTAATAAAATTAAGTCAAATAGAAATTGAAAAAGTAAGAGATAAGGGACACTTGGCAAGAAAAAATTGGAAGAAAATTCCCAAACCAAATTGTGAATTTAGAAAACTACTTCCAAAACCTCATTTGGTTAGTTTAGCATTAGAAAAAAATTAGGGAGATGAGAGAAGAGAGGAAAAACCAATTTTAGCAAAATTAGACAAAATGGTATATATTTAGGACTTATAAAGAGAACCTACATCCAACAACCACTCGGAGAGAAACGACTACCACCAATAGATAGTGGACCTCACATCTAGAGTTATAGACAATGGTGGAGCCACTGTTGGTGGCTGAAAGCTTGTCGATTAGTGAGTTTCGATTTCCCTTTTGAATTTGTTTAATTTAATAAAAATATCAAATATGTATGTAAAATTATGAAATTCGGTTTCTCTAGGTATTTTTGCATGTAGAGTTAGAATATTTTACCAGATTTTTAAAATTATAAGTGCTTATATAGGTTACTTAAGAACAGGCCTGATTCCAACGAATTTTGTATGAATTTTCAAAAATAGTAAATAACATTATTTCGAGGTAATATTTGGTGTAAATATTCCTCATATGATATATTAAATTAAATTAAAATAATTTCTGATAAAATATTCATTAAGAAGTTATTAAAATTATTTTGTTGAATCTGTCCTATTTTTCATATGAAATAAATAATAGGTTTTTAATTAAATTCCTTAATGAATTTAATTTGTAATGACTTATAAAGCTTATTTATGATTTTTGGAATATTTAATTTGAATCTTATAATTTTATTTGGTCATTTACCTAATTTAAGCTAATTTTTAACAAAATTAGACCTTAAATCAGTATATTACAAAATAATATATATTAAACTATCTTAGTACTTTTCATGATCATAATATAACAACCATAATTTATTGAGTATAATATATTTTCCACAACTTTAATGGAGCTTGGATACTAATTATTATATATTTACCTAGAGTTTATGCATAATGTGTTCTAAATATATAGGTAAAAGGGTATATTTAAGTTAATTTTGTAATTTAAGGTAATTAGGTATAAAATTATGATTTAGGATATAATTAGACATTTCATATGTTATTGGATGATGAATGATCATATATGTAGTGTTAGAAGTATTAAATAAGTGATTTAAGAGTGAATTATGTAATAACATATAATATGCAAATATAGGAGATTAATGAGTAGAAAATATTATGTCAAAATTGACAATATTATAATAATATTAATATAAAATAAATCTGATATGAAATATAAATTTATATAATTATATGAAAAATATAAATTTTTCTTATATCAAGAGCTAAATCAATAGTTAAATTAGGATTATAGTGTATTGTATAAGCTAAAATACTAGTTAGAAGCTAAATACGAGATTTAATATATCTAAGTCTAATGTAATTAATTTCACATAATATATCAGAATAAGTTTCTAAGGTTCACATATAAAACCCGTAATTAGAAACCAATTTGGAAACTGAATTCGAACGTAACCTAAATTAAGAATAATTGTAAGAGACTTAAAAAACATGAATAATTAGGTATAATAAAACCCTAAACTAAACATAACAATAAGAATTACAAAATAAAACCTATCTATGATAGTTATATGATACTAAAACAACATTTGTACTATAGAGATTACTAACGATGACCTGTGCAGCATGCACCTTGAATGAGCAAGTGAAGAGTTTAAGTAAGTTGGGATTAATATGTTACTATATTTTGAAGTATTATTTTATAGTATTTGGAGGCTTAAATTGTACTTGATTGTGTTTGTTAGATAGTTCAATATACATATGTTTGTATGTACTTGTTTCTGAGTTTGATGATATGATTCTACTTTACTACTTTAGTTAGTATTTGCGTGATTTGTTTAAAATGATTGAATACCTTAAATCGGATCTAACTAAATATATGACTTGTAATTCTAAATTAAACCCGTATAGCAACCCATTAAGAGAAACATTAGGGTTCTCTAACCAAATACCGATCCTTTTGAAAAAGATAATGTTGGATAGCATAATGGGTCTTTTCTTCATCTATAGTTAAACTAAGTGACAGTTAAGGAGATAGTGGCAAGGGTAAAGTAAATGGTTCGAAGGTAGTCGCAGGAGGAGCAATGTTTCCATTACATAAGCTTGGGTTTAATCGTGAGCTGTTGCATTATACAGAAACTCCTTAACTTGGATTAGAGCGAGTGTAATTTCTTTAATCTCATGATGGACCGAACAATATTGTACGATGGCATTTGCTTGTACATACATTGCATCTAACTACTTTGGTTAATAACCTCGTTTGTATTTGATGTATAGTTTTAAGTCTTCGTTCAAACTTACTGAACGGTTGGTTGCTTACATCCTTATAAATGTTGTTGTAGGTACTAGCTAAAAAGCGGCCATATAACTATCCTAAAGCTAGCAACTATTGGATCCTAGGGAGTAAGGAAATACATCCGAAGAACCGATGTAATTTTAAGGTCTTAGCTCTTATTTTAGAATCTTCCATTCTTGAATAATGAATTACTTAGGAAACATAGAACGACAAAATCTTGCAAACATTATTTGTAATATTTGAATCCTAGTGTATATAGATATTTTCATACTTTCTTAAGTAAATAATTTATTTAATTTATGAACTGTTTATTTCAAAGTGGGTTAGTTATGGACGCCTTGTGTAGATCAAGTCTAAGATAACTACTATATAATCAGTTTTTATCTTAGAATAGTTTGTATAACGAGACTGTTATAACTTTGCCGCTTTGGTGCGTAATACATGTCCTACTCTTTAATTATTTTGAATGGCCCAAAATACTTAGTTATAAAGTTAGAATAACTTTGTTGCATTGCATTGTGTTGTCGAGAGGGTTGAGATTTGACCCATGCTTAATGACCCACACTAAAGTGTTTGTTACTTTGTTTCCGATTAGTGAACTTTTTGCATTTGATCTCTAGCTCGCTTTAGATGAAAATGTAAGGTCAGAATCATCCCTTCCTTATCGGTAAGGATAGCTTTTGCCTATACATCAAAAGAACCACCTAAAACACAAAGTAAGTGCAAAGGTAGAAGGTAATCATAGACGGTTTCAAAAGGTGTCATGCTGAGTGAGGTATAAAAGTTGGTATCATACCACCACTTAACCAATGAAAGGAATTGAAACCACCGCCTAGGTTACTCTCCTTATACAATGCAAGTATGTCTCCAAGCACCTTGTTAGATATCTCTCATGAATTTTGATGATAATAAAAAGAGAAGAATGCTAATGAACTGACAAGTGTGTAGGTATTCAGATAATTCTTCAGAAAGTTTAATATTGTAATTTGAGTTGCCTTTAGAAACTTATTTAGAAAGTTTGTATTGTTTGAAAAACGTGACAAGTTTGAAAATTTTCAAAGAAGGTTTTAGAAGCTTTCATAAGAAGAGTCAATATAACTACTTTAGAAATTTATTTAGAGACTTTCAAGAATAGTAAACTGATACTCTTTAGAAGGTTATTTAGATAGTTGATTTAGAAGAGTAACGTTTAAAATTAACACATATCAAATTCAAAACAAACAAGATATAGCTCTACTAGATTGGGTGAATTAGGGAAATACACTTAATCTTGTTTCACTTAAGTTAGAATTAAAATCCATTGATATTATTTTTTAAGCGAATTTATCTTTGGATAAATCATACGAAAATATCTAATGTTGGGTAAGGATAAGGTTGATTTTGGATTTTGTGCGATTTTAATTCAAATTTCAAATTTCAAGCTTATCTAGGATTTACTTATCAAAGTATATTTGACTGAGATAAGGTTAGAAGATTTGGTTTAAAAATTCAAACTTCAAGATTTTCTATAAAAATATCTATGGATTATCACTTAGATGTTGAAATGGATAAACATAAATTGAAGATAATTCTCAAAAAATTAGCTGTTGGAAGACTTCAGTATAAAAGGAGAAAGGATTCAAAATGTTACATATGATTCTAAGAAGGTAAATATATATACTTTATACTTTGATCGTAGACATTCTCTACTGTCTAAAAGAGTACAAAACGTTTCTCAGATACTTCTTTAAAGAGTTGAATTGAAGCTAATCATTCATTAATCTTCATTTTTGTTTTTGTGCAAAACTTTTTGAGACTTGAATTGTTATTCTCACTTGTAATATGTAAATTTTATGTGTGTTGTTTAAGTGTTGAGAGAAGTTTGATTGTACATTGTAGATTTGTAATTAGCTTAGATTGTAGAGAGGCTAGATAGGCAGAGCAAAGAGTTGTTAAGGCCAAGTGTGGTTGATCTGTAAACTTCTCATGATTTTGATTTAATAGATCAAGCGGAACGGCATGATGAAGCAGCGTACTAGTGAAGTAGACCAAGTCCCTAGTAGTAAAGTTGGAAGAGAGCAGTAACCAAAAGGTCAAAACTCTATAAATCTTAAGCTTGATGTTCTACTTCTTATCTCTTTTAATTTGCACTATTTAATTGTGTTATTTATGTTGAATTATTAGAGTACTACTATTCACCAATTTAAGTTATTAAGAGGGATAATTTTATTTACATCAAAAGATTCAAAATTTTTTAGATATTAATTTACCTTCCCTCTTAATATCTTATGTGGGACCAATACAATTATTAACCACCTCCAATTGCCCATCCATCTATAGATGGTTGGCTATTGACATCCTTAGCTCAACTTCCTGAAATTGAGGGAAATCTTTCCAAAATGAGCTCATAAAAGTCAAGCCCTTGTCACTAATAATGGAACTAATGAACCTATGTAGTCTATAGACATGATCTAACTACTATTGAGTTACCACAATAGCAATAAAAGGGTTAGACAACCCAATAAAATGAGCTTACTTGCTAAATCAATCTATAACAACCATAATCACAACTTTTCCTTGTGATGCAGGAAGATCCTCGATAATATCCATAATAACATCCAACCATACTCCTTTAGGCATTGGCAATGATTGTAGTAAGCTTGGATTAGCTACATTTTCATATTTAAAATGTTGACATACCTTACATTCTTTAATACATCCTTGGACATTTTTTTTTTGGCATAAATGGCAATAAGCCTTTCATATAAAATTGTAGCACTTGAATGCCCACTAATTGAACTATCTTGATAATACTTCAGAATATGCCATTTAAGGTCATGATTAGCTCTAACCACCAATTTTCCCTTCCTCTTTAAGCCACCTTTATGTAGGTAATGATTAGAGATTCTTTGCTTTAGCAAGTATTTAAGACTGATGGTCTCTCTTAATTATGAAGTGTCTACTAATGAGATAGTGTTTTCATTTCTCAACTACTACAATTAGAGCTAACAATTTTTTTTTTTTCATGCATAGATAGAGATTGCTATTTCAAGGGTAGAGTCTTGCTCATGAAGGCTATTAGATGGTGATCTTGAAGAAGAATTGCACTTACTACCTTGTTGTTAGTATTAATCTCAATGATAAATAGCTATGTATAGTCAGGCAAACTCAATACCAATGAGCTAGTAAGTGCTTCTTTTAACCTTTTAAATGCAATCTTAGCATCTAAACTCCATTTCAATAGATCTTTCTTTAATAGATCCATTAAAGGTTTACTTAGCTCACCATACCCTATGATAAAACACTTGCAATATCAAATCAACCCCAAAAACCTTTTGAGTTACTTTAAAGTTATAAGTATTGGTCATGTGGCTATTGCCCTAGTTTCCTTTGAATCTATGTCCACTTCATCCCTTGAAATGATATGGGCTAAATATTCTACATAAGAGCTTCCAAAAACACATTTACTTGTTTTCAAATACAATTTATGCTCCTTGAAAATGCCAAAAACTTGGTGCAAAAGTTGAATGTGGAGTTCCATATTCTTACTAGAGAATAGAACATCATTAAAGAATACTAAGGTGAACATCCTCAAAAAGTGCTTAAATATATCATTCATTAAACTCTGAAAAGTTGATGGAGCATTAGTTGGCCTAAAGAGCATAACTAAGGATCTGTAATGCCTATCGTGCATTTGAAATGACGTTTTAAGCAGATCTTCCCTATGCATCCAAATCTGGTGATAACTAGATCATAAATCCAATTTACTAAACATAGTTGTAGCTTGTAATTCATCTAACAAATCTTTTACAATAAGAATAGGAAATATATCCTTTATTGTTTGGTGATTCAACTCGTAATAGTCCACATAAATTCACCATGAATTTATCTTTCTTTCTAACCAACATAACTAGGAAAGCATAGGGACTCTTACTAGGTGATAGGGATCACAGACTAATAATTTGCTCTCGAGCTCGAGGACTCGCCCATATGGTTTGCTAGGCTGTCCAAGAAAAGTTGAGCCTTGAAGAATAATGCATTCTCCAATCTAACTTGTTGAATTACTCTACTCTCCATCTCATTAAAGAGAGTCTAAAGGTGCTCGACCTATTGCCTAACCGACCCCTTCTCAACACATCAATCTAAGGTCAAGCATTGAACCCTCCTACTGTCGACCTGATATAGCGATGGGGCCAAGCTGACTTGATCTCAAGCCGATTGAACAATGGGCTACCCTTTAGACCAATCCTTCCTCAATTCAGAGCATCCATGCTGTCAAGCTGTTAAGCATCCAACCTCGACCTGATCTACTTAAAACCTGTTTTGCTTACTAAACAACATCTTGGGGACCATAGAATAAACAGTTGACACATGCCCCATTTTTTTACATTCGTTTTGTTAGTGAATATCCTTTTTTCCTATTTAAAACTTTGCCCTTGTAAGTTATGTATCTTTCCTTTTTCAATAAGAATCCTTTTTGTAAATTACATATACCTAAGACTTACCTTAATTGGGCTATATAAATACTTGTAAAATGTAATGGTTGAAACAATCAATGAAAATAGCAACATTGAACTTTCAGACATACTTTCCTTTATGAGCTAAGTATCCTTTGCTTGCTCTTATTTACTCTTATTTAGTCCATTGTGAGCATGGATTAGTGGTGAGTACCATTTGGCCACACTTATGCATTATATCAAGTATGACTTGAGCTCATGTAAGGTGTTGGTGAGTCATATCCAACGTTAGTACATGAGGACCCTTACTCAAACCTCGACTTCCATTTATCTTTTGGATCATCTTGTGGTTCGGACCCACCTTCAGCTCATGTGATATTGGTAGCATGTGTCACCCCTTTCCTGGTGATCCGTATCATCCTGGTGTTAAAGCTTCGCTACATTTGAGTAAGTCTCTACTACTTTGTACTTTAAGCAACTTGTTACAGTATGTTGTGAAAGTTATTTAACATTATTGTGAGTGTTTGGAAAGTGTTTAGTGCTAAAGAAATTTAGTGGTCTGCCTTCCCCTATTTCTTGTTTGCAAAACAAAGTGTTAAGTTTTCAAGTGGTTTTTTGTGTATTGGTTGTAATAGTTGTTGGTGCTTTAGGCTTTGTTTTGTTATAGTTTGAGGGAGGAAATTTTGAGTTATGTTTCAGTTGTTAATCTCTTATAATATACAACAATGTTCGATTCCAGTGTTTAAGGAACTCTAGGTAATTAAGAGAGTGGCACTTGAAATGGCTAAGGTTAATAAGGAAGTTTCATACCCTAGTTTGTGAATGATTGACTGGATAGGCTTACTAACCTAGTGGCTAGTCTAGTGATTGCTATAAATGAAGATAGACAATGAGCCAGAAATGATCCCTACAAAAAACGAGCCAATCTACAACCTAAGAGAGGCAATGGCCACTGCGGTTAAGCTAATGCCCCGATTCAACCATACTAAGTTGGAGGAGCAGATAGAGTTGTTGGACACAACTAGCGTGAGATGAGATCAAAGAAGAGGATGAGGAAGTAGATGATGAAGCGAAAGAGTATTATGAACTAGAGGAGAGGAATGTTCAAGCTCCTAGGACAAAAGGGTTGGGGATGCAATCCCTAATTTTTCTAAGATTGGTGATGTTAAGGACTACCTAGATTGGGTAGACAAGATTGAGAAGTAGTTTGAGTATCACGAAGTGCTTGATAATGCTAAGGTCAAACTTGCTATATTGGAGTTTATTGGCTACCCTATGGTGAAAAAACCTACAAACCACTTGCAAAAGAGAAGGAGAATGTGAAGTTAAGCATTGAGATGAAATGAAAAGAGTCATAAGACAGATTTTTTCTGAGATATTATTTATAGGACGCATTCAAAGGTTACAAGAGTTAAGGCAAGGATGATTGAGGGTTGATGTCGATGTGAAGGAGTTCTAGATGTTAATGATCTGTTGTGAAGTTTTTGAGCTTGAAGACCAAACTATATCTTGATTTATTAGTGGGTTGAAGTACGAGATTAGAGATATCCTAGAGACTATGGATATTCATTCACTTGATGAAGCTATCTGAGCTACCTAAAGAATTGAGAGATGTTAAGCAGGAAGATTCCAAGCTCCCGTTAGTCAACCTACCACTAGTCGACCTGTTTCGATCAGACTTATGCTATCGGAACCAAGCAAATCTATCGAGGTCCAACCTACTCAAACTACTTGAGTAGAGGAGAAAGAGATCCTGAGGAAGTTTGAGAAAGGCCGGAGCTTAAGAAGAAAGACAAGTGAAATTAAGTGCTTCAAATGTCAAGGGTTTAGACACATGGTCGCTCAATGTCTAAACAGAAGAACCATGGTAATTAGAGGAGAAACACTGACCATTGAGATAGATAGTATTGATGAGGAGGCAGAAGAGCTAAAAGAGATTAAACAAACCAAGCTATCAGAGGAGGAAGAGATCATTTATAGTGAGGAAGGTAATTTTATGCCCACAACCATGGTATTAAAGAGAGCTATAAGTATGAGTCTTGTGCCAGAGGACGAACAGCAAGAGAATTTATTTCACATCGGTTGTAAGGTGAATGGATCATTTTATGCATAGATTTTTTATACTAGCAGCTACACCAACACAACATCTACATTCATGGTCTAGTAGTTAAAGTAGCAACCAAGCCTTACCCTAAGCCTTAGGAACAGCATTGGTTCAGTGACAAAGGAGCCTTATAAGTAAATAAACAAGTACCTATGTCGATCAGTATTGGAAACTATCAAGATGAAGTGCTCTGTAATATGTTACCTATGAGTGCGTCCCATATTCTTCTTGGATGACCATGGATGTTTGATTGACATGTGTTATAGGATGGACGAAAGAATTCATGTTCCTTAGAGTACAAGGGCAGGAGGGTAAAGTTAAGCCTAACGATTACCAAACAAGTTAAAAATATGCAGACTCAACTGAATCGAGTTATGAAGAAAGAAGCTTTGGTAATGACTCGAGCTGAGTTGAAAAGAGACATGAAGCTTGAAGAGTCAACTTATTTGTTGGTTAGAAGGTTGCTTGAGATAAGAGGATTAGAGGAGAAATTGTTACCACCCGTAGTAAAGTCCCTACTAGATGGGTTTGTTGACCTGTTCCCAAGTGAATTGCCAGAAGGACTGCCTCTAATCTAAGGTATTGAACAAGTGGTAGACTTACAGCTAGGAGCCACTTTGCCAAACAAGCTTGCTTATAGCTAAATCTTTGACAAGTTACCAAGTTATAGAGGTACATAGATGAATAGATTAAGAGAGGGTATGTACGAGAGTCCCTAAGCCTATGTACTGTACTAGCTTAATTGGTGCCAAAGAAGGATAAGACATGGAGGATGTATATGGATAGTTGAACAATCAATCGCATTACCATCATGTACAAGTATCTGATACCAAGGCTTGATGACATGCTTTACAAATTGAATGGAGCAAGAGTATTCTCCAAGATTGATCTCAAATTTGGATACCATCAAATTCGAATGTAAGAAGGAGATGAGTAGAAAACTGCATTCAAGATAGGCAATGGATTATACGAATGGCTTGTAATGCCTTTTAGATTATCAAACTTACCGAGCACATTCATAAGATTGATGAACCATGTGCTTTGAGAACTAATAGGAAAATTTGCGGTGTTATATTTTGATGATATTCTGGTCTATAGCCCTGACTTGAAGAATTACTGTAAGCACCTCCGAGCTGAGAAGCTTTCTACCAATCTAAAGAAAGGTGACTCCTACTGAGTTGAAGTAATCTTTCTAGAATTTGTTATGAGTGGTGATGGTATATAAGTTGATGATGAGAAGGTAAGAGCATTTATCGAATGGCTTGTGCCAACTTGCTTAGCTGATGTACGAAGCTTCCATAGCCTGACATCATTTTATCATTGATTTATAAGGAATTTCAATACTATTGTGGTCCTACTCATCGAGCTATCAAAGAAGAATGTTGAGTTCAGGTAAGGAGAGATGGAGAAAATGAGTTTTGAGGAGGTGAAGATGAAATTAACCACTACCCTTGTCTTAGCTTTACCGAGTTTTGATAAAGTATTTGATGTAGAGTGTGACGCATTTAGATTAGGCATAGGTGCTGTGCTAATGTAGGAGGCTAACCTATTGCCTACTTTAGTGGAAAGCTTATGGGAGCTACACTCAACTACTCTATATATGATAAGGAGTCCTACTCTTTGATTCAAGCTCTGATTATCTAGCAACATTACTTGTTACCTAAAGAGTTCATGATCTACACTAATCATGAATCTTTCAGATATTTGAAGAGCTAACTTGGTGTGCCTAGAAGCTCAATTATCATTAGGACTTACCGTAGCAAATTTAACTGAAATGGGTCCTTTAAAATATCGAAGAAAATTAGAGGGGAATGGTTCACAAACGAACAAGAGTAGCTAACATGAAGCTGCTTGGAGGATGTGACTCACCAATGAATACAACATGGCTTGACACCTCAGTTGATATGACGCACAAGCTGATGTTAAGGTTCACCTGCCACTAATCTTGAGCTATTTGGCAAGATTAGAAAAGAGTGTATAAAAAATGGACTTAGAGAAGGTTGTCTCTTAAGAACAGAATATTCAGTATTAAAATGTAAGTTATCTACGGCATATAAAGAAAAGGACTATTTATAGTAAATCCCTTGGGTAGCATTACAAATAAAGAAATTACAAGAAATTATATACAAAAATAGGATTCCTAGTATATACGAAAAGGGTAAAAAGGAAGAAAGACCAAAAATGAAAAAGTAGTACAATGTCAGATGAGGTGAATAGGTGGCAGTGCAACATTGGTCTCATACGAATATTCTCTGAGCACAGCATGTAAGAAAGGTCAAAATGTTACGGTAATAAAGAGGCTAGGACGAGAGAGATGGTAGCATGCTAAGAGATAATTATTTAGCCATTTAAGTGAGTCTCTCATCACTCAGCAAGAACTTCGTGGTAGCAGTTGGTTGAGTTACTCGACACAGGGTCCTCGGCAAGAGAATGGTCTGCATCATCTCTACCAAGTATACAGATCAACGTATGACAATTCGGGGAGCTTAAGGAGTTTAGCCACATTCCTTCAGCGTAAAGTTTCTCGTCATCAGTATGTTGCTGAGAGAGAATTCGTCGGGTGAGGGATTAGAGTCCTTGGAGCCATGTGCGAGTAATGGGACTGTTGGTCGGTAGTTCATTAGTTCCCCAGGGTTGTTGAAGATTTGCCCTCAAATCTTCGTCTTTGTCATCATCTTCGGGTACATATGAAGTTAAGTCGGTGACGTTGAATGTGGTAGATACACTAAGACCTTCGGGTAGATCAATCTCGTAAGCATCATCATTAATGTGCCTCAGGATCCTGTAGGGTCCATTCGCTCTGGAAGATAGTTTGTTCGTCCTCTTGCTAGGGAAGCATTCCTTGCTAAGATGGATCTAGACAAGGTTTTTAGGGGCATAAATGATTTGTTTCCTTCTGTAGCTTCTCATTTCCTTCTATTAGGCTATAGTTTTGGCCAATCGCTTGGTAATCCTTTGATGCAACCTGTAAAATTCCTTGACATGCTGCAAGCTAGATTGACTCTCCCCTTATATAGTCAGACTATTAACTAAGTCAAAGGGTAGGTTCGGGTTAAGTCTATAAACAACCTCAAATGATGATGTTCCAGTGGAGCTGTGAGTTGAGTGATTATAGGCAAATTCAAGATGGGAAGGCATAAATCCCAGTCATGAGAGTTCTTTCCAACAGTGGTGCACAAGAGATTACTGACGATTCTGTTAACTACTTCAATTTAGCCGTTTATCTGGGGGTAGCAAGAGGTATTGAATAGGAGCTTAGTGCTGAGTTTCCTCCATAAGGTCTTCTAAAAGAAGCTCATGAATTTTGAATTACGGTTGGACACAATACTCTTTATCACTCCACGCAGTTGTACAATTTCCTACAAAAAGAGGTTAACGATGAATAAAGTGTCATTAGTTTTGTGGTAGGGGATAAAGTGGCCCATCTTGTTGAACCGATCGACCATCGCCATGATCAAATTGTGTCTTCTCAGCATGTAGGGAAGGTCGAGCATGAAATCCATGCTTAAATTGGTCCATGGTCACTCGGGAATTGATAAGGGTATATATTCTCCATGGGGTTATCTCCTCCTTTTTTCATACTTATACACTTTGCACCTCTTAACTATTCGATGCACATCCTTCATTATCCTAAGCCAGTAAAAGTGCTCTTTCAATATCTCAATCGTTCTCTTTTCCTTAAAATGGCCAACTAGACCCCCTGTATGAGCTTCTCAAACTAGTAGCTCCCTTATAGAACCACTCGGCATGGAAATCTCCTTACCCTTCATCAAGAACCCCTCACACAAGTAAAATTCGTCCATAGCTCCTCTCGCATTGCACTTAGCTACTAAAGGCCCAAAATATGGGTCATGCTCATATCGATCAAGTAAAGTGCAAATCTAAGCACTTTAGGTTGTAGTGTTGTGATGTGGGTATGATGGCGAGAAAGTGCATCAGCCACTGTGTTGATGCTTGCCTTCTTATACCTAATGACATAGCAAAAGGTTTATAGGAATCCGACCCACTTGGCATGACGCCAAGAAAGCATTCGTTGCCCACGAAGATGATTGAGAGATTCATGATTTGAATAGATGATGAATTCTCTCTGCAATAGATAATACTGCCAATTCCGGAATATACAGATAAAGGCATAGAACTCCTTATCTTAGGTTGAGTAATTCAGGGTAACACCTTAAAGTTTTTCGCTAAAGTAGGCAATGGGTCGGTGCTCCTACATAAGTATAGCACCAATGCTAACATTAGACACATCATATTCAACCTAAAAAATCTTCTCGAAATCTGGTAGGGCAAGCACTGGAGCAGACGTCAACTTACACTTCACATCTTCAAAACTCCGTTGAGCTTTTTCTGTCCATTTAAACTCAACGTTCTTCTTGGTCAATTCAGTCAATAGCACAGTTATGGAGCTAAAGTTCTCGATAAATCTGTGATAGAACAAGGCTATGTTAGGACCCTAAAGGAGGCTTAGTAGGATTACCTAAAATTTCAATAACATGTGTGCACCCATAATATGGAAATCGCCTTGCAAGTCAGAGATTGCAAGACTCTAAAGGATTAACCACTAAGGTTACTGATTTTTAAGTAATTAATTTACTGTAAAATACAAATATAAATAACTATAGGTGTCCAATATCCCACAGTTCCTCAGAATCATAGAGAATCGGTATCCCTTACCAAATAATAAGATAGGATATACCAATATTACAAAAGAAATACAAGAAAAATTAAATTATCAACAAAGGATGTTTATGTATCATCTAAAGGGTACTCAGCTATTCCTAATACTTAGATACATATCTTCATCTCATACTCGGCATTCGAGACTTATCCCAATCCCAATATAAGTAAACCTGCAAGAGAAACTATAATGGAGTGAGCATATAGTAGCTCAGTGAGTTCGTCCCTCATCATTACCAGTCAAGCAAGTTTTCACACATTATTATCACATATGTAGGCAAGTTATCTACATACAACATGAATGCACGTGCAATGAATGTAAGCAACACATCCATAGGAGTCCGAAACTATGGAAGGTATAGAATTACGTCGTCTACACTTCGATTATCCCTTATACTTACCTGCATAGGGCACCTTAGCTTACCCGCATAAGGCTACCTAAGGGCACCACCTCTCTAGGCAACACTCGACTATTACCCTAGTCGAGAAAAGAATTTCAATCCAAATAGGGGGATTCCAAACTAGGACTATCCACCCTCTAAGGCCCCTCGGGCATAAACATGTGAGTCCTCTCGCAACCAAAATTAACCAAGGCCTTATAGGTATAATAAAGTAAGAGTCCTCTCGCTATCAAGTGGAGAACCCATGTTAGCTTTGCCTTAATGATAAAATATCATTTCTGGCACTGCGGCTCTTATCAAAATCGTACAAAATACATTTAAGATTAGGAGGACCTTTTTCTAAAAATACCCTTTTCAACATTTTACAAAGCTAGCACTCTCCATCCATACATTTACTGGGTCATAGACATGCGACGAATATAACTGGTTATTTGGGTCAGATATTTATATTTATCAATTTAAAAAAAATGATCACATAGATAATGGCATACAAGTAGAACAGTCATTCAAACATACAAGCAACTACAAGCAGCAAAACATCATACAAGTAACACGCACAAGCAACTAGTAGATCATTAAAACTCCCTCACCTGGATTACTGCTGATTCTCCAACCTTTAGGGTTTCCAGAATTCAATATTGAACACCTAAATCAAAATAGTAAAACTTATAAGTATTCTGAGAAGTTAGACTCGTTAGTTAATTAAAAGTCTGTTGTAGTTGATTTAGTTTCCCCCAATATAACCCAAGTATAATGTGTATAGGGTTTATCATACTCAATGGGGTTAATAGTAACTATTTTCTTATATTTGTAAGTTATGAGACTTCCTTTATATATTTTGTAACTTTTCCATTCTAATTTCGATATTTGCGAACTTATAGTCATTTTTCATCGTTTTTGGACATATGTTTACACGGTAATATCCGGTTTGGACGTTAAGACTTATGTTTTATGATATAGGTTTAATTTATAGAAATTTAACTATTGAAGCTTATTTAGTCTTATTACTTATATTTATACCCTATGTTTGTACTTAATGATTTAATTATCCATTAGATTCTTACATTTAGGGAATTTTATATTGATATTACTAATTTACGTACCTAATGAAGTTTCATTCAATTTAGGAAGTATCTTAGGGTTTAAGAGATTTTCGGCTTCTAAGTACATGTATATACCTATGTTATATGCTTATGTAATCTTATTATTTCTTCTTTTATAAACCTATGCTTATATCATCGCTTATATAATCACTTGATGATGTCATGGCTTATGTAATCCTTTTAATGACATCATTGCTTAGATCATTAGTCTATTATTATCCTTATATATTTACACTCTTTCTACATATGTGATATACATATCTATACTTCTAATATACTAATATGTATACTTGTATACTTATAAGTACTTATACATGTGTACTTATACATATACTAATACACATACTTATATACGCCTACGGTGACATAAGTATTTTTATATGTATTTTCGTACGCCTTATCTAGCCCCTTAAGAAATCTTCACGATTTCATTCTTTTTGTATTTTAAGGGCATATTTGGCATGGCATATGTATGTATAGTTAGTATATGTCTTATTTTAGGTTATGTACATAATGGATACTTATGTACAAAGGGCTTTATACATGTGTTTATTGAGTATACTCTTATATATACATACTTAGATATATGTACACATGTGTTCTTCTTCCATGTACTAAAGATTCCTACACTTCCAAGCATGAATATGAAGCTTCCTCTTCTAACAATACATATGTACATATTATACCAACTTTCTATACTAACTTAACTTACACAACTAACGACTACAAAACATAGATAATCAAATGATAACATACCTCTTTCTCCTTGATTTATGTAAGTAGAAATTGTGAAAGTGAAGTGTTAAAAGAATATGAGAATAAGGAGTAAAGGGTGTGGGTTTACGGTTTGAGAAGAGGAAGAAGAGAGTGTTTTGTTGTCTTAATTTATGTTTCCAAAAAAGAAATGAGTGGGGTCTAGATGGGAGGGGATCTGGATGATAAAGAAGCGAGGAAAAAGGGAAGAAAATCCAAAAGAAAAGAGAAGAAATCATTAGAAAGGAGAAGAGAATTGTAGATGACAATGACATTTGTTGACTTAGTCAATCTTTGACTTGGTCAACCTTTGACTTAGTCAACTCTCTTAGAGTTGAATGAAATTTGAATGCTTATAATGAAGTAATTAAAAAAAAACTAGGAAGAAAATTAAGGAAATGAAAGGAAATGTGGGGTTTGTTGAATTAATTAGTAAAAATAAGTAATGAGATCTTTCTCTAAGTATTTATATCCTAGAAACATCATTTGGTATGCCACTTTAGGTAATTGTCATGAAAAGTATCATTTAAGGCATTAAGGTTTACTACATATAACCTAAGCATCAACTAAACCTTAACTCTATGTATTACTATCCTAGTTATATACTTAGAAGATGAATGTGATCTAGAATGCAATATCTTAGTTTCTAGGGGATCACTTAAGTATTCTAAATATTTATGCATGATTGAGAGTTATCTTTAGTCGTTTACCGATGAAATGGCATAATATGAAGGATATATTATTACTTAGGGTTTTATAGTAAATTATGGTGAATTAGTGCTTTTATATCCTTAAAGTTATAGTTTTAGGGTTTTTATTATGTTCGGGTACAATCTCTAGTGTTTTTACACATTTAGGGTTTAATATATTTATACACAATTAAGTCTTCGATTGTTATCTTAAGGTTTTGATAAGATTCGAGGTTAATTTTTGTAGTTACATATACTTGAGATTTTAGGGTCATCGTATGCAATTAGAGGTTCGATTGATAATTTAAGGTTTTTCATATTCACTTTTGGTTTTGAATTGAGATTTTTAATCGGTTTTAAATCTTATTGGCTTTATTGACTTTAGGAAATCATCTACAGTTTGGGCGTTTGATTCTATACTTAGGCAGCTAAATTTGCGGGGTTTACAGGCTAGGCTATGGAAGCTCTTGACCTCAGCAACACTAGTCGGCGTAGGCCACTCATTAATAGCTCTGACCTTTTCCTCATCAATTCAAACTCCACTCCCTAAAATGACATATCCGAGGAATACAATCTCGCTTTTACAGAACGCGCATTTCTTCAAGTTGTCGAATAATTTCTCGACACGGAGTATGTTAAACACTAATCTCAAATGTTTGACATGAACAAGAAGGTTAGCATTGTAGACCAAAATATCATCAAAATAAACCACAACGCATTTGCTTATCAATGTTTTAAGCACATGATTTACAAGTCGCATGAATGTACTCGACGTATTAGTTAAACCAAACGGCATAACCATCTACTTAAATAGACCATCTCGATTCTTATAGGCTGTTTTCCATTCATCTCCCAGTCTCATTTGTATTTGATGATAGCCACTCTTTAGATCTATCTTCAAAAAGATGCATACACCATGCAACTCATTGAGCATGTCATCCAACCGCAGAATTGGGTATCGGTACTTAACAGTAATCTTGTTGATGGCACAGCTGTCAATGCACATCCTCCATGATCCATCTTTCTTTGGCACTAGCACTGTTGGGATGGCACATGGGCTCATGATCTCATAGACATAACCGCGATCTACCAACTCATCAACTTGCTTTTTCAACTTAGCAGCCTATTCAGGATTGAGTCTATAGGTGGGTCGATTCAGTAGGGCTACTCCAGGTTGAAGATTGATGCAATGCTCAATTACTCTCAAGGGAGGTAATTCTTTTGGCATCTCAATAGGGAAGAGGTAAGCAAATTCCTGAAGTAGTTACTATACTTCAGCAGGTAAGTTCTTAGCCTCTCTAACCTCTAAGAATCTCTTGACCAAGAGGAGTACATAGTCTTCAACCTTGACCTTTCGTGCAAACTGAGCTCAAGAAATCACCAAGGGCTTCTACTGCAAAGATCTAGCAACCTTTTCCTAGGCTTCTTGTACTTCCTTAGGACTCATAGGTGTCAATATAACTTTCTTCCCGTCCTTTTGAAACATGTAGGTGTTTCTATACCCATCGTGTAACACTCTTAAGTCAAACAGCCACGGTCGGTTGAGTAATATGTGAGATGCACACATGGGAAGGACATCACACAGCACCTCATCCCTATAACTATCACTAATAGTAATTGGCACTCTGACTTGCTTAGAAACGTGTAATCCTCCTTTCTTGTTCAACCAGTGAATCTTTTACAGCTTGGGGTATGGAAGAGTTGGCAATTTCATGGCCTTAACTACCCCTTACGCGATGACGTTGGTACAGCTCCCTTCATCAATAATCACGGAGCATAACTTGCCATTCACTTGGAAATTTGTATGAAAGAGGTTCTCTCTTTGCTCATTCTCATTAGCTACAAAAGTATTGAGAGATTGTTAAACAACAAAGTAATACTCAAGTCCTCCCTCAGGGGGTATCTCGGCTTCCTAATCTTCCTCAAATTCTTCCAGCATCCAATCGGTTGCCACTTCTTTCTCTCCTTCACTCGCACTTTCTACTTCAAATTAGGGCTTGTCTCCCCTTATGGTCATGACTTAGCGGTTCAGACATTGACTATCCACGTATCCATAGCCAAGGCATTTAAAACATTTGATTTTATAGGTTTTCTTCCCTGAACTCTAACCCCGGTCTCTTCAGATCTCAAGCTCCTCGGTCTTGCTCTTACCTCGACCCTTATTAGGTTGGCTTAGCATGTGACCTCAATGTTCTACCTCGGAACTGTTTGAAACCTTGTCATTCCTTAGTCTACTCGGTAGGCCATTCTTATTCAACATCAGTGCTTAGTTACTTAGCATTCAACAAGCCTGGTTTTACTGTTGCCTTTCAACTCTCTAGGCTATACGGATGGTTTCATCTAGAGTTGTGAGGCTCTATAGTTTTACGATATGACCAATCTCTACTAGGAGTCCTGAGATGAATCATGCTATAGTTCAAGCCTTAGGGTCATCAACATCACATCGTATTGTGAGTAACTGAAACTCTTGGACATAGTCGTTTACGAAAATCTGTTACCTTGCCTTAAGTCTTGGAGTTGTCGAAAAGTGTCCTATTCGTAGTGTTCAAGAATGAACCTACTTCTCAAAACTCTCTTCATCTCATTCCATGTTCAGACCTTGCATTGGGTCTTCAAGTAAATATTCTATAGCTCCTTCTACTACATTGCTGCATATCCTGAAGATTCTAACGTAATATCTTTTCGATCTTCTCTTCTTAGTCTAGGTAGTCATCCGCACTACCAAACTTATTAAAGTTTGGAATCTGTACCTTAAGATGTTCGGCATCTCTTGGTGCTTTGAACTTAAGTTCATCAATCCCAATATAGTGGTCTTCTTCTTCTTCATACTCTTCCACTTTATCCAACTCTAACCTTCTCCTCATGACTCTATTGGCATGTCGTGGTGGTGTATGGTTCATTGGAAAGGCTTCCAGAACTTGCTCGTTCATCTGCCTCCTCAGCCTATCTCTCATTCTCAGCCCTACTCAGTATCTCTCTCATGTGGTCCATTCTCTATGACCTTGTTTACTGAGACAGCTAAATTGGCCACAATAGCAATAAGATCTTATATCTGCTCATCAGTAGTACGTGGTGTTTGTTGGGTAACTCCACCACGACCATGAGCATCACTTCTAACATTGTGAATCTCTCCTTATATACTAGGGTTCGACATTCCCAACACAAAATTTCAATAACTACACTTCACATGAATGGCTACAACACATACAGTATCTCGAATAGTAGACTAACAATTACTATATAGCTTTTGGTCTTAACCTCAACCTCAAGCTTTGATATCAAGAATATATGGTATGCTTAGGAGCTCAATTATTACTAGGACTTACCTTAACAAATTTGACTGAAATGGGTCTTCTAAAATATTGAAGAAAATTAGAGGGGAATGGTCCACAAACGAACAAGAGTAGCTGACATGAAACTGCTCGGAGGATTTGACTCACTAATGAACACAACATGACTTGACACCTCACTTGATATGATGCAAAAGTTGATGTCGAGGTCCACTTGTTACTAATGCTGGGCTACTCAGCAAAATTAGATAAGAGTATATGAAAAATGGACTTGGAAAGGTTTGTCTCATAAGAACAGAATATTCAGTATTAAAATGTAAGTTATCTATGGCTTAAAAGAGAAAAGAACTATTTATAGTAAGTTCCTAGGATAGTATTACAAATAAAGAAATTACAAGAAAGTATGTACAAAAAGAGGATTCTTAGTACATACAAAAAGGAGATTCCTAGTACATACAAAAAGGAGATTCCTAGTACATACAAAAAGGAGATTCCTAGTACATACAAAAAAGGGTAAAAAGGACAAAAGACCAAAAATGGAAAAGTAGTACAATGTCAGATGAGGTAGACAGGTGGCAGTGCAACATTAGTCTCGTATGAATATTCTCTTAGCACAGCAGGCGAGAGGGGTCAAAATGTTGCGGCAATAAAGGGGTCAGGACAAGACAAATGGTGGCATGCCTAGAGAAAACTATTTGGCTGTTTAAGTGGGTCTCTCATCACTCGGCGGGAACTTTTCAGCAACAGTTGGTCGGGTTACTCAGCATAGGGTCGTCGGTAAGGGAATGGTTGGCGTCATCACTACCGAGTGTATAAATCAATGTATGAGAATTCAGGGAGCTCAAGGAGTTTAGCCACATTCCTTTTGCGTAAAGTTTCTCGTCATTGGTATGTTGCCGAGAGAGAATTTGTCAGGTGAGGGATTGGAGTCTTTGGAGCCGTACGTAAGTAATGGGACCGTTGGTTAGCAGTTCATCACAGCCTAAGTTGTCCCGGAGATAAGCTAAGTAAGTAGAATTCATGGAGGGATTTTCTTATGTCATAAAGTACAATAACGGCAATAACAATGTAATGGCTGATGCCCTATTGAGACAACATTCCCTCTTAATTGAGTTGTAGACCAGGTTACTTGGTTTCTCTATGACTAAGGATTTGTATGCTGAGGATCCACATTTTGGTTTGATCTATGCCAAATTTGAAGAAGGCTAAACATTTAATGACTATCATAGGGAAGATGGATACTTGTTTAGGAGATTATGTATCCTGACTTATTTTACGTGACAATTACCGGTGGGTGAGGCGCAAAGTGGAGGATTATCTAGACATTTTGGCAAGCATCGAGCTCATGAGGCACTATCCCTTAGATTCTTTTGGCTAAGGATGATGAGAGATATCCAAGCTATGTTGGAAAGATATACCACTTGTAGAAATGCAAAGAGCTGAGCTGAGTTAAGCTAAGTAAGGGCAATATTTACCTTTACCGATTCTAACTAAACCATGGTCTAAGTTGAGTGTAGACTTTATGTTAGGATTGCCAAGGACGTCCTAAGGGAAGGAATCCATCATGGTGGTCATAAATTGATTTAGAAAGATGGCATACTTCATGCTTTGCTCCAAAACTAACTATGCTTCGATTATCTCTTTTCTTTTCTTCAAGGAGGTCGTCAAGCTCCATAAAGTGCCTAGGACCATTGTTTCAAACCAGGATCTAAAGTTTACGAGCTACTTTTAGAGAACATTATGGAGGTGAATGGGAACCAAACTATTGTTCAGTACGTCTTACCATCTATAGACGGGCGGAGAGACCAAGGCTTTTAATAGGATAGTAAGAACTCTACTCCAAGTTGCTGTTGGTTGGAACATGACTAATTGGGATAAATGCTTGCCTATAATTAAGTTTGCCTACAACAGGACCACCTACAGTACCACAAGCATCTCACCATTTGAAATCACTTATGGATTCAACCCCGAGCTTCCACTGCATTAGGTGCCCTTTCCAAGCTAGAATGAAGATCAATTAGCCGTAGAGAGATTCGAGGCCATTAAAGCCATGCACCAAAAGGTCATAGAACAACTAGGTGAGCTGTCACCAAGCTTAAGAGGTGAGGTAAAGGATGGAAGAAATCCTAGTGATCTGGTTTAGATCCACCTTAGTAAAGATTGATTTCCAAGTTTGAGGAAGAACAAGTTATCTCCTAAGGCCAATGGACCGTTTAGAGTACTTGAAAGGATCAATCATAATGCCTACAGGATTGAATTACTCGAAGACTACGGGGTCTTAGACTCCTTTAACGTCACTAACCTCCATTTACATGTCTTCGAGGATGAGCAACAATCAATAGAGCCAGATTTGATCCCAAATCTCAAATAGCTCAAAGGGGATGATAGGGATCACGAACCAATCACTCGCTCTCGAACTTAAGGTCTCACCCATATGGTTCGCCAAGTTGTTTAAGGAGAGTTGAGCTTTGAAGAACGGTGCATTATGTACTTTGACCTACCGAATTGCTCTACTCTCCATCTCATTAAAGAGACTCTAAAGGTACTTTGACCTATTGTCGAGCCAATCCCTTCTTAATACATCAATCTAAGGTCAAGCACTGTACTTACTTGCTGTTAACCTGATATAGCATCGAGATTGAGCTGGCTTGATCTTGAGTTGACCAGCTAATGATGATTAGATAATGGGCTACCCCTTGGACTAATCCTTCCTTAGTCCAGAACATCCGAACTATCAAGCTACTAAGCATTTAACCTCAACTTGATTTACTCATAACTTGTTTTGCTCGGCAAACAGCATCTTAGGGGCCATAGAATGAACAGTTGATATGCGCCCCATTTTTTGACATCCATACTGTCCTTTTGTAACTAAATATCCTTTTTTCTTGTTTACAAGTTTACCTTTGTAAACTATGTATCTTTCCTTTTTCAGTTGATATCCTTTTTGTAAATTATATATACCTAAAACTTGCCCTAATTAGGCCATATAACTAGTAAAATGTAATGGCCGGAATAATCAATCAAAATAGCAGCATTGAACTTTCAAACATGCTTTCCTTCATGAGCTAAGTATCCTTTGCTTACTCTCATTTACTCTTATCTAGTCCATTATGAGCATAAATTAGTGGTAGGTACTATCTGGCTACACTTGTATGTTATATCAAGTGCAACTTGAGTTCGCGTAAGGTATTGGTGAGTCATATCCATTGTTAGTGCACGAAGACCCTTGCTTAAAAATCAACCTCCATTTATCTTTCGGATCATCTCATGGTTCAAACTTACCCCCAGCTCATGTGATATTGGTAACTGTGTATCATCCCTTTCTTGACGATTCATATTACTAGGCTTTATTATACCTTATCTTAGCATCTCTTTAATATTCTCCTTGAGCACCTTTTTTTTTTTAGCCGAATATTTGCACGACTTAGATTAATGGGCCTGGCACTTGGTTCCAATGAAATTTGGTGATCATGGACTCTACTTGGTGGCATACCTATGGGTTCTTCAAATAATTTATCGAAGTTTCCTAGTAAATCTACTAAATCTGGGTGCAGCACATGATTTCCATCACTTTTTCCCTCATCTATTATCTTTGCACTTATGAACTGACATTGTAGTGCTTGAGTAGTAACTATTTTCCTAAGGATTTTTGAAGTTTGCTTCTCTTCAACATACTTCAATAAAATCAAGTCCCTTCAACTTATGTCACCTATCTAAGGTAAATCTCATTATTAAGTCCAAAAATTCCAATGAATGGTTCCTAAACTACTTAATCATGGTAACTCTAGAATCACTTCATCATTGCCTAAAGGAAAAACTTACAAATCAACCTTATACTCATACCCTTGCATAGTCCATGTAAAGTTTGGAATTTGGTAGGTACTTATAAGTTGAGTACCATTAGCTACTGCTACTTTGAGTGGCTTAATAAATTTGGTTTCACAATCAACCCCTTAGCTAATGTAAAATGAATGAAATTCAACAAATTTCCTAAGTCCTCTAATATCTAGATCTTCCTCTTCTTATAATGTTTGAGCATACGCATATGTAATCCATCGTTGTCATCTTGTCCTCCATGTCAAGTACATAGTGTTATTTTAGAAAGTTCATTTTCTAATTGAATAGCCACTTCCTCTTCCACATTCTCCTAATCTTCATCATCACTGGGAATAAGAACAATTACACTGAGTTTCTTCTGTCGACACTTGTGGTTAGGGGTAAGGTCTCATTACACCAAAAACACAATTGCTTACTTTGCTTCTCATCAAGTTTAGCTAGAGTCATTCTTCTAATTGGTCTATTTGATGATTTTATGCTCTTGTAGCTTGATTTTGGTTGGTAATAAGTGCAGGAAACAAGTTGTGGTTGGGTGTTGGTGTGTTTTAATTAGAGAAGGTAATGTTTTGGGTATTGTTGGAAGGGGATGGTATGTAGGGTCAAATAAGTGATATTGTTTAGCTAGTAGTTAGATGTAAAGAACTAGGTTTTGAGCCGAAGAGAGTGTCTCAAGGTTGAATAGTTGCATCTTAGAGTTAAGCAAGGTATAAGCTTGGTGAAGTGTGTTTGGTTACAACATACAAATTGAGTATTGAATTTTAAGGTTGAGTTCGCATAAAAAGAAGCTAATTTGGTTAGGTTCTAATGCTTGAACTTATGTAATTATTTGTTCAAAAGCTTCCACATACTATTGTAAAGTGCCAACTTGCCTTAATTTGATCAACTCTTCTAATGGGTGAGAATACCCCTTATCTACAAACCTATTAGTTAATCTAGCAACTAATTCTTCCTAAGTAATTGGAATTTGTGAATTTTTAGCATTAATATAGGTTCAATACCATTATAGAGCCGTCTCCTCAAAATGTAGAGATGCAATCTATACCTTAAGTTTTGGAGGAGCTCCTTTAATATGAAAGTATAAAGCTACTTCATAAACCTATGCTTTAAAATCTTCACTTGTGAAGATTGGAAAATCTAACCGACTGGTTCTTACAAGTATTAAGGTCTCTAACCTAGATGCAGGTGGTACTAGTGCTCCATCTATAGGTTCCCCCTTTGTCACACTTGTTAGAGATTGCAGACTAGATGCTCTTAAAGCTTTACTTATCTGTTACTACATCCAAGGTTGTCAAACTTACGATTTTATCTACAATTGTTGAAAGGACAGTAGAATTGGAACGTGAAATTGAAACGTAGAAACATAAATTTCTACAACCCACGTAAAATAGCTTAAAAAACCTATGGATATGCTTATAGAATTTATTCAAAACTCAAATTACATAATGGAAATAAAGAAATGAAGAAGTTAAGTTCTTTTTTCATAAAAAATTCTTAATAATCTATAATTTAGCATGTATAGAAAAAGGAAAAACAAACTTGAAATTAAACTTTTTCCATTATTTTGTTTTGTAAAAAGCAATGAATTAAAAAGAACCAAATATTTTAATTTATTTTAAATTATTAATGATATAAATTGAAGTATATAGTTGTCATTATAATCTTTGCTATTTAAGTTAAAACTTGGATGAAAGCTTTAAACATAAAAGAAGGGACTTAGAGAAAGAGAGAGGAAAAAAAAAATTAAAGTAGGATATGGAAGATGATGTAATGCCCTAATAGTTGATAACTTGTAAAAAATTAGTTTTTTTTTTTTTTCATTTTTGAACTCATTCAACTCAGATATATAGAATAGATAAACTTGGTCAAAAATATAAGTTTCTATTGAGTTTATATATAAACTTGGTTATAAATGTAAGTTTCTATATAAAAATGATTCTATATACGAGTTAATTTGAAAGAATTTCCTAAAACCATAAACTCAAAGAATTGCATGGATAGAATCATGATTTTGACAACTATGGCTGCATCCTTAATAAAGTATTAGTATGTTTATCAATTATATCCTGTTATTTTTATAGTGTATCCTTAAAAGTTGTTATCCATCCATCAAATCTGTTCTTTCATGACATTATATGATGCATCCTGCATCCTCTTAAAGTCTCTTGTTTTGCTAGTTATGGTTATGGACTATATGCATGCTCTAATATTGGATGATGTAGGGTAAATTTCTTACAAACAATTCACAAGAATCAAAATGAAGAAGAACAAAAATCACATGGCAATTAAGGAGGATTTTTTTTTGTTATTTTTTTTTTCAAATAATGATGGTTAGTATTTATAATATGTAGAAGATGTGTCCTTAAGGCCCAAAACTGTATAACTAACTAAAAATATTCTAGAGATATTTCTGCTATCTCAGCTATTAGATTCTATATTTCATTTTTTTTTTTTTTTGTATTTTCTCTTTTTACTTCTTTTGTGTTTACATATTGTAATCAAAATATAAAATATGCTACTAGACTAAATATGCTTATAGAATATGCCAAGCTACATATTAGCCTTCTAATCCTCCATTGTGATTACTCTATCGTGAGTCTACACATAAAGGTAGAACCCTTCTTATCTAACTCCATCTCTAAATGTAAAGAAATTACATTTACTTTTTGACTCAATAACTCCTCACTCTCCCTTGTTTTCTCTCTATCATGCCACATACACATCTTACTACCACTTTCTTTTGTCACTTTACCTTCCAAAACCTTAGAATCCTGTTGCAACCCTAATAAATTTACAATGGCTTTTTAATGTGTAACATTTGTTCTCTCTATTTATTGGTATTATAATAATTTAGAATATAATGAAAGTCTCCCAACTAACATCCTAGTGTATTCCTTCATGTTATAACCTTGAAGTTACTACTGACATTATGACCCTTCCTCTATAATCATTGTAGCAAGCCATTGGTGATGCTACCAACATAATTGTTAGATTTTTCAAAAAGATATTTTGATTATGACAAAACACATATGTAAGTATTACTAACTAAGTTAATTGAGTGTGCAACTAAGAACGAGAAAAAAATTCTTAGCAAATATGAAAGAATGATCAAAAGCAAGGACTTCATCAAAAGATTAAATTTAAAGTAGCTTATCAAAACCTACATTTATAAGAAATATCAAAAGCTAAGGATAAAGCTACTTTGTTAGAAGCTCACACGATAGAAGCTACTAAAATTAGAAGAAGTTAAACTAATTAAAGTTAAAGATGAAGGAAGAAAAGAAAAAGTTTCTTTTTAAGAATCAAAAAGTATTTCGAAAAGCAAAAGCCTAAGATTAAATTCTAAAAGAAAGAGAAGACTATAGATTAGCTGCAAGATTAGAAGCCTAATAGATTCAAATTACGACTCGAGACCCTACACTAAAGAGAAAATATATTTGGGGTAATATATCTAACTCGTTAGGGAAGAAAATATTTTAAAAATAATGGTCAAGATGAGGATAAATAAAGTTAAAACAATATATTTGAAAGAATATCAAATAACAAACAAAGACATCACATAACAAAATAGAAGGATATATCATATATTTGAAGACTTAATAGCTATTACCATCTTTAAATTAATTGAATGTTGAAGATTGAAGTTTATATAACAACATAAGTTAAAGAATTGAAAGCACAAGACACAAGAGGACTTTAACAAAATCAAAGCATAGAGTAAAAGTGTTTGATCTATTATAAATTTTAGAACTAAACTAAACTATGAGCAAATCTATTATAGTCTTCGATAGAGTAACTAATCTCTTTGAATGTAGTAGAAATTGTTTGAAGGAATAGTGAGCGAAACCTTATAAGCTTGTGTTAACCTTAGTGTATGGATTTTGGGATAGGGTAAAATCATGCAAATTGGATACACCATCTTGATTTTCTCCAAATAGTGGATATGCTAGAAGGGCAAACAATTTCCTAGCATTCGGTGTTGAAAATACACACAAGAAAAAACCTTTATATGTCATTTACCTAATTCTCTTGAACTTTAGCTTTCATTTTAACACACTTACATTTACTGCATATCTTGTTTGTGATACTATCGTTTTAGTGAGTCTAGGCATATTCATATAATATTCAAGTAGAAGCACATTGAAATACTTAACGAAATCTAGTTAAATTACTTGGTATAAGAAGAATTGAAAAGAAGTAAGAGAAACCAAAGATCAAATTAATTTTTATTTAATCTTTTATACACAAAATTTTATCTGAAGTTGTAGATTCTGATTCGTCCACTTCACAAAAAGTTCCATGTTCGTGACTAATCTTGAACAATATAAAGTGAGATAAATTTTAAAAGTTTTTTCAATATGAAGTTATGTTTTCAAAACTTTTTTTAACAATTGATTCAACCATCTACATTCTTGTTTGTTCATTGTGATCAGGAACATCACTATTATATCACCTTTCTTTTGATACATCATCACCTTTGCCACTATATTTACTACTTTAAGACCTTATATGCCAATGTTACTACTACCACCGTCAATAATGTGATTGCTATCATTACAACCTCACCATATATACAACATTACAATTATATGATATCATTACCCGTACTGCCACCATAATATATGATACAATTATATTGCCTTTATACTTAAACTATAACTATAACCTGAATAAGCTACGTAAACCATGACTGTCATTACACTATTATCACTACCACTACAATTGCTATCATCACTATTCCACCACTATCAAATTAGCATAAACACTAAAATTGTTCTATAACCATCGTGCTCATACAACCATGACTACCATCACTTATACCCCCTTCAACACCTTTTCAACCATCACCATTAAATTATCACATGGCTATAATTGACATATTAATGCATTGTATTATCACCATAATGGTGGTTATAATTGCGACATGCTAGCATTGGTAGTGATAAACATATTGTTAGTGGTAGTGGAGACAATGGTTGTGCAATGATGGTTGGTAGCAGTGATGACATCAACTTAGATGGTGATGGTGATGGTGAAGTTGTGGTGTTAAAATGAAAATGTAGTAAAATAAAAGTTGAGTGGAGTAAAGGATAAAGCTATTGAAAGCATTATTCAAGCGCAATATTTGATACAACACACAATAAACAACGCATAAGTTCTCATGGCATACTCAACACTAAACATAAAATAGAAGTCATATGCTAGGCTACTCTTTTTGGGTTTTATTATGCTGTAATGAGCATGAAACTAAATGTTAGCTTAGTTTACATATTGTTTATTTATTATGTTGAGTCTTTTGAGAAAAAGTTTTGATAACAAACCACTTATATGTGTTTATTAATGAGGTTATCCGATGTTTCTGTTTAAGAAGCAAACGTTCTACACGAATGTAAAAATTGAACATGAATATATGAAGTATATGACAAATAGTAGAAATAAAACTAAACAATGTACAAGAGATAGCTAGAAGCAAAATGAAGTAGAAGTCTTGGATAAGAAGAAGAAGTAGAAGAATTAAGTCAAGTAGAAGTTTAGAAAAAGAGCAAGTTAAGTTTGAAGAGTAAAATAGGGTACTTGAACATAGAATGAAAACTAAGCAAGTTATATGAAAAAACATTTCAAAAACATAAGTGCATAATAAACAGAAGAAGATGTTTGGAAGATTAAAGATGATTAGAAGCTCTTACAATGAATCAAAAACAAGAAATACTATAGAAGAACAAATAAGAACCAAAACCATAATTATGGTAATTAAATAATTAAAGGCCTAATACCATAGAATGGATAAAATCGAGTAAAACATTTGTCTATATCATTCAAATAAATTCTAAAGGGAATAACATGCCTAATAACAAATGAATGAAGACATTATAGACAAGTCTAAGATTTATGGAAAGCTTGTGGAAATTCAAAATCGACATATAAGGGAGCTGAACATATGATAGCTGAATAGAACTTGTATAAAAGAAAAATATTCAAATCAATAGTTATGTGATGATGTTCAATTAATGGCTAATTCTACACAAAGATTAATTTGAATATTGAAGACAAACTATATAAAGGATGGATTTTGAATATCAAAACACGGGATTATAGTAACAAAAGAGAGGTACCTAATGAAAAAAAGCAAAGTAAATTCAAAAGTAAGAGTGTTTTAGAATCGAAGTGCCTTATTCTATTTTAATTGAGATTTGAGTGATTATATAGAGTTAATCTATTGTAACCCTTGATAAAAAGAGGTATACTCTTCATTGTTTGTTGTACTATTTGGGAAAATTCATGGGGTGAATTCTATTATAAGTTATTATTCTAAGGAGGAGTATGAGATAGGGTAGAATAGGAAAAATTTGTTGATCTACATAATTTGAGGAGGATTGTGAGGCAAAGTAGATTGATGTTGGTACCCATATTGATTTTCTCAAATAGTGAACACAGTTGGTGTAAACTAACCACTTCCTCATCGTAATGTTGAAAGAGAGGACTAACTTATAAGGAGAAACCCCTATATGATGTTGCCTAATTTTCTTAAACTTTACTCTTATTATTCTACATATTTACTTTCTAATACATAAGCACTTTTGTACTACAATAATCATTACCACTTTTTAATCCATCATGCTAAAATTGAATTAATTTATGATTTAATCTCACATGATTGAAGTTCACAACTTTAATTGATTAAAACTTGTTGTATGCACATTTTAAAGTATTATAGAGGTACTAGATTGAACTAAGTTTTGAGCAACAATTTCTAGTTACTATTGTCACGAATTGAGGACGGTTTAGTCGTGGCAGACATCATATACTATATAAAGAACCCCCAATTGGTTATCTTGCCAATCATGAACTCTTCACATAATATACAAGGCTCTACAACCACTAGCTTCCCAAGAACATATAGATCAACATAATGTCATCACATAAACATATTTATATAAGATTTAAACTATAAAGATTACAGTAAGTAGTAATCTAGTATATTTATATCTACTATACTAGCAAAAGGAAGAGTACATATATAAAAGTCTACAAAATAAGTTCTCTCAACACTCTAAATGACCTGCTCTTGCTCAAGTCTCTATGCTAACCTCTAGCATCCTACGACTAGCATCGATAAACAAGTCATCTTGCAATAAAAGCCTAAGAGGGTATAAGCTAAAGTTTAGTGAGTAAAACCCTTAGCCACACCATAAGCAAGTTATAAACACATTAAATTCAATCATATGAATGAATGAGTAAGCAGCGTGGCAAACAACACGTACAGTTAACTAGTCACTATACATAACTCAAATTTAATGCCCTCCAAAGTCAAGGTTGGAGTATACAAGGCACTAATCAGATCCGGGTATTATATTATAACTTATTTTTCTATGAAACTCTACATTTCGTATTTTAACAAAACAAATCTTTTATTTTCATAAAACCAAGTTCTAAGTATAATTGTGAGTGAGCCTCCATAGTTCATACTCACCCCTAAACAAAGGCCTTTGGACTCGACTCTTAGCTGAGTGGTTGGCACCTCTAACGCCTAGTATTTTTGTAGGCTAAGGTAAGGTCATATTATATGCGTGCAACATACAAACTAATATACTTATAATAACAACCCCTGTATGGCCTCTCCTTATCTCTATGTAATGTGATAGCTGAAATTAGTGTATATGCGATGCGCGTTCCAATTTCTCTTTATCAGTCGAGTATAGTTAAGTCCGATTATTGTATGAACAATCAATAGAACATATAAGCATTATATATACTACCATGTAACAAACAATCTGTTTACGGTATTTAAGGTAAATTCATAATTTGGCAAACAATAACACACACAAACATTTCCCGACCCCACACAACATTCAATTAACAGAATCATTTAAGTTCACTAGCTACAAACATATACAAGTATGGAATCATAGGGTAAATACTCACTCGGCCATATCGTTTCGTGCTCTAATTGTAATAATCTGGCAAAAGATCTAAACTCTCATCAGGATCACCTGATCATTACGAGATAAAATGATAATAAGTAATTGAGTTAATTAGTGATTCCATATATCTATCTACCTAATTCTACTTAGGTAACTATCAATTTTTATCTAGTTGAACTTAATTGCTAACCGTATAAAACTTTTTCATTTTAACAAGCCTATAATTGTTTTTCATTATTTTCGAGCGTACATTCATATGGTAAGGTTCATTTTGGACGTTAGGACCCATGTTTTATGATATGGGTTCGATTTATTGAAATTTTAATTATCGAAGCTTGAATATTCTTATTATCTATTTTTATATCTTATTTTAGTACTTAATGATTTAATTAACCGTTATATTCTCATACTTAGATGGTTTTACAGTATTATTACTATTATATGTACTTAAATAAGATTAACTTAAATCAAGATATGTATTATGGGCTTAAAGTAGGTTCGGCCCATATATATATGCATTTGTACATATTGTTTATTTTATTATTTTACTATACTATCTTATAGTATTTTAAGTAATTATGTTATAAATTATTTATGTATAACTTTTACACTTAAGTACTTATGTATCTTATACTTATGTTATGTGTATATTTATATATATATATATATATATATATATATGTACATAAAGGTTCCTATTTTATTTTAACATACATGTACAACTTGCATGATGATTCTAAAGCCAATATATAAAAAAAATAATCACATGTTAAACTAAAAGATGAATGGAAACATACCTTTAGTTCTTGTAAGAAAAGAAAAGGGGAGTTTATATATGTGAAATAGTGATTTTGAAAATTGTTAATAGATGAAATAAAAAGGAAAAATAAGAAATAGAGGAAGGATAAGGGAAAGGGGAAGTGGCGGTTGGGTTAGGGAAGAAGAAAAGGGGGTTGTTTGTATTGAAAATGTGTTTTAAAGAAAATAGAAGTAGGGTCTAGAAGGGGAAAAAGTGGACGGCAATGAGGGAAAAAAAAAGGGGAAAAATCCAAAAGAAAAAAGAAGAATTCAATAGAAAGAAAGGGACGATTCTAGTTTGATAATAACATTTGTTCACTTGGTCGACCTTTTGACTTAGGTCAACATTTGACTTAGTCAACTCTTTAAAATTACATGTAATTTGTGTATACATAATAGGGTAATTAAGGATAATTGGGAGAAAAATTAAGGAAATGAAAAAAAAATGTAGAGTTTATTGAAATGATCAGTAAAAATAGTTAATAAGATCTTCCTTTAGGTATTTATATCCTATATACATCATTTGGTATGCTACTTAGTATATCTATCATGAAATATGCCATTTAGTATGTTAATGTTAACTACATGTAGTCTAAACATCAACTAAATACTTAACTCTATATAATACTAACCTAGTTATATAATTAGAAGATGGATTTGTTCTATAATGCAATATCCTAGTTTTTAGTAAATTAAATTAGTATTGCATAACTTTATGGATAATTAAAAGTTATCTTGATCTTTTGCTAATGATTTAGTATGATTTGGCATGTTATTAAGGATATGTTATCAATTAGGGTTTTAGAGTAAATTATAGTGAATTAGTACTTTTATATCCTTAAAGTTATAATTTAGGGTTTTTATCACTTTTGGGTGAAATCTCTAATGTTTACATACATTTAGAGTCTAAAAATTTTACACGTGATTGAATCTCCGGTTTTTATCTTAGAGTTTTCATCTTAACTAACCTTGTTAACTCCTAGGAATATCTAACACACTTGAGTCTACTTCAAATATTATGCCGAAAAATTTAGGGGTTTACAACTATTAATTTTAACAATTAAGGGGAATTTATAAGTTTTTGAAAAGAGATTAAGTTTTGTAATTTTTGATAATAACCAATTCAATCTACCCTTACTTTTTGATTGTTTTAATAGGACCAACAATGGGCATCAAAGTAAGTTTGATTTCCAAAAAAGTGTGAGCTTTTGAACAAAAGATCATTTTCATTAGAGCTTGAGTTCTAATTGCTAATTCTTTTAATTAAAACATAATAGTTTTAATCTAGAATGGCAAAACCTCTTGTGTTTATGAAAGTAAATAAGGATAGGTCTAATAAAAAAGTTGGTATAGGAAGAAACCTTAGAAGGAAAAAGGATAAATAGGTAAGGTTTACATCTAAGGAATGAAAGATATCTGAACATTCTAAAGAATTCAAGAAGGAAAGGAAATCTATTATGGCTGTGTGGAGTAAATATGATGATGAATAAGAAGGATGGTAAGCTTTGAAGTATATTTTGATTTAGATATTGAAAGCCTTCCGGATAATATTTATGAAGGAAAACATACTCTTATGACTACTCAGTCAAAATTGATAATCAAGAATTTAAAGCTGGAAAAAGAGATCAAATCCTTGAAAGATGAGAAAGAAGTAGCGAAAAAAGAAATTTCATTTATAATTGAAGAAAATAACGACATAAGGAAAGAAAGAGAGATTTCAAAAGAGGAAAACTTCCTACTTCTTGAAGAAACTAGAAATTTAAAAAAGGAGAAGGAAGTAAGGAGTCATCATAATAGGAAAATAATACCTTAAAAGAAGAACCTAAGTGTTAAAAGTTCCAATTGATGGGTTTTCAAGTTCAATTAAAAGTTCTTTTAATAAGTTACTTTTAAAATGGAGAGAAATTAAAAAATCTCATTGGCTATAAATGATTTAGTGGCTATAAAAGTGGTCACAGATTTGAAAAAGAAGAATTTTTTCTTCAACACTCAAAGGAAAACAATCTTCATAAAGGCTAAAGATGTAAAATTGAAGGAAATAAGCAAGCAACAAGACAGAAAAAGTGCTCCATCATGAAGTAGATGCCTTTTCCTAAGAAAAGAAGATATTGGAACCATTGATATTAGAAGTAGAGAATATCAAACAAATGGTTGAATTACAGATATTGAAGCTTAACTACCAAGGTAAGAAATAGACATAACTAATCTTATGTATGTTATTTTTGTAGTAAAGCCAATAAGATTGAAAAATTTTGTTTTTGTAAAAAATATAAGCTCCATTTTGTGTGAGAAAAGTAAAGAGTAAAATGGGCTTAAACTCCTCTTACCTTACCTAAAACCTCACTATGACAAAAAAATCATAGAGAATCTTACACAAACATTGTAAGACCATTTCAATTTCAAAATCCATTTAGAGGGTTTTGCAAGTTCAATGAGTTGAAGCAAAACCTTGAAGCAAGAAAGTGACTTAATCCAATTCATTATTAAAGAAAGGAAAGAACCATCATTAGAGCTTAGTCAAACCAGTGCTTATGGGTCCCCTAAGAAAGAAAAAAGGCCAAAGGAAAAAGGAGAGGAAACTTTAAGGAAGACAAATTTGTCCATTGAGAAACCCTAAGGAAAGGGGGAAAAAGAGATTTGATAGTGGCAACTCAAAAACCCTTACATGCTGACAAAATCAAGGATTACATTGTTGTAGAGGTAAATTATGTTGATTATCTATGAACATGGCATCAATCTTAAGGGTTTGTTAAAAGTTATGTGTTGTCAATTGATTTTAGGTGTGAAACTTTTCTTGTGCAAAAATAAAGAAGAAAGGCTAAAGGTGGTGCCAGGGCTAGCTCGGCATAGCCACTCCAATACCTAAATAAGAGAACGTTTAAGGAAAGTAAAGCAATGAGTAATCTGAGTGTTTAGGAGTATAAGAGAGTTCTTATAGTACTTTCCTTCCCTTATTTATAGGCACATATTGAATGTCTGTAATAATAGGTTATCATTGGTCGTAGACCACATGGTAGCTCCTAAATTAAGCACAAGCCCAAAGAACGGGGCTAATGGGGGGTTATACAATAGGATCATAAGGTCACAACTGTCTATGCCACTTTTCAAAATTAAATATATAAGTAGGCTAACCCCTTAAGTCCATTAGATTAGCCGAGCTACTAGAGGCTCAAACAGAAAACAGCAATAGTCGGCAGGTTGGCAGATGAGAAGTTGAGCAATACAGCTAAACGAAATTCTCCTATCAACATTTGCCTCCTAACTTCTATGGTTGAAAATTCAATTATGGGAGTCAATAACAAGAATTAATACTCAATCTGACTAGTTATACAACAAAAACCTAAACCTGTGTTCTTCAAATAAGCATAAGACATTTTGTGAGCCAACTTATGGTTTTGTTGTTGGTGTCCTTCAATGTGATATTTAAAGCACGTTGTATCAAATTCCAAATGAAAAGTCATAACCTTTTAATTTTCCTACCTATTCACTTTTTGCAAAGGTATGTAGGACAGTTGTCATGCTAGCATAATATCCCTTAGATGTCTGACTCTTGATGATACGGGATCAAAAGATCGATCCAGAAAGAAACGGTAGCAAATATGGAATGAAAGAACAAGAATGGGCATTCAAATGAAAAATGGGTATGAAGAACAGGAAGGTTTTGATGGTGAATGTGAATAGATATAACCCACCAAGACACAAACACAATCAGGGGTTTTGAGCTCGAAATAGAGTTCAATACGACTTACGAATACTAAATGTTTCTCGAGGTTCCAAAATAAGGTTAGATATGACTCACTAACCAGTTCAAATGAAAGGGTTCACCACAATCCTAAGAACAAGATTGATAAGAACGTGGGGATGATTAAAGAGTACGATTAAGACTCAATAATTCGATAAATGCTAACTCAAGTATAGCCTTACTCGAAAAGAGGAAAGTTTTACTCTGTATATCTATCTATCTATCTGTATTTATCTATGTCCATCCTCTATTAGTATAAATGTTGCTATTTATAATAAGTCCTAACCCTATTGGCAACACTGTAAATAAAGTACAAGGCCTTAAACCTGAAAGAATTGGGCTCATAAAAAAAATAAAGGGAAAACATGTATAAGAACATAAAACTGTGCATTTTACAGAACTCGGCATGCAGTCACTTGGCATGTCCTGGAAGGAGTAGTATCCAAACTGGACGAGGTCAGCAATTGGATGTATGAGTTTGGGAAGGGGTCCCTAATGTTTCGCATGGTTTAGCCAAAATACTAGAGAGGTTGGCCCATAATTGCCGAGTTCTAGAATTAGTCGGTGCTAGTTTCTCGAGGTCGTGCCGAGTAGTTCTTTGGTCTCGAGTACTTAACCCTACGGTTACTCAGCACCTCGGCTGATGATAGAGCTGATACTGAGTGTTTATTTTCCTTCCCCTCGTCCTTTTGTCTACAGCTTAGCCTTGGCAAGCATTGATGGGCTTCGGCTTGGCTATGGTTAGAGGCTGATTCCCATCACCTAACATGTGTCAATCATGCACGCTTTTTCATCTAATTAGTGCCTACACCCCCATCAGTCATACGTTAGAATCTTAAGAGGGAAGATCATCAATCGCACAGGTCTAATTCAATTGACAAAACTGCTTGCGTACCATACACCAATTTGGAGGGTGTTTCCCCTATTGTAGTTTTGTGTATAGTCCGGTATCCCCATAAAATATTTGACAATTCGTCAACCAATTTTCCATTGGCTTGATTAACCTTCCTCCTCAAGCCATGTAAGATGATCTTGTCAACAACTTCCACTTGCTCATTAGTCTAAGGGTGAGCTATAGATGTATAATTCAAGTAGATGTCGTATTTCTCACAAAATGCTCAAAATTTGTTTTTATCAAATTATGGTCCATTGTTTGTGATTATCATAAATGGGACTCCAAACCTTGATATTATGAAGTTGAAAACAAATGCCTTAGCCTTCCATTCAGTGATCCTTGCCACTATTGCAATCTCTACCTACTTTGTGAAATAATCTACAGTAACAATGACAAATTGTCGTTGAGGTATAAACTTCAGAAATGGTCCAAGTATGTCTAACCCCCATTGAGCAAAAGGCTAGAGACTGGACAAGCAGCATAATTCAATAGAAGGTGCATGACTCGGTGCCTCATGCTTTTAGCATTGTAAATAATGCTGACTAGTTGTTCTGGCGTCATCTTTCATTATTAGCCAATAATAGCCCAATTGCAGCACATGGATATACAACATTTGTGCTTTCATGTGATTACTGCATACACCACCATGTAGTTCAGATAACACCCGTTGGGCATCTCCCGATGGAAGGCATCGAAGATAAGGTTGGGATATACTGCGTTTATATAGCTGATCATCTATCAGTATGTAATTTGTAGCTTGATAAACTAATCTTTGAGCCTCTTTCCCATCATCAAGGAGGATACCATCCTTTAAATAAACCATAAGGAGATCCATCCAGGACTTTTCTCTCAAGCAAGGAGCTTATTCATAGCTCTATGGGACAATAGACAAATGCTTGTATAGGAGGAACTCAATAAAGAGTTTGTCATTCAGATTAGGAAATGCCATACTATTAAGCTTGGATAACTTATCAAAAGCAATATTCTTACTCCTTAGTATTTTGTGAATTGAAAAGGACTAAAATTCTTCCATGAGTGTTCGTACCATTAATAAGTACTTGCTCATTTCTTCTTCTCTCACTGCATAACTTCCTTTGAATTGATTCACCACTAGTTATGAATTTGAATAAACTTCAAGTTTCTTAGTACCAACTTCCTTTGGTAGTTTAAGTCTAGCTATTAAGGCTTTGTATTTCGCTTTGTTATTACTGGTTGGAAATCCAAATTTCAAGGCATAATTAACCTTGACATTGTGGGGTCCTTGCAAAATAAGGCCTGTACCACTTCCTTCTCTAGTAGAAGAACCATCGACAAAAAGATACCATATGAGTTTCTCAGTAATTTGAACACTGTCTTCCTCACTAATGAACTCGGCTAGAAAATCTGCTAGCACTTAAGCTTTCAATGTCATTCTAGGTTTATATTGTACACCATAGGCACTCAACTCTAAGGCATATTTCATCATCCTTCTTGAAGAATCTAGCTATTGTAATGCCCACTACAAAGGTTGATCAGTGAGGACTATGATTTGGTGAGCTTCAAAGAAAAATTTCAACTTCTTTGCTAAGAGAACCATTGCTAATACAAATTTTTCAATTTTGGTATATCAATGCTCTAGTCCTTGCAAGACATGGCTCATCTAATAGATTGGCTAATGCTCCTTGCCATCGGTACGGACCAATGTAGAAGAAAATGCTCAGCAGTTGACCGATAAGTACAAATACAAGTTCTCTCTTAGGATAGGTGTCGAGAGTATTAGGGGTGACGTAAGAAATTCCTTAAGTTCACTAAATGCCTTTTCACAATCATCTGTCCATTTGAAATCTCTAGGATTCTGTAGAATTTTAAAGAATTCTACACACATGTCCATGCTTCTTGACATGAACCTATTAAGGGTAGCTGTTCAATTAGTGAGCTCCTATACCTCCTTGATAGTATGAGGAGATTTCATATTTCTAATTGCCTCAATCTTTCTTGGATTAGCTTTAATACCACACCAAGTAACCATATACCTTAGGAACTTTCCTGAAGTAGCACTAAAGATGCACTTCTGCGGATTCAGCTTCATGTTGTACCTCTTCAAGGTAGCGAATGTATCATGCTTTTCATGATCATGTCATCAACATATACTTCAACATTTCGATGTATCTAGGGCTTGAACATCATAGTGACAAGCTGTTGATAAGTTGCACTAGCCTTTTTTAGCCTAAAAGGCATCACTGTATAACAATATGTTCCAAAATTAGTGATGAATGATGTGTGAACCTCGTCTTCCTCATCCGTTTTAATTTGGTTGTAATCGGAAAAAGCGTCCATGAAAGAGAGTAGTGCATGCCTGGCAGTTAAATCAACCATCTAATCAATTCTCAACAAGGGAAAGAAATCCTTGAGACAAGCCTTGTTAAGATCTGTGAAGTTTATACGCATGAGCCATTTGCCGTTAGACTTCTTAACTAATACATAGTTGGCTAGCCAAGTTGGATAAGGCTCTTCCCAAATGAATCCTGCCTTTAAGAGTTTCTAGACTTCTTCTTCTATTGCTACTTGCCTCTTAAGGGCAAAATGCCTCTTTTTTTGTTAGATCGCTCTTGCGCTTAGATAAATTTGAAGCTTGTGTACCACAACGTCTCTAGCGATACTTAGCATATTTGAAGGGGACTACGCAAATACATCAACATTGTCCTATAGGAAATCAATTAAACTTCAATGAATTTTTGCCAACAAAGGTCTCCTTATCTTAGTCACCTTTTCAAGATCAACTCCCAATGAAATTTCCTCCATTTCACTTTTGACTATGCCAACTGACTTTCCTTCTAGACAAGTTTCCACCTAAAAAACTTCTTCTCGCCTTAACGCTCTCGTGTACAAAGATCTTACAAATTATTGATCCCTTTACATACACCAACTCTCGTAAGAGTGGGGAATTTGGCTTTGAAGTGAACAGTACGAGAGACAATGCCAAATAAGTGATGATAGGCCATCCCATGATCATATTATATGGGGACCAACATTTGATAACGAGGAAGCCCACTTTGTCTTTAACGACATGCTCGTCATCTCCAATTTGAATTGGTAGAGAGATTATTTCGATTACTCGAATGGGTTGATTATTGAAGGCATACAAATCATAACTGTGGGATCTCAGTTGTGCTTTGGTCTTTGGTCTTATTTGATCAAAAGTGTGTTGAAAAATAATGTTTGTTGAACTTCTAGTGTCAATGAGAATTTTCTTGACGTCGAAGTTAGTAATTCTTGCACTAATCAATAGTATATCATCATGCGGCCTTTAAATGCCTTTAAAATCTTCTTTCATGAAAGAAATTGTATTGCCTATTTGACCTTCTTACCTTAGATATTGCAAACATAATTAATGGCGTTAGTTGTGCTCAAAAAGCTTGACCAACCTATAGTAGAAGGTCTGTCGACAATAATGTTGATTATTCCATTAGGTACTCTACTAGTATTTTCGTCTCTTACGTCTTTCTCGGCAATAGCTGGTCGAGTAACATTCTCCTAGTCTTCTCGTCTCCTTTAAGATGGTCACTCAATATTCTCGGCATCATGCGCCAGAAACTTGCGCAAATGCCCTTGCTGAATTGCATCCTCAATGTAGTTCTTAAGTTAGATGCATTCGTTAGTGTTATGGCCTTTGTCGCAATGGAAATCACAGTATTTGTTGGAATTTCGCCTTAATGGGTTTCCTCTCATCCTTTTTGGCTATTGAAAAACACCTCTTTGTCCATGCACTTCCAAAAATATGTCTTAAATTAGATGATTGACTAGTATGTAGACTGAATATGTTGGAATTTGTAGCCTTTTTTTCTTGGAGTTAGGACATTGATCATCATCCATTCTAAGCTAATCTTTTTGGCACTTCTCCTCTTGTCGCTTTTCCTATCTCCTCTATTTTGATTGGCCTCTTGCCAAGCCTTTATATTGTCCTTTTATCGGATGTAAAATGTGGCTTTAGCCTTGAACTTGGCAAAAGTTCTTCGCTTATTTTTGGTGAGAGACTTAAAAAAGTCTCCATGGGGCTTTACATCCATCAATGATAGTGTTAAGAGCTATACTCATGTCCAATTCTAGAATTAGGACCATCTTAGCCACAAACTTAGCCAAGTAATCTCTAATAGACTCATCTGATCTTTGCTTAATCGTGATAAGGATTGAAGAATCCTTAACAATATGTTGGAATTTGTAGCCTTTTTTTCTTGGAGTTAGGACATTGGTCATCATCCATTCTAAGCCGATCTTTTGCACTTCTCCTCTTATCGCTCTTCCTATCTCCTCTATTTTGATTAGCCTCTTGCCAAGCCTTTATATTGTCCTTTTGTTGGATGTAAGATGTGGCTTTGGCCTTGAACTTGGCAAAAGTTCTCTGCTTATTTTTGGTGAGAGACTTGAAAAAGTCTCCATGGGGATTGACATCCATCAATGACAGTGTTAAGAGCTACACTCATGTCCAGTTCTAGAATTTAGACCATCTTAGCCACAAACTTAGCTAAGTAATCTCTAATAGACTCATCTGATCTTTGCTTAATCGTGATAAGGATTAAAGAATCCTTAACAAAAAGCTTATTTGCATGGAAGTGTTGAAAGAACACTTCTGCCAAATCTTCAAAACACGAAATGGTGTTCAGCTTTAAGTGTTTGAACCATGTACTTACCATATTCCTCAATGTCGAGGGGAAAGCTTGGTAGGCCACAGCATCGCTCAAACTATGTACTTACAACTCGGCGTTGTGATCGTGCTCTTTGTTTTGATTTAGATAGACATTATTATGAAGGAGATTAAGGATCTCTTCATGTTTTTTGCTTAATTCTTGGTTTTCTTTAGCCAAGTCGAGGCAAAGTTACTCCAACTTTGTCAAACGTTGTTCATTAGTGTACCTACTTCCCCCTTTAAGGTAGTGAGATGAAGTACCAGTACCTACACTTTTAGTTAATCTTGTTCTTGTCATATGGATAGGTAAGAAAAAATAGACGGCGTCAAATGTTGTCAAGTGATTTTGGAGGAAGACTTTGATCTTGTAAAGAAAGTAAAAGCTATAAGGTATCAGGGCCAATCTAATGCGGCCACTCCAATGCCTAAGTCAATAAAGGAATATTAGAAGAGACTAAGTGAGTGATAATGAATTATTAGATATCTCTTACAGTGTTTCTTCTTCATATTTATAAGCGAATATTGAGTATCTGAAATCACAATTAATGGCATGATTATCAGGATACATAGAGACCTCTCAATCAAGTATATTCTTGAAATGTAAGAATAGTAAGCAGTTATATAATATAACTGTGCCAATTGGTAACTGTTCGCACCACTTTCCTTAAATTTAAATCAGATACAGATTTATGTTGCTCGATGTTAGTCAAGAATGGAGTCACTCGGCATGTCAGCAGCCAAGTGGCTGAGTGAATGAAATTTGACTATCGACACTAGTAATATTGGACTTAACTCTAGTTGCTTTTGGCTTAGCATACTCCATAACAATCTTGTTGGCACCCTCACTGTTTAAAGCCATGTCTTATATTTCTTCTTCTTCTATATTTTCCTCTTCTTCTTCCTTGAAATGAATTATTGGACCCCAGTTTATCAACTCCATGGCCTTGCACTATTTCTTATATAGAAGACAAGCAATCTTCTTAATTTCAGGATTGAATTTAACATGATCTATTATGCTATTTCTAATCATATATTGAAATAATTTAGAAGTTAGTAGCAACAAATAAAGGAAACTACCAAAAATAAGGATGTAATAAATCAAAAACATGTTAAAATACTTGGTAAAAGGGATTTTTCCTAGTATCTTGATAAGTGTGTATTTTACATACTTTTTCCACAATAGAATCTTACAATTTTTGTGTAATTTATAGTGCTTTTATTGAATTAGTATTAAAAAAATGATAAATTACACATTAGATGAGTCAACACAATAAAATATTAGAAAATGATTAAAGTGATAATATAAATTTACTAATATTATACTCATATGCCTCTATTGCAAGTAAATGTCATTTTTCTCATATTTGATTTTTGCACTTGTATTAGGAAAAATGTGCCGAATCGGAATCCATAATATATACACCATTTGTTACAAGTGCAAAAATATAAGACAAGCGGAAACACGAAACGATGCCAAATGCAACAAGAAGCTAGCATCAGGGAATGAAATGGACAACTGGCTCAACTAACACCTACATCATGAAATCGAACCCTCCATTTTGTGTTTGCAATTTCACGCTGGAAGAGAATTGATGGATGGGCTCATTATTGCCCTAAATATGAAATTATGTCTTCCCTCCACTTTTGCAATTAGCTCATGGAAAAAGGAACCAAAGAAGGTCCACTGTGCTCCACTCACATTGGATTCTTTCCCATATATTGCATATGCAAATCAACATAAATGCCGTAGAGCACATCGTAGGCATGACCTACCATATCACATCCAATTCACGCCTAGAGCTTTGCTTTATATACTTTCCTTTTCCTTCGTTCGGAGGAAAATAGAATAGCTTTTAGGTTTTCTTTGGTTTTCATTTTCATCACCCCAAGTCCCAGACCTTTGGGTTTTCTTATTTTTTTATTTTTCTTTTATTTTTCCATTATTTAGTTGGTAGATTTTAGTAGTTTACCCAATTTGTAGGTGCTTAGAACATGGGTAACATTGGGTTTATGCTACATTTGTAGGTTGGAGCTTTTGTACTTGAAATTTAGGTTTTCTCTAACCTCATTTTTATAAATATCTTGATGTTATTGAAGTTTATATTATATACTTTTAATGTTATATCTTTTGTTATTATGTGCATTGTTGATATTATGAGCTAAAATGTGATATTGGGGTTGTATGGAATTTGATGGATTTATTATCGTAAATGTGTTTTTGATATTGTGTTGTGTATGAATGTGGAAGTTTAGCCAGTTCTATGGTAGTTAGGATTTTACATGAATGTAAGGTTAATGTCTAACCTAATTAGCAGTTCCCTCATTCTTGAGCTAAGACTCCATGTAGTTCTGATAGAACTGAAAGATTCCAGTAGAACCTATGATTTCTAATTTTTTCAAAATAATATTTGTAGATTAAGGTTTAAATTCTAGTACTCAATATGAGCTAAAATTGGTTAGGATGAGAAATTAATTCTAACATGGTTATTTAAGTAGTGACAAGATTTAAATAACTAGCAAATAGTGTAGATTAGGATTTGATAATTCAATAGTATTGCTACATTATAGGTTTCACAACATGAAAGGAGAGTGAACCTAATGAGTGTAGTTAAACTCCATATTGATATCAATATGAATATCTCTAAAACATGGCAATAATGAATTCAAAGGATTAATGAAGCACAACCGCATCTTAAATATTTGTGGAAGTTCACCTGATAGTTTTGAGTCACCAAAATTGCATTTAATTTGTTTTCATTTCTTTTTATCAAATTTAGTCTACTTGCATGTTTTGGTTACTCATTTTTGCATCGCTTAGATTAGAATAGGGTTAATATAGTTTAAGATTAGTTCTACCTTTTATTCTTTTCCTCCCTGTGGAAAAATATGATGTTGGTGCTTATCATATATTATAAATTAATCCATACGCTTGCCATTAGCTTGCAATTTCCACAAATATTTTTCAAAAGATTGCAAGCGAGTTCAATATAATGTAGAACATTTCCACTATTTTTAAAAGGGGAAAATTCTTATTTGTGTGTGACATTGTAGAAGGTGATTGTAACACCAAGTTTTTGGCATCGTTGTTGGGGAAACGAAGGAAAATAGAAGTTATGTGAACTAACATTAGATTTTTGGCCCTTTTTAAGACTAAGCTTAGAGTAGTGTAGTGTAATTTGTAGTACATAGAGTTAATTGTTTATCATTCTTGTTGGTTGGCTCAATTTTTGAAAAATTAGAAGTTAAGAAGGTTGATTCATGCTTGTCTACTACAAATTCATTCTAAAGTTTCAATCTTTATTCAAATTTGCTAAGGATATTGATTTTTGGCAATAGCTTGTGCCTTGTTGAGTTCAATTACAAGTAAAGATTGAAGCTTTCTATCATTTTGTTGAAAATGGCTGAATCTTTGAATTGTGTTGCATTGTTTGAGATAAATAGATTATAAAGCTTAGATCTTTTACTTGTATTGCTAGATATATTGTGTTGTTTGCTAGAACTTTCTTTGCAGGAATTGTAGTTTGAAGGTGTTTAATTTAAAGAATTTGTGTGTTGGTGGTTGTCAAAAAGGAGAATGGGATTTATGAGTAATGTGTGTTGGTATTGTGGAGATGAACATGATCTTATTTATTGTCTTGAATTTAATCTGAGTAGTTCACCATCTACTACTCCAACCACTCACTTTTCCAATGTTCCATGTAGAAGATATGTAGATACCACTCTTGATTACTCATCTTTTGTGATTTGTAGGAATTGTTGAGGAAGTCATTAGACTCATAAGTGTAAGATTGGGAGACATGTTCTGTATCCTCTTTATCAAACCCCTTTTCCTCAAAACATACATCATGAAATTATCATTCCATCCATACCATTCAGCCATAGCACCCCTAAAGAGGAAAAAATTAAAGGGAAGTCCATTCTAAAGTTGGCATATGAAAGCAGACAACAATATCCTAAGGCATATGCCTAAATCCTTCAACATACGAAAGAAACGGAAGCTAGGCAGTATATGGACAATGAGACACTTAAAACCACTATAACCAATTGAACCTTATGAGGAACAAGTGGTTAGGAGTGATGATATTCAAGAACCAAGTCGTAAAGGAGTAATGGATATTGAGCTTGACAATGACTCTAAAGGGCAGATCATTAATGATGGTGGGTTAGGAGATGAAAAGAAAGAGTATTGGAAGTAAAAGCAGATCTAAACAACCATGGAAAAGAAGTTGAACTTAATAAGAAAGAAGAGAAACCAAAGGAAGAAAGAGTTGTCAAAGTAGGTTCATTCACTAGTTTAATGCCTCTTAGAGACACAAAGGACCCCGCTATTCATTTTATTCCAAAAGAAGAGGAAATGATTGAAGAGGATGATTGGTAATAGGTAATTGAACATGAGACCTCCTCTTCAATCGTTGAGGTTGAAAAAGAAAAAGAGACTAGTGAGGATAAGATAAAATTGGTGATTGAAGGTAAGAGTCCTTCTCTAGCTGTTGAGCCAACTAACTTGTTTGAAGAAATTAAGCTAGAGGTGGAGTGCCAAGAGCCCACATGGTATATTATAGAGTTTGAGTTGGCACCTATCTACATGTTTTCTCCTTACCAAGAACCTATTTTTATTTTGCTTAGGGGAGCAGAGATGAAGAGACATGGAGCGAGAAAGAGAAGAAAGCTTCCCTTGTTTGTCATAGAAATGTGGGAATGGAACACATTCCCATTGAATCTTGGTGGATAAGTTGGTAGTCTAACTAAGGGCTAGATAAGCTAAGAGCTAAGTGGGAGGCAACCTACTGTTTTCATTTCATGCTACTTATTTTTATGTCAAAGTCAATCCTTTTATGTTTTTGCCTTTTTGAATAAGTGGCTATGATGTGTCAATTTGCTTGGCATAGGTGCTTAATGGAGCTAAAGGTTGGAGTCAAATTTGCAAAAAATTTAAATGGATGAAGATGGTTAGGAGAGAAATGACCAACATAAGGTGACTGGCATGTTAGCCAAAACACTCCAAGGAAGTTCCATTCTATCTTTCCCTCCTCTTACTTCTTTCACTTTGAGTTGAAATGTGGACTTTATTGTCCTTAAAGTTAGGGGTAGATAATTGTGCCTAAAGTTATGGAGTGGAGTCAATTGATGAGAAGTATAAAGTAGTGATGTTGAAGGGTTGCTACTATTTATTTGAATATAATTGGGCTAAATTGTCATGCATCTTAGGAATAATTTTTGTTTGCCAATCACATCATGATTTTGATCCATCTACATATTTTCCATTTTGTGTTGACCACTATCAAGCTTAGATTTTTCCCAGTCTTTTTATAAGTTTTCCTTAACTCGATCAATATTGAACCCTACCCTCTAAATATTGATCATCAACTAAGGCTTTAAGGAAGATTAAAGCTTTTAAAATGAACTTTATAAATGCTTGGAGTCATCACTCAATTAGGGTTGGGGAATGGTTTAGGTCAAAACCAAATGGGTGGATTTGGTTTTATCTAGATACTAATTCACACAAGGAAAATCAATTTTTAAGAAAAGTGTTTTTTTAAAAACTAGAGATTGAGTCCGAAGGCTAGTTGTTTAAACCCTTTTAGACACTATCAACTTTCCGAATTTAGATTTGATTCTTGAAATCATAGAAAAATCAACATTAAATAAATTGGTTTTTTTTTTAATTTTGCTAAATTGAGTAATTTAAGCTAGAAAATGGAAAAAAGATAAAATTTTTCATTTTTTACATTGCCCTAAAGATGCCTACATACCCTCTAATTGAGATTAGACATACGTAGCTCTTTTATGAAAATTTTAGGCGAGTTGATTAGTTTTAATCTTAAAAGAAAGTCGGGTTTACGTTTTAAGTTAATTCGAGTTTATAAAAAAAAACTCTAAAGGGTCCTAAATTATTTTATTTTTGTTTTTGAAGTTAAAAATTCTAATTTTGGAAAAAGGGTTAATTCAGGTTTATTTATTCAAGATAAAAATGGATTTTTTCTAAGTGACCAAACAATTTTTCTAAATTTTATTATTTTTCCTTATTTTTATTTTACTTTATCTTATTTTATGTATATATATATAAATAAAAATAAAAATAGACTTGGCTTTCTCTTTTTTTCCTTTTTTTGTCATTCTTTCTTTTCCGTTTTTTTTTTATTGTGTTATGTTTACATTGAAGATTACAAAAAAAAAAAAACAATAAAATAAATAAATAAATGCGCAAATTACACTAAAACAACCGAAATATACAAAAGGACTGGACTAAGTATCTTCGCGATTCAAGAGACTGGAGCAAGTTGTGGTCGGATTACTCTTAAAGCTCTAACAAGTTAGATCTAGGTCGTAGTGAAAGAGAAACGATAGCTATGCATAACGTCATTCTAGATCAATTCGATGGCTTTTTCATAAGGGTGAAGGTGGATTTGTGAATTTGGGATTAGACTTGAGGGGGGTAGGTCAAGTGTTGAAGTGGTTAGAGGTGTATTGGGTGGTAACGTAAGGTGATGGTTGGTGGCAGTCGAGGGACAACCGTAGTAGCAGTTACTGGGTGTTAAACGCACATTGGTTTTGGGGTTATAGAGTGTGGTGAGGCTCATGGTGGTGTTGGTTACGCTCGGTAGTGGCTGGGTATGGTGATTTTGAAGAGGGGTCAAGGTGGCTTAGGGTTTCATGGTAGTGGGATGGTTAGGGTAGCTAGGGTACAAGGCGAGTGTTGACAGAGGTCAAAGTAGGGAGTAAGGACGAAGGGAAGTGTTTTAAGGGTGGTGAGCTTACTTGAAAGGCTTCAAGCAACAATGAGAACTTAGAGAGAGAGTGTATGTTGGAGATGTAAAGAGAGAGAGAGCTCAAAATTTTTAAGAATGAGAGTTTAGGAGTAGGTTTTGAATTATCCAATCTGCCTAGAAGCTTACCTCATTCTCCTTACTAGGACGGATTTAAGAAGGAAGGCCATAAATGGCCTTGAATGCACGAAAATCAAACGCCCCTTTAATTAGCCTTGATTCACGATTTGAGGATGCATTGGTGTTAATTATTTGTCAGAACCATGTCCTTAAGCTTCATTTTTGCCAGATTTATTGAATAGAAGCTTTGATTTTCCTTAAAAAGCTTGAATCAAGCTTAGTCAATTCAAATGTTTAAGTTGTGCATCTAAGTTTTTCCCATTTTTCAACCCGATTTTGACCACATTAATGCTTGAATCTAGATAGCTTCTTAGACTCATTTCGAAGTATGCCATGTCTAGTTTGCAATTTCACTATTAATTTAGCAAAATTGTAACATAAAGCAACTCAAAATCAAAGCTAAAGTCGGCTGACCAAGGATAAAAACTATGAGAATTTTAGAGAAAAGAAAGGAAAGAGGAGGAAAGTAGGGGAAAATATGCTAACATAACACCACATCAGCTGAGTGATCTAAAGACATACCACGTGTCTTAACAAGACACATGGCTAAACACATAGTAGGAGCTAATGTGTCATTGTGCTACGTATCAAGACACGTGTCACGAAGGTACTAATGTGGTGCTATGTCAGTTGTAGTCAAACGAAGCAGTGCCACATGTCCATAGTAGACATATGGCCTAATGCTGTCCCATGCATTACTCAATTAGTTCTAGCTACATCATGTGGTTTCAACTAAGCTAGCTACATGCCAGATTTTTCTGTCTACTTCATATGGTTTCAGCTAGGTTGGGTTTTGGCAATTTCTTATTACCCTAGGTTATTAGACTTTGTATCCAAATGCCCAAGAGTGTCGACTAACCAGATGAGAAGTTAAGCTAGGCTAAGATACCAGTACCAGTACATATCACACACATTAGCATGATATCCGTATGAAGCATGAATTGTTGCACATTTGCTTAATATTAGTTTGATAATTAAAAATGCTAGGTTATTAGTGATGTTAGGGTTGTCAAATATATGATATATATACTACTTTATTATCAATGTTATGATTTAGAATACTTAGCTGCTATGCTTTCTATGTTTAGTTCTATATTCACTTAGCTCTAAACTTAAGCTGAGGGGTTAGCTTATCTAGCCTTAGGTACTAAAGATAAAGCAAGTGAAGAACTAGAAGCTTAGTTAGGTAACCGAGAGTGTTTACCTATAGAGTTTCCTATCAAGTTCTTGGAAGCAACTTTATAGGAAGGTTATCGTACTTCTTTTTGGTTTCCAATATTAATGTTTTAAATCTAAATGTTTATTATCCTAATTGGATTATGAGTTGAACTGTGAAGTGAAATGTGATACTCTAAATAAGGCCTATATTTTATGAAGTTCCATTGTGTTATTTTCTATTAAATAAAAGAAGTTTTATTGAAAATTTATATGATGGAGTTTAATTTAACAGGTTGGTTATAGTTTTAGCCTAGGATAGCATAACAAACTATCTCTTAAGCACTAACTTTTAAGAAAATGTATAAGTAAACACCTTTTGAGGTAAAGTGTTAAAGGTGGTATCAAAGCAGTCCACCAAACAAGAGAGTAGAGTCCTTACCTAATAGTAATTCTATACTTATGTAACAAAATTTATGAAGATGTTAGTTTTGTAAGGGGAATGGATTATAATACCCCTTAGCTACTAGCTGACTAAACTCAAATCATCAAGGCACCTTTTGGTGCAACGGCTTTAAGTATATTGAACTTCCAAAGTTAAGCGTGATTAAGGTAAGTTAATCTGAAGATGGGTAACCTCCTAAGAAATTGTTGCATCATGGGACAAAACCATGAAGCATTCCATACCAAAGCGAACAATACCTCCGTTGGAGGAGTTCTGGTTGAGTCGTTATACCTTAGTGTTTTAGTGGGTTACAACCCACTCACAAAAGTAAGTCATGCTATGCACCATGGTTGTTTTAAAAGGAAAAGGAAAGAACTAACAAAACTTAGGAATATCTTTGGTTTTTTGTATTTTTTTTTTCCTTTAAATTTTGGAATGGTAGGTCGCACAATCCACTTTTGTAAGCAGGTCATGACCTATTAAAACTATTGTGGCCTTTTCGTAACCCCTTAGCCCTAAGAAGCTAAATCCTTTTCTAAGGAAAAAATTTAGCTTTTTAATTTTTTCTACAATATATTGATTTACTGAATTAATATGTATACAATTATATTATTTAATTAAATTAATTACGTAGACCAATGATGAATCGGCATGTGTCATATATTAATGGAAAATGTAATAGTGCTATAAAAATGACTTGTTTGCAAATTTTTGTAATCATTTGCTTTCAAAAAGTAAAGAAGAATGGCTATGGGGGTGCTGAGTCAACTCTAATGTCGTCTATTCATGAATCCCAACATGGTGACCAAATCAAAGAAAGATGATACTATCAGGGGGAGCGATACTCCTCCAGTTGTTCAAGAAGAACAACCACCACAACCCCAAAAACCATTATACCTATAACCAACCTACCCTCCATAACAACTATTGTAGCAACATGAATCTGAGCCCAAAACTGGCATGGAACAATTATGCTTAAGGTTAGCAAAGCAATGTGAAGAAGTTTCAGTATAGCATGTAGAGTTGAAGAAGAAATTAGAAGAGAGAGATTATACATCATCTTTAATGCTGTCTCTAGAAGATGTAGGTGATGAGATCCTACATTTTGCAAAAAATGAAGGGCATCATCAAACTCATGTAAAAGTTCCTCTAGAAAGTAGGACTCATCAACAAGTAGAAATACTGTGTGCTCCTGCTAAACATATATACCTGGTAACAGATCACCCAAGAAACAATAAGCATTATCACCAAGCTTAACTCATGACTATGCTCCTACTTTAAAAAATCACAAAAAGTCACATGTAACTGCTACTTCTCCACACAAAAAAAAAAAAGTTATAGACATGAGTCTGCAAGATTTGGAGGAATATATTCAAAACTATCAATAGAGGAGGATGCAACTAAGGAATCTAAGAAGAAAGCTAAGACAAAAAGCCCTTTTATAAAGGAAATAGTAGATAAAGTATTACATTTAAGTGTTAGATTACCAAATTTAACATCTATGATGGCAAGAAAGACCTTGACAACCATTGGAACACCTTTAGAACATTGATAGACTTGTATGGACATAGCGATGCAATTGTAAGCAAGGTTTTTCCTTCAACATTGAGGAAATATGCAAATAATTGGTTCAACACTTTGAAATATAAGTTGATCTCATCTTTTAACCAACTTAACAATGAGTTTCACTAGTATTTCTTAGCAAGCAAACCATCAGCAAAGGATTTTTCTCTCCTAAACTCTATACAACAAAACTAAATGAAAGCATTCAATTCAAATAATTGATCATTGAAATTCCAAACTATGACAAGAGTTAGCTCTCATGCTATTTGCAGAGGAGTCAAGGAAAACTATAACTTGTTTAAGTCTCTTAGGAAGCATCCACCTATCTCCTTGAATGTGTTTCAATAGAAAGTAAAGAAGTTCATTAGGCAGGAGGATCATTCCCAAGCTCGAAGAGATTTAGAGAAGGAGAAATCTAATAGGAGGACAAATTAGGAGCGATTATCTACAAAGGATCACTTAAGACACTTGAATGAGAGAAGGGATCAACCTGGCAAAAGTGGTCTTAGAGATCATAAACACCCAATCCCTTCTTATGTTAGGCATGCCCCCCTAAACTGAACTATGTCGAACATTCTAATGGAGGTACATAACTAAGCCTTCTAGCATGGTCGAAAAGGATGAGAGGAAATCCAATAAGGAAGAATTTAAACAAGTTTTGCAATTTCCACTAGAAGACATAGTTTAAATAGGGTATTTAAGGAAGTTCATACCTACCCTAAAGACAATATAAAGCGACCTACTTAAGGGAGAAGGTTCAATAATGATCGACTTTAAGGAAATGATAATAGGCAAGTTAATGCACCAGCTAACAACAATAACAATAATTGAGCTTGTAATGGTGTTATTAATCTTATATTCAGAGGAACATAGGGTAAAGTACATTGAGTACTTTGATCTTGGCAAGTACCTTAGGTGATCATGGTCTGAGTACTTAGGGTAAGAAACTTAAAGTTAGTGATTCGATCAACTTTTCTAACAATGATTTGGTCAGAAAATAATTTCCTCATGATGAGGTGATCATGGTTCAAAATACACAATTTTTCCTATCTTTAAAATCCGCATTTATGCATAAATTTGGCAAAAACTTGTTAATTTTATATGAAATTAGAATCTATGCACAAAATGGACCAACTTGTGCAAAATTAATAAAAATGCATGAAAAATGATTAAACTTAATTGAAAAAGGATGCTAAGATCAATGGAATCAGGAAATTTGGCATTCTAATCGATTGGTAACCTTGCTATGGACCGATTAGTATGCCTTAAAGCACTAAAGTTACACCAATTCCTTTGACAATTGATGAATATAGAAGATAGTGTAATGAACAAAAAGTGCAAGGGTAGATTCACTCATGCCAATTGATCGGTAGAAGAAATTAAGGTTAGAGTTTTTAGTCTAAAATCCTAATCACCTTGAACACCACATGTCATAAAACACAAAGATGTCCTAGTGTTGATACATGTCTCTCGATCGATTGATAGACCTTTATACCAATCAATTGGTAGCTTAAAATTATAAATACTCGCATTTACAGCAAAGAATGCTAGCCACAATTAGGGTTTTAGTATTGTTTAGTATAGATTTGAAACCACATTGTTCATTTTACTGTTCTATTGACTTGTTTATGATATTTAGTAAATGTTCTTATGATTTTGATGCACATTTGAGTTGGTTTATTAAGCATTCCCTATCTTATCTTCATTTAATCACTTATTCTCTCATTATCATCTTATTATCTTGCTTTCTAATGGAGTTTACTACTATTTCTTCATCTTATATTACTGTTATTGTTGATAATATAACTGGTTAAGTAGTCCTTAACGAGTTTTTGATAATGTAGATGTTGTAGATGGCATAACTTTGTAGTTTTGATATGGGTGTGTGTATTTAAATGGTATTTTGATGATTGGTACTCCATTTAAGCTCTATGAGGTGCTTGCTAATGAAATTTTCAATGGGCTTCCTTGTGATTATGAGATTGAAAGGATATTAGTCCTAAGAAGTGCCCTTAAGAGTTAGTAGGTATGCATAATTATGAGATCAAGAGAAGATTAGTTATGTAAATCCCTAATCGAGTCATTGAATCGATGAAGTATTGATAACAGATTCTTACAACTATGAGACTAAGAGGAGATTAGGTGTTCCTAATTGAATTCAAATTACATGATGTGATTCTAGTGGATTATGATAGGTGATGAGATCGAGAAGAGATTAACCCTCTAATCTCTAGAACTAGAATACTTCATTCATGATAAGAATTATGTATTTAGGTAATCGTATAGGGAAATGAGACCAAGGGGACATTTTCTACTACATAGCTGAGTGAGATGCCTTACTTGAGATCGAGCTTAAGTGAATTCCTTCAAAACCCAACTAAAAACCATCCCCAATATCTTAATAACATACCCTCACTACTACTTCGAAAACATGTCATAAGCCTACATTTTTTCTTATTCATGTTAATCGTTGCTTTTCTCTCATGTTTTTATTTTGATTGCAATTCCAAATTCTCTTTTTGGTTTGCCTAGATTAAAGTAGCAGGTTAGGATCCAGTGCTTAACCAAATCCCTTTTCCCTAAGGAATTCGACTTGATGAATACTCACTAGTATTATTATCATAAAAGATCCAACATACTGGTCGATTAAGACTACACTATTTTGAAAATCTCTATTTATAAAATTTGTGTTTTGAAATTTATCATTTTTATCAATGTCTCATGTCATCATCATGATGCGTTGGTTATTAGCATAAGTGTTGTAGAGTTTGAAGTAAGGAAGATCATGGTAGACATAGGGAGCTCTACCAATATTATTTTTAAGCATACATTTAATTAGATGCTCCCAAAGTTGAACTATAAGGCGAGGCCTTATAAATATAATTTGTACAAGTTTAATAATCAACTAGTCCGAGAAAAAGGGGGTTTTTTATGCTAAAATTACACCTTGACGATAAGGAAAATTTTATGAAGAAGATTGTAGACTTTGTAGTTATAGACTGTCTATCCCCTTATAATGCGATAATGGGAAAACCTTCCATTAACATTTTTAAAATGCTCCTTTCGACAGGCCACCCAAAAGCTCAATTTCTAACTCCATCTAGAATTGGGGTATGTTAAGAGATCAATAGCTGGTAAGGTTCCTTTATCTAAAAGCTTTGAGGAGAGATCAAGTATACAAAATTTGCATAACTCAAAGCACAAGCCTGCTATAAGAGGAAAGCCAGCTAAGGAGACAATAACCATATAGATCGGGAATGACCCTAAGGAAACAACAATAATAGGTGTGCTTTTGGCACCTAATATGAAGAAAGATACGGTGAGTTTCTTTTGAGCTAATCAAGACATCTTTGCATGGTCTCCCTCAAATATGCCTAGAATCCCGAAGGAGGTCATCACTTACCTACTGAAGATAGGTCCTAATGCAAAGGTAGTGCAATAAAACAAAAGCAATTTTATACCTAAAAGACAAGTAGTCATTGAAGAAGAGATCTAGAGACTTTTTAAGGCAGATTTTATCAGGGAGGAACTATGTCCAACCTATTTAGCTAATTATGTCTCGGTGAAGAAGGTAAATGAAAAGTAGTGAATGTGCATAGATTTTAGTGACTTCAACAAGGCTTGTTTAAATGATTGTCTCTCATTGTCATGGATAGATTAGATTGTGGATTCAACGTCTAACCATGTACTCTTGAGTTTTATGATGCATTTGTCGGGTATAATTAGATTAAGATGCACAAGTCCGACCAAGTTTACACTTCTTTCATTACGAATTTTGGTGTGTACTACTACAAAGTAATGCCTTTTGGGTTAAAGAATGTAAGGCAATGTACTAAAGGCCAATAAATTAGATGTTTAAACCTCATATCAATAGAAACATCAAGGTGTATATAGATGATGTGATAGTGAAGTGTAAGGCCTATGGTAACCACCTCATAGACTTCAAAGAGACATTCTACACATTAAGACATCATAATATGAAACTAAATCTGTAGAAATACGTGTTTAGAGTGTTCTCAGGGAAATTTCTAGGCTTTATGGTAACACAAAGGGGCATTGTAAACCTTATAAAATCAGTAGTCTGAGCTCTAATTTGAGTCCAAGCATCCTAAACTGTATCATAAGTCGTTAAGGCTAGTAACAATAAAATTTTATGAAATTTAATAAATCGAATATAGTAGTGATAATAAAAACCCTAGATATTGATTGAAACCTAAATCGCTTACCAAAAACCCTAAATCCGATCTATGCATCATTACTCGAAATTGAAATCGAACTCGAACTTGATTGAAACCTTAAAACTATAACTTTAAGCTTCTAAAATAATTAAATATTACTCAATAGTAATATTATCGACGTCGATTACAATTATCGACGTCCATTACAATTATCGACTAAATCACGTAATCGCGTAAAATTTTTAATGAAAATGTTAAAATAACTCGTAAAAATTATAATTGTAACAAATACCAATTAAATTGATAAATTTTCATAAAATTCCAAAATTTATTTATACTTATTTTTTTATGATTTTTATGTTTAGAAAAATTACATATAATTATTTCTAATTTCTTTTTTCTTCTATTTTCTTTCCTTTCTTTTTTCTTCTTTTCTTTTCCTCTTCTATTTTTTCCTTTTCTCCCACGTGATTTTCAACTGCATGTTCAGCAGCCCATGTGTACAAATATAAATTACAAGTATCACAAATTAAGGGACAAAGGACAAAATAATTAAGGAATATATCTTGCCCAATTTAATGGAGAGATTAGGTTAGATTATTTTTCTTTTTTTTTTTCATTTGTTTCTTAAATCACTTTTGCTACACACGTCTAGAGTTGGAAGATTAAAATCTGAAAAAAAAAAAAATTAGAGACCAAACCGAACATATAAAGAGAAAAAGGAAAAGAATAAGAAAAAGAAAGCAAAACAAAAAGAAAACCAAAAACTAAGAAGAAGGAGAAGAAGAAGAAAATATTATTCCAAATTATTAAACAAACTAGGTAAGTGTATTTATTTTACTTATATAGAGGTATATACTAAGTATTTTGTTGTATTTTGTCATATGTTTTATTACATGTACATATATAGATGCATAAGTAGATAAATAAATATATATGTGTATCTTTATTTTTTTTTATGTGTGTATAAACATATATATGTAGACATGTATATATACATTATTATGTAAACATATGGTATATGTATATACATATATGTATAAATAAGAACACATGTAGTTGGTATTCAGTATTTTCACTAATTAGGCATTAATAAATATATACATATGCACACATGAATATGTATATTTATGTATATATGTATATAATCTTTATTTTCATATATGATATATATAAGTATGAGTATATGTATATTATATATATATACATGTGTTCTGTATTTTTATATACATGTAAGTTATTTATGTATGTATATATATATATATATATATACATATAGAGGTGGCATGATTATACATACATAAACATAGTATTTTATATTATATATAGGTATATGTGTACATGTATAAAAGTATGTATGTGTATATAAAATATAAATACATCTATATTATATTTATACATATAATATATAATATATAATTAAAGTTAGAATAATTTACCACCTAAAATATAGTATACGTATAAATGTATGCATATGACATAAAAACACGCGTACAATTAAATAGTACACATGACATACAATAATATTAGTTTAATAAATAAAGTAAGTTAATAAATATGTATATATATATAGGTACCGTAAATTAAGGAAAAAAATATAATAATAAGTATATATATATATGTATATGTATCGTAAAATACAAGAAAATAATAAAGTAGAAAAAAAATTTGAATTAATAATTCTAAAATCTCAAAACTAGGTAAAAATAAGTAATTAGAGTAAAATAAGCTTAAAATAAGAAAATTATCAATTATACGATTTAAATAATTATTAAATTGTAAATATACTAAGAAAAAGCTAAAATTAATATTTTATAACTTTTTAAATTGAAATAATAAATTTTGTGATATTTTTATATCACAGTCTAAACTGCGAGTCACAATGTTTAAAACGAACCTCGCTACGAAAAAATACACTCAAAAACTATCAAAATGGACTATAAGTTCATAACCATCAAAGCTAAAACGAAAAAATTATACGCGATTCGATAAAAAGCTCAAATCGACAATTTCACATAATTAAGTGAAGTAAACAGTACAAATTACGATACTAGTTTAGCTTTAAATTCTCAAACTTACAATTTTTTATATTCCTTATTCTCAAGTAATCTCCACCTTAATCTTGAGCTGCCATCGAATTATTACAACTCCTGAGTCGATTATGGCTAAGTGAGTTTTTCCTAATGATTTCATACTTACTTGTGTTCGTAATTAGTGAATATAAATTATGATTATTAATTGAATGTTGTCTGGGGCTGGGTTATGCTTGTGTATGATAAATGTTTGTTAATGATGAATTTACTTTAAAGTACGATAATATATTGATTATTGCATAGTAGATTTGCTAAGAACTAATTATTTGTGACCTTATTGATCACGAAATAATAAGACCTAATTTTACTTGACTTGAAAAGGTTAACTTGAAACACGCATAATCACATACCATATAATTAATTCTGACCATCATATTACACGGAGGTAACAAGAGGCTATAAGTAGGTTGATTAATGAATTGTTATAGATCTCGTATGGTGCACATGTGCAATATGACCTTACTCTAGCCTGTAGGATCACTAGGCGTTGGAGACACCAACTGCCTAGCTAAGGGCCGAGTCCAAAGGCCTTTGTTTAAGAGTGAGTGAGGGCTGCGTGAACCTACTCACAATCATACATTAGACTCGTTTTTTATAAAATTAAGAATGGATATACCATTATATTTTAAATACAAAATGCGAAGTTTCATCATGAGATAAGTTCCAGTATGATACCCAGATATGACTGTGCCGAAGTATCTCCAACCCTGACTTCAAAGGGCGTTAAATCTAAGTTACATACAGTACCTGATCACCTGCATGTATTTGTTTGGTATACTGATTGATATGCATTCATTTAATTGAATTTAATTAATATATAACTTGATTGCTGTATAGTTGAGGGGATTATCTCACTAAGCTGATTAGCTTATACCCTTGTAGTTTACTTTCGTAGGTTGAGTTGTTCATGGAGTCGGGCCACTACATGCCCGAGGTTAGTTGTACAACAGGAGGTTGATGTGGGAGTAAGACGTAACCAGAGTATACTCATGATAGTGTATTTAGATTACGAATCTTACTATATAATGAAATGATATCAATTTGAGTTAAGAAGTATTATGGACTTCTTATTTGTAAATTTCTATATAAATAGATCGTGTTTTATATTTCTTTAATTTTTTATTATTATCATGAACTGATGTTGCTTACTCCTACGCAACTCTTGGTTATTAGTTGTAACTGTAGCTATAGCCTTGTGTATCACATAAAGGGTTGTCGATTGTAAAGGAATTCAATCTACAATCCTTTGTATGGTATACGGTGACTACCACAACTAACCCCCTACAGTCGTGATAGGCATAGAGGTGAATCTTGAGAAAATCTAAGTTATTTTGGACATGCAATCCCCAACAAGTGTAAAAGAAGTGCAAAGGCTAATAGGATACATTGTTGCTCTAAATTGTTTTGTGTCGAAGAGTGCAAATAAGTGTTCAAAGCTTTTGTTGGTATTAAAGAAACCATTCAAATTTAGATAGACAAAGCGGTGTGAGAAGGCATTTCAAGAATTGAAGAAGTTTCTCACAACACCATTCATACTATCCAAGCCAAAGACAGGTGAGACCTTATAGTTATATTTATCCATTATAGATCATGATTTGTCTTCAGTGCTAGTTCAAGTTAGAGGAAGGACACACTGACCTGTTTATTATGCAAGTCATGTACTTCAAGGTCTAGAGCTGGGCTATGTGAAGTTGGAAAATTTTGTCTTAGCAATAGTGATTACTATAAGGAAGCTTCGATCTTACTTTGAGGCTCAACAGGTTATCGTTTAGACTGATCATCCTTTAAGATAGCCATTATAGAAGCTTGATACTTTAAGTAAGATGGTTAAGTAGTATTAGAATTGAGCGCTTATAGTGTACAATACCAACCTCACAAGGCATATGAGGCTCAAATTCTAGCTAATTTCATTGTTGAATTTACTGGAAGTAAAGATGCTCCATTACATCATGAAGAGCCAATCTGGACCTTGTCTATTGATTGTTCATCCACTCGCGAGGGGAGTAGTGCTAAGTTGATCTTAAGAGGCCCCTTAGTGGTAAGAATTTTCTATACTTTGAAATTTGATTTTTCTACTGGTAATAATGAGTTAAAATGTGAGGTGCTAGTAGTCAAGATGAAGTTAGCAAAGGATGCCAAAGTGAAGGTTAGAAGTTCTTTAGGACTCATAGTTGGTTTTTCAACAAGTCAAAAGAGAGAGTATGGTGAAGGAAGAGAGCATAGGAAAGTACTTATACGTTGTACGGTAGATTAGATTAGAGTATGATTAGTCAAACATAATCAAACTTCCTAGGTTGGGGAATTATATTGTAAATAAGTTGCCAAAACTAACATCTACTAGTCTACCTAATTTTAGAGAGAATGTATTCATAGAATATTTACCTTAGAAAACCATTGTGGTCAAGATGGCACAATGTTTAGAAGTGTAGATATCCAACTAAAGCTACATTAGATAAACCCAATCCTAAACTAACTAAAGAATGGGACATCATCAGAGGACTAAAAAGAAGCCTAGATGTTGATACACCAAACAACAAACTACATACTTATTAATGAGATGTTGTATAAGAGAAGTTTCAGCATGCCTTATCTCTAGTGTCTTCAACCTAGCAAGGTGACCATGTGTTGTCTAAGCTACATTCTAGGAATTGTAACAACCACATAAAAGCAGGAGCTTTATATATCAAGGCTTTAAGGATTGGACACTTCTAGCCTACAACGAAACAAGATGTAATGAGGTTAATATAGATTTTTGAGCAATGTTAGAAAAATTCACCAATTGACCAAGTTCTGAGCACATATGATAGGAGTTAAAGGCTAATTATATGATCCTGAGCACAAGGACTTGCTAACCTAGTACACCGAGCTACTTGAAAAGACTTAACCTTAGAAGAAGAGGAATTCCTCTAAGCTAACCAATATGTGTCCTGAGCTCCTCCAACCTGTTCACCATCTATCAAAAGGAGGAGGTTCCCACAAAAGATGGTAACCCCCATCTATACCAAGGTTCAATCTCCCAAGATCCTAATTTACCAAATATTCGAGCCTACACCAACCTAATGTCAAGCTGACCTACTAAAGCTGATCTGCCAAATTCCAACAATCTAAACAAGTGATCATCAAGCTCTTGAGTTTCCAATCTGATGCTGACTTAGCCAGCTCAGCTCAACTCTACATTAACACCCATTTAGACCACCTGATAAAGAGGCAGACACATGTCCCACCTCAAACATCCATACAATCCTTGCCAAAATATTTCATCTCCCGTTGTTACTATTTTGCCCTTGCATTGCATTTTTTTTTTTTTCTAATTCTAAAGTGGAATCTTTTTTATAATTTGAAGTAACCTAAGAATTGACTTAATTGGGGCATATAAATATCCCTCAAATTAATAGCTACATCATCAGTATCTTTAATATTTAGACATTTTCCCTTTTGAGCTAAGAGTTTTGCTTACTCACTCTTATCTAGCCCATTATAAGCATAAACTAGTGGTGAGTAACGTCTTGTCACATTTATACATCATCAAGTGTGACTTGAGCTTGAATGAGACGTTAGTGGGTCATATCCATCATTGGTACATAGGAACCCTTGCTCAAAACTTCAACTATCATTTACCTTTTAGACCATCTTGCGATTCAAACCTACCCTTGGATCATGTGATACCTTTGCTTATGTGTCCATCCACAATAGTGCTCATATCATCTTGGCATCAAAGCTTGGTTACGTTTATCAGTGTAAGTCTTTAGCATTTTGTGTTCTTGCATGTATGTGATGTAGTTGTGATTGTGTGGAGTGGTTTGATTGGAATCTAGACTATTGAAGTGAAAAGAAGTGGATGTTGGAGTAGTGTTTTAGAAGCGTAAAAAGCAAAGTGCCTTATTTTCCCTTATTTCTATGTTTACAAAATAAAGAGTATGGTTTTCTTTGTCTTACGGCTATGGTAAGTGTTATTAGTAGCGTTTGGTTAAAGTTAGAGCAAGTGTGTTACCATTTAAAATTAGGTTTTGAAGAAGGTTTTATGTAGTTTAAAGCTTTGATTGGAAGTAGTAGTGTAGTGATGTCAGACTCTAATGTCTAAGGAACTCTCGAAGATCAAGAGAGAAATGCTGTAATGACCATGGCCATCAAGGGAGTTACACACTAAGGTCAACTAATGAGAGAATCGATAGGCTCATTAACTTGGTCGAAAGCTTGGTTACTACCATACAAGGAAACAAGCAACCACTTAGAAATGATTTGAATAGAAAACATGCAAAAGCTTTGCCCGAGTGAGGTAATGGCCACCTTGGCCAAGCTAATATCCTAGTTTGACCTTACCAAGCTAGAGGAGTGGGAAGACATGCTCAATGAACACTTGCAATGGATGAGATAGAAGAAGTGCAAGAGGAGTTAGGGGACAATGAGGAAGAATATTATGAATTAGAAGAATGAAGTACCTAAGCTCGTAGATTGGAAAGTCTAAAGATGCAAATTCTGAGCTTCTTTGGTAGTAGTGATGGTAAGGATTACCTAGATTGGATAGATAAAATTGAGAAGCAGTTTGAATGTCATGAAGTACCTGAAAATGCCAAGGTTAGACTTGCTATGCTAGAATTCATAGGATATGCCACCCTATGGTGGAAAAATTTGCAAGCTACCCAACGAAGAGAAGGAGAGAGGGAGATTAGAGACTAGGATAAGATGAAGAGAAAGATGAAAAGGAGGTTTGTTCTGAGCTACTATTTGCAAGATATGTTTAAGAGGTTACAAGAATTGAGGCAAGAGGCTCTAGTGTTAATCCCTATGTAAAAAAATTTTAGATGCTGATGATTCGTTGTGAAGTGGTAGATCTCAAAGACCAAACTATCTCTAGGTTTATTAATGGGTTGAGGTATGAGATTGGAGATATTCTAGAGACAAGGGACATTGGCAAATTAGATGAAGCAATTCAAGCTGCTTAGAGGATAAAGCAACATCGAATGAACTGATTTTAAGCTCTTGTTCATCAAGCTCCTCTAAGTCGACCTATTCCGAGCAAACTTGTGTGATCGGAACTGAGTAGGACTAGTGAGGTCTAACCTGCTTCAGTTACTCGAGCAAAAGAAAAGGAAGTTCCTAAGAAATTTGACAAAGGACAAAGCTTAGGGAGAAAGACAAGCAAAATCAAGTGCTTCCACTATCAGGGATTCGAACACATGGCAGGATAATGCCTAAATAGAAGAACAATGATAGTGAAGGGAGAGGTGCAGACCATTGAGGTCGATAGCACTAATGAGGAGATTCAAGAGTAGAAGGAATCTACACAAGTTGACATGTTCAAGGGAGAGAAGGTAATCTATGGTAAGGAGGGTAATTTCATGCATATAACCATGGTATTAAGGCGAGTGATGAATGTAGGTCCAACACCAGAAAATGAACAATGAGAAAACTTGTTTCACATTGGTTGTAAGGTCAATGGAATGTTATGTGCCCTTATTGTCAATAATGGTAGTTGCACTACTGTGACATCTATATCTATGGTTCAGCAATTGAAGTTGCTGGCCACACCCTACCCCAAACCTTACAAGCTACATTAGCTTAATGATAAGAAAGCCTTACAAGTGACTAAGCAAGTTACAATGCCAATCTGCATTAGAAAGTATCAGGATGAGGTTCTCTGTGATGTGTTGCCTATGAGTGCTTCACATATGCTACTTCAAAGGCCATAGATGTTTAACCAGCATATGATCTATGATGGGAAAAGAAATACCTGTTCTTTTGAGCATGAAGGAAGAAGGGAAAGATTGAGTCCCATGTCTTCTAAGCAAGTCAAGACTATGCAAGCTCAACTTAACTAAACTTTGAAGAAGGAGACCTTAGTAATGACACATATAGAGCTATTAAGAGAGATGAAGCATGAAGAGTTAACATTCATGTTGGTCAGGAAGCTGCTTAAATTAAAGGCTTTAAATGTCAAATAACCTAGCGAAGTGAATTGTCTCCTTGATGAGTTACCGATTTGTTTCTTGAAAAGCTACCTAAGGGGTTACCCTCGATCTAAGGGATTGAGCATATGATAGACTTATAGTCAGGAGTCTTACTTCCAAACAAAATAGTATATTGATTAAACCCTAAGCAAGCTACTGAGCTTCAAAGGCTAGTTAATGAGTTGATGGATAGAGGATATATTCAGGAATCCTTAAGTCCTTATGCAATACCAGCTTTATTAGTGCCAAAGAAAGATGGCACATGACGAATATGTATATATAGCCAAGCTATCAATGTGTTCACCAACAAGCATAGGTACCTTATACCCCAACATGATGACATGCTTGACAAATTGCATAGTGCAAGGATCTTTTCCAAGATCAAACTAAAGTTTGGGTATCGTTTGATTAGAATGTAGGAAGGAGATGAGTGGGTAACCGTATTCAAGACTCGCTATGGATTATATGAATGGCTTGTGATGCCATTCGGATTGTCAAACACGCCAAGCACATTTACAAAGCTAATGAACCATGTGCACCAAGAGTTGATAGGAAAGTTTATTGTTGTTTACTTTGATGATATCCTTGTTTATAGCCTTGACCTAAAGACACACTGTGAACATCTCCTAGTAGTTTTCTCTAAGCTTTGAGCTAAGAAGCTGTATGCTAATCTAAAGAAGTGTGACTTTTGTTGGCCTTAAGTAATCTTCTTAGGATTTGTTGTGAGTGGAGGAGGTATACAGGTTGATGAAGAGAAGGTAAAGCTGATTATTGAGTGGTTAGTACCGTCCTATTCGACAAACATTCGCAATTTCCATAGATTGGCATTATTCTACCACTACTTCATAGAGAACTTTAATACCATCATGGCACCACTTATCAAGTTGTCAAAAAAGAACATTAAGCTCAAATGGGGAGAGAAAGAACAATAGAGTTTCAAAGAAGTGAAGGAAAGATTGACTACTACCCCCGTCTTAGCTCCTTTGAGCTTTGACAAAGTCTTTGAAGAAGAACATGATGCATTAGGATTAGGCATAGGTCCGACCTATTACCTATTATAGTGAGAAACTTAAAGAAGCTACACTCAACTACTTAGTATATGACAAGGTCATTGATCCGATCCTTAACAATTTGCCAACATTATCTATTACTAGGAGAATTTGTGATCTACACAGATCATGAGTCATTAAAGTATCTAAAGAGTCAACCGAAGTTGTCAAAAAGACAAGCCAAATGTGTTGAATTCATGGATGGATTTTCTTATGTTGTAAAGTACAAGAATGGTAAGAACAATATAGCGACTGATGCCCTATCATGACGACATTCCCTCTTAATCGAGCTCTAAACAAGGCTCCTTAAATTCTCTGTCATCAAGAGTTTGCATGTCAATGATATACATTTTAGTCCAATCTATGCTAGGTATGAGGAAGGACAAGCTATTGATGACTACTACAAAGAGGACGTATAATTGTTAAGAAAGGAGAAGTTATGTATTCCAACGCTAGCTTTTTCTTTGTTTCTTTCCAGTTCGCTTCGTTGTAGTGCTCCTTCATGTGTTCGACCCTAGAAGTGCATAAGCTTCACCGGTATCAAAGCACAATTCCGCAAGGGAGTGTGTGAAGTTGCAGTGAAGTTTTGGTTCACTTATTGTTAATAGCTGTTGTATTCCTTCCGTAGCTACTACAGTATATTTGTGTAGCAGTAAGTGTGGTTTCATTGTTACCCTATTTTTACTCTATTTTCATTGCAGAAATAGAGCAAGTTTGTCCCCATTTTGTTTGAGTAGCTATTGGGCATTAAAGTTGTTAATCTATTCCGAGTGTATTGTACTATGTCAAATTTAAGTATTCAAGGAGTTATTGGTGACCAAGGTAGTAGTGCTCAAACTAGTCGCAGTCTTAATGGTAGTAATACCCAGGGTCGGTTGATGACAAGCTTGATAAACTCATAAACCTTGTTGAGAGTCTAGTCATTGCAATGCAAGTTAACAGACAACAACCCCAAGTTATACAACAGCAAAACCCATAGGAAGATTCCCCTGAAAGACACTATGGCCTAAGCAATCAAACCAATCGCCCAATTCGACCACCATAAGCTGAAGGAGTAGCAAACTGAGCTGCTAGACGAAGATTGGAGTTGGAAGAGATTGGGGAAGATGATGAAGAGCTGGGTATTGAAGGGTTTGGTGAAGAAGAAGAAGTTAATTATTATCGAGCATAAGGACGAGGATGCGAAGTCCCTCGAAGGCTAGACAATGTCAAGATGCAAATCCTACCCTTCGATGGAAGTGGAGATGCAGATGAATACTTGGAGTAGGAAGAGAAGGTTGAGAAAGTATTTAAATATTATAGGTATGAGGATGCAATCAAAGTCCAACTTATTGCATTAGAGTTTACTAGGTATGCTATCATGTGGTGGAAGAATCTGAATGCAGCCAGGGCAAGAGATGGAAGACGAAGTGTTAGAACTTGAGATGAGATGAAAAGGTTATTAAGAGGCAAACTTGGGCTTAAGACTTATTTACAAGATACGTTTGCAAAGTTGTAGGAGCTTCGCCAAAGAAGCCAATATGTTGATTACTACATGAGAGAGTTTCAGATGATAATGATCTGAGCCAATGTGGAAGAGTTAGAGGCTCATATAGTATTAAGGTTCATTTCTATGCCCAAGTATAAGATTCGCAATATTGTACAAGTACAAAGATTTTATAATTTGGAAGAGGCCATCAAGATAGCGTAAAGGGTTGAAAAGCAGAAGAGAAATGTTCCGAGCTGACTTCGGCCAACATTCTCTCGAGCTCGATACTACACTAACCTGTTAAGTTCGAGCCTAGGAGACTGTACCAAGCGGAGGAAAAGAATGACCAACCTGATGATAACTGAGTAAGTTAGCATTGATGAGCAGGACAGCCATGCCTAACCAAGGCTAAGCTACCCTCAAGAATGTACGAGAAAGGACAAATGTCCAGATGGAAGTCTAGTGAGGTGAAATGCTTTATGCTTAAGCTTTGGACACATGGCTACTAAATATCCGAACCGACGTGTCATGGTGCTCTAAGGAAATGTAGTGGATAGCACCGATGAGAGTGAGCCTAAAGAGGAGAAGGATGTTTGAAAGGTAAAAGCCGAGGAGGAAGAGGAGACCTGTGTCTTTACTAACTAGGGAGAAGTGATGACCCTAGTCTTGAGACGAGACCTGAATTCCTTGCCAAGCCTTGAGGAGGACCAAAGGGAGAATTTGCTCCATACCAAGTGTACAGTCAAAAGCCAATTATACACGATCATAGTGGATGGAGGAAGTTACACTAATGTGGTTACGTAATCCTTTGTGCAAAGGTTGGGTCTACTGACCTCAAGGCATCTTTGACCTTGTAAGCTGCATTGGCTTCATGATAAGGGTGCTTTGTACGTAACTAAACAAGTGACTATACCGTTCAGTGTCAGAAATGTATACAGGGATGAAGTAATGTACGACGTCATCCTTATGGGAGTTTCACATCTGCTACTTAGACGACCTTGGTTATTCGACCAACATGTTACACACGATAGGTATAAGAACACCTATGCCTTTGTTAAGGATGGAAAGAGGATAGTGTTGCAACCCCCAATCCCATCCCAGGTAAATGAAACCCATAATCAACTCACCCGAGCTAGTAAGAAAAAAGCCTTGGTGATGAGCCATAAAGAGCTCCGATCTGCTGAGAAGGCTAATGAACCAATGTTCCTATTGGTTAGGAGATTGATGGAGATAAGGGAGTTACAGAATGTTTTGGGAGAGATTTAAAGCTTGTTAAATGAGTTTTGCAAACTATTTTTGAAAGAACTGCTTAAAGGACTGCTACCAATCCGAGGCATAAAGCACTATATTGATCTACAGCCAAGTACCACCCTATCAAACCAAGCTGCGTATAAGATGAACCCTAAGCAGGCTATTGAGCTGAAAAGACAGGTGGACGAACTCATTGAGTGAAGGTATGTGAAGGAGAGCATAAGCCCTTGTGATGTAGCAACTTTGCTTGTTTCAAAGAAGGATGGTTCATGGTGCATATGCATCGACAGTTGAATAATCAACTAAATTACTATCAAGTACAAATACCCAATACCAAGGCTCGATGACATAGTAGATGAGCTTTATGGCATGAAGATATTTTCGAAGATTAATCTGCGAAGTGGCTACCGTTAGATTTGCATGAGGCCAGGCAATGAATGGAAGACTACCTTCAAAACTAGGTACAGACTCTATAAATGGTTGGTTATACCATTCGGATTTGCTAATGCACTAAGCACATTCATGAGGTTAATGAACCATGTAATGCGGCCCCTAATTGGGAGATGTGTGGTTGTGTACTTTGATAACATATTAGTATACAACACCGACTTAAATGACCATGTTCAACATCTTCGCAAAGTATTTGACATTTTACGAGCTAAGAAGTTATACGGGAATGTGAAGAAGTATATGCTTTGCCAAAAAGAGGTGATTTTCCTAAGGTTTATAGTATCAAGGGAAGGGATCCAAGCAGTCGAGGAAAAGATCCGAGCTGTTCTGGAATGGCTAACGCCAAGGAATGCTATTGAGGTCTGAAGTTTTCATTGCCTAGCTTCTTTTTATAGGCGATTTATTAAAGACTTTAGTATAATAGCCACCCCATTAACCGAGTTGACTAAGAAGAGTGAAGGGTTCAGGTGAAATGATCGAGCTAAATAGAGCTTTAAAGAGATCAAGGAAAGGCTCACCTCGGCCCCTGTCTTATCACTGCCATATTTTAACAAACCCTTTGAATTAGAATGCGATGCATCGAGAATTGGAATTAGTGCTATCTTGATGCAGGAGCGATAGCCCATCGCCTACCACAGTGAGAAACTTAGTGGTCCTACCTTGAATTATTCTATGTACGAGAAAGAGTTGTATTCTCTTAAACGAGCCCTTATTGTTTAGCAACATTATTTGCTGCCGCAAGAGTTTGTTATTCATATAGACCATGAATCTTTGAAGCATTTAGGGAATCAGACCAAGCTTTTGAAGAGGCAAGCCAAGTGGTTAGAGTTCATAGAGAGTTTCTCATATGTCACCCAGCACAAGAAGGGAAGTGCAAATGTGGTCGCTGACATTCTATCACAATGGCAAACCTTACTGACCACTTTGCAGACAAAATTATTGGGATTCTCACTAATTACCGAGCAATATGCTCATGATTCTCATTTTGGCCCTATCATAGAACAATGCAAGGACGGAATTGCTGTCAAGGGATATTATCTCAAGGATGAATATCTATTTAAGGACCGCAAGTTATGTATTCCTAATTGCTCTATGCATGAGCTATTGGTTAAGGAAGCTCATAGCAAAGGGTTATCTAGTTATTTTAAGGAAACCAAGACAGCCAATCTATTGAGGAAGAACTTTTAGTAGCTAGGTTTGGCCAAGGATGTCCATAAGGTGGTTGGTGGTTGTGAGGTATGCAAACATGCAAAGGAGAAAAGAGAGCCTCATGGAGAATACATGCCATTGCTAAGTCGGCTAACCTTTTTACAAGGCTGAATGGCTCCTGACTAGATCCAAATTAGGTTAGCCCCTAACTGTAATGCATTCCTACTTCTACCTACACTATATCATATTCCTGATGTGCAATACGTGTCTTCTGACACAATATTCTAGAATGATTCTTTCTTTTTCACACTAAATATATTTTATCTCTTTTACCCTTTTTAGTATGTCTTATGTAACCTAGTTATAGAATACCCTTTTATCTTTTCATATATATAAAATAACCCTAGTGGATGGGTATATAAACTCCCACTTTCTTGTATGTAAAGACACATCTCTTCAATATAGAAATTACGCACTTAAGTAACCTTAGTATTCTTGTTATCGTTCAACTCTTATCTATTCCCTTTGGTAAAGAGTAGTGATAAGTGACATTTCAATTCGGACTGATATGTCACATCTAGCGGATTATAGGCTGAGTAAGATCGAGTGGTGTGTCATATCCATTTGGTAGCTACTTGGGCTTTATTAGCTTTTCCTTTGTTTCTTTCCAGTTCACTTCATTGTGATGCTTCTCTGTATGTTCGACCCTAGAGGCGCATCACCGAGTGCTTCCCAAGTCATCAAGTTCTTGAGCTTAATGCTAAGTAGGTCTCATGGCTGAATGGCTAACTCACCTTCTCCACTCTCTAAGCACAGCAAAAATGACAAAGTTCAAGTTTTATTAAGTAGTAGCCAAATCGTTCCGGTAACCAAGCTAAATGTGCTGGACTATAGCCTTTAATCTTCTATAGCAGGTACCCAACTCAATCAACATATGAGCGATTAAGTTAGACAAGTTTCAAGCTCTTATCATACTGTACAAAATACAACGTAGAGACTTTGCAAAGTTTTCTATGGGCTCAACTCACACGAATAAAATCTGAAGATGTGTTGAGTACTAGCAAATGCTAGGAAATGTTCAAACTAATACCTGAATGCACTTCTTAAAGCCCAAGAGCAAGCTAATCTCGAGACAAGTCAAAGTTTGAGCTTCATATTACTAGTAGATATTTGAACAATTCCCCATGTTGACTAACTAGATAAAAGCCAAGCTTCATGCTATCTATTGTTATGCTTATTAACTTCATGCGCGTCAAAACGCTATGTTTCAAGCTCCAATTGACACGCATACCTAAGTTTGAATTTCTTCAGATCAAATGGCAACTGGAGTGTCAACCAACGTTGTCATGAACTCCAAATTATATTCTTCCAAAGTTGGAGTTGCTATATGGGACCAAGTGAAGTTCACATTTAGGACATATCTCATGCTGCCTAAAACACTAGGTAAATAACATGACCAACTCAATAATGATATTTCTCGAAAAAAGAAAAAAGGAATCGCTAAACTACTCATGGATTTATGTGTCGATCTGGCTACTCAATTCTTAAACCACGATGAGATACACTCATCTATAATCTATTAGTTACTCATCCTTCAAAGCATGTATCTCATGTTGTACATTGCATTGTGATGTTGATATCTATATCTAAGTCCTATACATTATGGATAGCAAGTTGGTATAAACTTAATGGCTCTAAGTCAAATTTGAAGACGACGAGCCTACAACTTGTATGGACGACGAGTGAATAAGGCTAAAGTCTCATATATTAGCGAACTAAAGGCTAACTAGCCAATTTTACAGCTTTATTTAGCATAAGTCCTGCTCAACTTAGATGACCCACATGCTTCTCTAAACTTTTCAACCATATTGGCCTCTTCAGGAGCTCCTTGCCTCTTCAGGCCCTTACTTCTTCAGGCGCTCTCGCCTTTTCAGGCATATCAGCCTCTTTAGGTGCTCTCACCTCATCAAACGCTCCAACCTCTTTAGGTGATCTTGCCACTTTAGGCACTCTAGCCTCTTCAGGTCTTCGCTTTTCTAAGCATACCAATATTTATAGGTACTCCAATCACTCTCGTTTTTCACCTTTTCAAGCCTTTGCTTCTCCAAGAACTTTAGCCCCTTTAAGCTAGGATTACAAACCTTTTTAAAAATCCCACGAAATCAACCTCCCTAGATACTATCTTTTCCAACTTTGTCACCAAAGAGAGTAGGGGCAAGTATTGATAGGCATTTTTCGATAATAATTATGTAAGCTTATATTAGTCGGCCCGATACTTAAGCTCGGTCTAATTATCCAATCCAGAGACAATCTCCATCGACTCATTATAAATTCTAAGCAAGACCCCAAGTAAAAGGCCCCTCTTCGATTCTCTCATTTTTTTCCCTAATTACTAGACATTTCTATCCACATAACAAGAGGGATAACTTAGCCATCAGAGTAGCCACGCCAGAGCACCCTTCAATGCCCCTCGAAGCCATTTTTATGATTTGTAGGTGTTCGCAAACTCGGACGAAAATCAACCATCAACAACCATAATTCAAGAAACTCAGGATTCTGCTCTAAAAAGAGTTAATAAAGGGAAAGCTCAACAGTAAGTATATTATGCAAGCCCCTCTCATGTTAGTGCTCCTGCTTCTACAAGTAAACAGTTTATCTTCAAGAAGAGCCCTTTTGTCCTAAGAATTTTGGAGGAAGTTATTCCTTAGTGTATTAAGCTCCCATAATTTAAGACGTAAAGTGGGATGAAGGGCCTAATAAATCACTTGGAGTATTACCATAATTTGGCCAAATTACACAGCCTTAATGATGTTGTTGCTTACTAGGCCTTCCCATTAACACTAAGGAATGTTACAAGCAGTTGCTTCAAGCACTTAAAGCCAACACCATTACATGTATTAATGATCTGGCATAAGTGTTCTTATAGCACCTCCTTACTAGCAAACTCCTAGTTAAGGACTTGTCTGTCCTTAGCACAATTAACCAAAAATTTGATGAAATTATTAGAGAGTATTTGGTTTAGTTCATAGCCGAGATGGTGCTAGTTTTAGAGCTCAACATGAGTGTTTCACTTAATGCTATGATCAACGGAGTAAAGCCACATGGAGATTTTTTCAAATCCTTAGCAAAGAACAACCTTAAGACGTTTGCAGAGTTCAAGACTAAGGCAACATCATAAATCAAATAAGAAGATAATATCAAAGCTCATTGTGAGGCCATTCAAAATAAGTCCAAAACAAAGAATGATATAAATCACCCAAGTACGAAAGATCAGCTAGGAAGCCAAGACTATTGTTTTTCAAGGGGGAGTAGTAGAGATAGGAAATAACTACGAATTTCGACCTTCACCACCCACACTCCACTTAACTGTCTAGTGTCAAAACTTTTAATGGAAGTCTTGAACCAAAGAATCCTCCAATGGTCAGAGAGGATGAAAGGAAATCCATACATAGGGAATTCAAATAAATACTACTACTTTAATCTTGATAGAGGTCATAATACTGATGAGTGTGTACATTTGAAGAATGCCATTAAAGATGTTACCTAAGGAAAATTTTATCCCATCATGTAGAGAACATTAAGAGACCAACCCAAAGGAGGAGAATTGATCACGATCGAGTTGTTCAACCTGTTTTGGATGGCAGAGATGGTCAATAGAATGGTAACAACAACAATAGAGCATTAAATGGTGTTATTAACACCATAGTTGGTGGACCGTCTGATTTAGGCCAATTTTGCTCTTCAAGCTCGACTTATACCTTTGATCATGTTTGTAATGTGTAGGGTAAGAAACTGAGAGTTGATAGCTCAACTTTCTTTTTTAGAGAGAGACTTTAAGGGTGTCCAAAAGCCCTATAACGACATTTTGGTCATGAGTACAATAACTGCAAATTTTGAAGTCAAGAAGATTTTGGTAGATATAAGAAGTTCAACAAACATAATTTTTCATCATGCATATGATTAGATAAAGTCAAAGATTATGGTACAATTGAGATCCTATGATTATAACCTGTATGCCTTCAATGATCAACTCGTGATCACTTTCCCTATTTAAACCGATGATGATAGTAATATCATTAAAGACAAAGTGAATTTTATTATAGTCAAATGTTGGTCACCTTACAAATTGCCATAGGCCAGCCTTACCAAAATTTGTTCGGCATGGTCCCTTCAATAGCACATCTAAAAGCTAAGCCTCCTACTCCTACTAAGGTACGTGTCACGAACTGAGGACAGCCTAGTCGTGGCAGACGCCGTATACTGTACAAAGAACCCCTGATTGGTTACCCTTCCAATTAAGAACTCTTTACACAATATACAAGGCTCTACAACCACTAGTTTCCAAAGAACATCCAGACTCACATGATATCATTACACATACATATTTATATAAAATTTAAGTTACAAAGCTTACATTACACAACATTTAAGTATGTCTAAGTCTATAATAATAAGATAAAGAAAAGTACATGGGAAGAGTCTATATAAACTATTCTCTCTCAGTACACATAACAGCTCGCTCTTGCCCAAGTCCCCAAGCTAACCTGCGGCATTCCTCGTCCTGTCTCTACGAACAGGCTATCCTGCAACAAAAGTCTAAAGGGGTGTAAGCCTAAGTTTAGTGAGCAAAACCCTCAGCCACACCACAAGCAAGTTATAAATACATTATATTCAAGCATATGAATGAATGATCAACCAGTATGTCAAACAATACGTATAATTAACTAGTTCATATACGTAACTCAGATTTAACGCCCTCCGAAGTCAAGGTTGGAGTTTACACGGCACCAATCAGATCCGGGTATTATACTAGAACTTACTTTACTACGGAACTCCACATTCCGTATTTATATCAAATAATTCTTTTATTTTCAGAAAACCCAAGTTCTAGTATAATTGTGAGTGAGCCCCCGCAGTCCACACTCACCCCTAAACGGAGGCCTCTAGACTCGACCCTTAGCCAGGCGGTTGGCGCCTCCAACGCCTAATATTCCTGCGAGCCAGGGTAAGGTCATTTTGTACGAGTGCACCGTACAGAACCAAATAAATAAATAATATCAACCCCCGAATGGCCTCTCTTTACCTCCGTGTGATGTGACAGCCGGAATAGTATCCATGCTATGCATGTTAATGCATGCCCTAATTTCTTTTTATAGGCCGAGTATAATTAGGTTCAAATTATGCTATGACCATCCAATTGTGCACACAATCATTTTCTATACTACCATGCAACAAACATAGCATTATCAATACTTAAGATAAGTTCACAACTCAAGACATATCAACAAACACAGGCATTTTTTCCCAAACCCCACACAATAGTCAATTAACAATAGTATTTAAGTCCACTATCTACAATCATAAAACAAGTATGGAATCATTGGGTAAATACTCACTCGGCCATGGCGATTTGCCCTAATCGTAGTAATCGATTGGGAGGTCCTCGTTCACCTCAGGGTCACCTGATCATTATGTGATAACAACACTAATAAGTATTTGAGTTAACTAATAATTCTAAACATTTAATTACCTAATTCTACTTAGACTACTATTTACTTTTACCCGATAAGACTTTAATTTGAATCGTATGTAACTTTTTCGTTTTATTTCTGATATTTATGAATTTATAGTCGTTTTTCATCGTTTTCGGACGTATATTCACACGGTAATGTCTGTTTTGGATGTTAAGACCCCTATTTTAAATTATGAACTAAATTTATAGGAATTTTTTTAGCTATAATACTTAAGTATTCTTATTACTTATATTTGTATCCTTTATTCCTTAAATTCTTATAATTTAGGGATTTACTTTGTTATTACTATTTCATGTACTGAATTAGGTATAATCTAATTTAGAAGGTGTATTAGAATTTTCTAATTTAAGTATCTAATTACCTACACTTTTCTTACTTTTCTCATTTTCTAAACCTATGCTTATGTCATCGCTTACATCTTTTCTTTATGTCATCACTTGCTTATGTAATGGCTTATGTCATCATATGCTTATGTCATCTCTCACCTCATCATTTGATTACATAAGCATTGCCTTATGTTTATGTCATATGTACATGTCTTATGTACATTTGTCCCTTACTTATACTTATGTACATATGCCTTATACTTATACTTATGTACATATGCCTTATACATACATATACTTATACATCTACATATACTTATACCGTATTTATACATGTATTCCTACTCATATACCTATACGGTTGGATACGTATTTTATACTAAAAATTCGTATGCCAAATTTTCCCTTAAGAAAATCCTCTCAATTTCATTCTTTTGTAGTTCTATGTATGTATTTAGTATAGTATATACATATATAGTTAGATATGGTCTTAAGTTAGGTTATGTACATGATAAATACTTATGTATAAAGGTTCATATACTTGTATTCCTTTGGTATTTCTTTATGTACACATATCTAAGAGTACATACACATGTATTTCTTCCATTTCCTTCATGATCCTTCACTTTCTACACTTAAAGATGGAAACTTTGTTTCCTCTTTGTCAAGACATCACTAAACACCTAACAACTTATCTAATCTACCTAATTAACTAACTAATGAATAACATAAAGTAACATAAAACAACTTAAAGACATACCTTTAATTTTGTTGAAGTTTATGGAGACAAAAGCAAAGGAATGAAAGTGAAAGAGGGGAGGGAAGTTCACGGCATTGAAGGGAAGTTTTTGCTTTGTTTCTTTTTGTTTGATTCCAATTATGGAAGACAACAAATGGTGGGGCCTAAAGGAGATAATTGTGGATGGCAACAACTAAGAGAAAGGGAAAAGAAAAATCAAAAGGAAAAGAAAAGAAAACCATCATTAAGAAACCAAGATATTTTCCTTATCTCTTAAAACCTTTGACTTTTCTAAATGTTGACTTTAGTCAACATGTGTTGACTTGGTCAACCCTTTGACTTTGGTCAACATGCATTACCTTAGTCAACATTCCTTAAGTATGTATAATTTTGTGCACATAATGTAGTAATTAAAGGAAATTAGAGGAAAAATGAAGGAAATGAGGGGAAATGAGATATTTGATGAATTGATTAGTAAACATTGTTGATGAGATCTTACTTTAGGTCTCTATAGCCTATATATCTCATTTGATAAACTACTTTGAATAACAAATGCAAAAAGTACCAATTTGAGTGTTAAGGTTCACTACATATAACCTGATCTTCAACTATTACCCTAACTCTAAGTGAAACTATCTTAATCACTTACTTAAGAAGTAAATATAATCTATGACTCATTATCTTAATTTCTAATGGATTACTTAAGGATTCAAATCATATAAATATGAATGAAAGTCATCTCTAACCTTTTACTAGTGAATTGGACAAAAAAAAATGAGCATTATTTTATCAATTAGGGTTTTAGGGTATATCATGTTGGATTAGTACACATATATCTTTAAGATAATCATTTTTAGGGTTTCTATCACTTTTGAATAAAATCTTTAGCATTTAGAAACATTTAGGGTAGAAAAATTCTTTACGCGATTGAGTAATTCTTTTAGGGTTTTCACTTTCATTAGCCTTGTCGACTCCTAAATTATTTAACATAGTCGAGTCTATTACAAAAGCTAGGTTGATAATTTTAGGGGTTTACAGTATGCTAAAAAGGTCAACAGCTGGTGAGGTCTTTGTACTCGAAACCCTTCAAATGGGAGGAAGTTTTCCATATTGAGGCAAATCCAAATCGAAAAACTAATGACACTTGAAGAGGGAATTGAAAAAATACAACTTAGAGAAGAACCAAAGAAAACAAGGATTAAAGGTCCCCATCTCCAGAGCTACACAAAAACTTGGTACGATTTCTCAGAAACAATGCTGATGTGTTCTCTTAGTCTCCTTTAGATATGCCTAGCACACCCAAGGGGTTTATGGCATTGAAGTTAAAGATAGATCTAAATGCTAAAGTGGTACCACAAAAGAAGAGATATTTTTCCCATAAACAACAAGCAGGAATTGAGGAGGAAATACAAAAACTCTTAAAGGCAAGATTCATAAGGAAGGAACCTTATCCGACCTATTTGGCTAACTACATATTAGTTAAGAAGTCAAATGACAAATGGCGGATGTGCATCGACTTCATAGGCTTGAGTAAGGCTTGCCTAAAGAATTACTTTCCCTTACCTATGATTGACTAGGTGGTGAATTCAACTACCAGACATGTGCTCCTTTGTTTCATAGATGCTTTTCCTAGCTACAATTAGATTAAAATGGAAGAAGACAATGAAGTACTAATGTTAAGCAAGCGTACCTATCAAATTAGTAGTAAGCAGATTAAGTCTAAGTGTCAATCCCTTAAGGACTTTGACTACTAATACTTGCTCTATCTTTATCATCTAACCTACAAATTGGAGTTGAGAATTTAAAGAATCTAAATTAATTGTAGCTATTACTAAATTAAAAACTAGTCAAGATTTATTTAAGAACTTCACATGAAAGCAATAAAATTATAAATTATTTCCAGATTCATAACTCATATCTAGATCTTTGCTTCCCCTATATCTAACATTTGATTTCCCTTAATAATAATCTAATTTATTCTTTAATCTTTCTTTACTAGGAAAATTCTTTACTGAAGTTAATTACTTTCTTAAGCCAATTAACCATAACCCTAAAATCACCTATTAGAATATCTTCTCAATAGCATTACCTAAGATCACATTATTGCACAACGAATTCTCTACACTATAATTCAAAATTCTAGAAAGAACTTGGAAATTATCTCAGATCTTGCAATATCAAATTCTAGATTACTACTTGTTGAAATAATAGCATAAATCATGAAATATACATAATTGAATCAAGAAAAAACTAAAGAATTAAATTAATCAAATAATAATCATATCACATGAGTAAATCTATGTTCCATAAGACCTAGATACCAAAGATCTATTTTTTATATATTGTAAAATAAGACTCTAAAATTAAAGTATAGAAGGAATTAGAAGTAGAAATCGTGAAATCCACAAAAAATTGAATCTTAAAGTCTTCTCTTTTCTTCTGTCTTCTAAATGTTTTTGGCTTGAAAAACTCTCAAAAAGTCATACTAAAAGTTCTCTCCAAAAAAAAAAATCCTAACAAGGCTTTATATAAGAAGTGATAAAAAAAAAAAAAAAAACTAGGTCGATTGTAATTAACACGACTAGGGACATTGTAAACCCTGCAAATCTAGCCTTCTAAGTATAGAATCAAACCCCCCAACTATAGATGATTTTCTAAAGTTAATAGAGCTAGTGAGATTTAAAACCGATTAAAATCTCGATTTAAAATCTAAAGCGAATATGAAAAATCTTAAATTATTAATTGAACCTCCAATCGCATACGAAGACCTTAAACCCTTAAGTTTATGTAACTATAAAAGTTTGACCCTAAACCTCATCAAAACCCTAAGATAACAACTAAAGATTTAATTGCATAGAAAACTTTTATACCCTAAATGTATATAAACACTAGAGATTACGCTCAAAAGTAATAAAACCCTAAAACTATAACTTTGAAAATATAAAAGTACTAATTCACTATACCTTACTCTAAAACCCTAATTAACAATATATCCTTAGTATCATACTAAATCATTTGTAAAAGATCAAAGATAACTTTCAATCATTCATAAATATATATAATACTAAAGTAATCTTTTAGGAACTAGGATATTGCATTATAGATCACATTCATCTTTTAATTATATAACTAGGTTAGTATTATAAGGAGTTAAGTGTTTAGTTGATACTTGTATTAGATAGAATAGGTATTAGTATCCTAAATTACATTTTTCATGATGGTTACATTAAGTAGCCGACCAAATGATGTATATAAGATATAAACACTTACAGGAAGATCTTATTAACTATTCTTACTAATCATTTCAACAAACTGCACATTTCCCTTCAATTCCTTAATTTTTCTCCTAAATTTTCCTTAATTACCCCATTATGTACACACAAATTTTACTTCATTTCAAAAATTTGACTAAGTCAACATTTGACCAAAATCAAAAGGTTGACCAAGTCAACATGTTGACAAAGTCAACAAATATTATTGTTATCTAGAGTTTTCTTCCACTTTCTTGATTTTTTCATTCAATTATGACTTGTAATTTTCTTTCTTTTTCTTATCCTTGCCATCCACTTCATGGATAAATCTAGACCCCCACTTATTTCATGTATAAAACACAAATTAAGACAACATAAACCCCTTTTCCTCTTCCATTTCAAACCATGAACTCCCCTTTGCTTTGTCATCTTCAACTTTTCCAAAATTTCACTTTCACAATTTCAACTACTACTACACACCAATCTACCATATCTACTTGCTTTCCTTTTCAAATTACAAAGGAGAGAAAGGATGACTTCATTTGATCATCTAATTTAATAGTTAGTTAGCATCAATCTTATGTTGGTGTAGAAAGTTTATGTAATATGTACACTTGTGTTATGGAAGATAGGAATCCTTATACCATGTTTAGAAGTATAGAAATACTTAAGTGTACATGTAGAAATACCTATGTACCTACAATAAGTGAATGCATATGAGGTGTTTGTGTAAAGGTTTGGTGAAATACTTAGCACAAGTATAGGAAATCCTTAGTTAAATGGAAGAAGAACACATATATAAGAATACACTTGATGAATACAAGTATAGATACTTTTATACATAAGTATCATTTATGTACATAACCAAAAAGAAGGAATATACTAACTATACACACATATACCTTGCTAAATAAGCCTTTAAAGTGCAAAAATATTGATTTGGTGAAGCTTTCTTAAGAGAGTATATAGGCATACGAAAATACATATAAAAATACGTATGTAACCATATGTATATATGGGTATATATATTAGTATACGTATAAGTACACAAGTATACATACTAGTATATTGGGAGTATAAGTATATATATAACATATGGATAAAGTATATAAATATATAAGGATAAGTATACATATATAGTAAATAACTTAAGCAATGACATAAGCAATTAATGACATAAGCGATCAATGACATAAGTGATGACGTATAAGCCTCTAAAATAATAAACTATAAGATCATCTAAGTGTAAGAATCTAATGGCTAATTAAATCATTAAGTACTAAAATAAGATATAAACATAAGCAATAAGAATATTTAAGCTTCAATAGTTAAAATTTCAATAAATTTAGTCCATATCGTAAAACACGGGTCTTAACATCCAAAATAGACATCTCCATGTGAACGTGTGTCCTAAAACGATGAAAAACAACTATAAGTTCGTAAATATCGGAAATAGAATGAAAAAGTTACATACGATTAGCAATTAGGTTTAATCGAATGAAAACTGATAGTAACCTAAATAGAATTAGGTAGATAGATATCTAGAATCATTAGTTAATTCAATTACTTATTATCCATGTTATCTCGTAATAATCAGGTAATCCCAATCAAGGCAAGGATCTTCCGATCGATTATTACGACTAGAGTGAGTCGTCATAGTCAAGTAAGTACTCCCAATGACTCTATATTTATTTTGTGCCTGTAGTTAGCGTACTTAAATTAAATGTTAATAACTTAATGCATGGGGGTTCGGGATATGCATGTACTTGATATTGATTGATTATTGTGTAAAATATTGTTAAATATGATAATTAAAGATTTGATTGTATGATTGATTGTTACATGATTTGGATGGTTTGTTGATATTGATTAATCACCTCATAATTTGACTTAATTATATTTGGTTTATCTTAAATTAAAAAGATTCATGCATCAACCATACATTGTATTACTTATTCTGGCCGTCACTTCATGCGAAGGTAAAGAGAGGCCATGTAGGGGTTATTTCTATATATTAAAGTGTTTTAGTACGGTGCACTCAAACAACATGACATTATCCTAACCTATGAGCTTACTAAGCGCTAGAGACGCCAACCGTCTGACTGAGGGTCGAGTCTAGAGACCTCCACTATAGGATGTGAGTGTAGACTACGGGAGCCACCTTACCACTAGACTTGAGATTTTATGAACTATTAGATTTATTAGAAATGGAAATTTATTTTGCGAAATACGAAATTCAAGTTATGGGTAAAAACATAGGTGCTAGAGCTCGGTTGTGATTGGTGCCGATGTATCTCTAACCCTTATCTCGGAAGGCGTTAAAACCCGATGTTATATGCAGCACTAGTCAATTGCATATATTGTATGACATACTGCATATGCATGCATTCATATGGTTGTAACAATTTGTTTGATAACTTATTTGCTAGTATAGTATGAAGGATAGCTCACTAAGCTCTTATAGCTTACTCCCCAATAGTTTTTCTTTTGCAAGTTGATTGATAATTGGACATAGGTTAAGAGTCAAGCGTTAAGTGCAAGTGCTGAGATGTTTTAGAGGTTAGAATTAGAGAGAGATTGTTTGGTTCATGTGAAACTTTAAATGTAAATACTACTTATATATTTAGATTTAGTAACTTCAATAAGTTTGAATTTTAAGTTTATTCTATTTGATCTTATCATTTAGTAGGGGATACCGATTTTCTGCGGTTCTGAGGAACTATAGAATATCAGATATCCATAGTTATTTATATTTTACAATATGTCAATTAATTAACAATTCAGAAACCCTAGTGATAAATTATTTAAAGTCTTGCAATATTTGACTTGTAAGGCGATTTTCGTATCATGGGTACACTCATAATATAAAAATTTTAGGCAATCCTACTAGGCCCCCTTTAGGATCCTGACAGACATGGCCTTGTCCCCTAGTCATATCCTTAATTGTGATTCACATTTGCTTCTCTTTTTTTTTTTTTTTTTTTTCAAAACTAGGTCATTTGGTCTTGCACTTGACTATGATACTTGAAAATAAGCTTCAAATTTGCTTGGAAATGATACGATCATATCATTCGGTTATGTTGACCTTCAAATATTCATAACGTGCTCATTTTAACTCCGAATTGAATGAAACTTATTTTTATCTTCTTGTTTTCCTACATAGATAGTTTCAAACCTAGAAAAAAAAATTTTACTCAATTAGGTATCATTATCTAAAAATAAACTCAAATTTCAATGAAAAATCATGAAAATAACCAAATTAAATATATGCAAATAGGAACTCATCAAGTATATAATTTGTTTTCACTAATTTTGGTAAGTATTGCTTTACTGCTATGCCTTTCAATTTGAAAATTGCTAGTACAACTTGTCAGAGTTTAGTGATGAAAATGTTTAAGCCTCAAATCCATCTTAATGTTGAGTTTATGTTAATGATATAATTATGAAAAGCATTGAGAAAGATCAACATCTTATGGACCTCTAAGAAACATTTGATACATTAAGAATGCATAGCATGAAGTTAAATCCATAAAAGTGTATCTTTAAGGCTAGTTTAGGAAAGTTCTTAAGCTACATGGTGACTCGACGAGAAATTGGGGCTAATGTTGAGAAAATAGAAGCTATAGTGAATATGAAGTCTCGTAGCATGCAGAAAGAAGTACAAGAGTTGACAGGTTGGATTGTAGTGTTAAACAGGTTTGTCTCAAAGAGTGCCGATAACTATGCTAAGTTTTACAAAGTTTTGAAGAACCCTAAGGAATTCAACTGGACAAACGAATGTGAAGCCGTATTTCAAGAATTGTAGTTTTTGTCATCTCCCCCTATACTTTCAAAGCCCATTCCTAGACAAAAATTATTTCTTTATCTATCTATTAGTGCTTGAGCTCTTTCCTCTATGTTAGTCCATATTGAGGGAAAGGAGCACCGACCAATCTATTTATGAATCACATCTTGCAAGGACTAGAACTAAGGTATACCCGCATGGAAAAGTTTGTTCTCATCGTAGTGGAGGTAAGGAAGTTGAAGCCTTATTTTAAGGCCCATCAAGTGATTGTCCTCACAAACCAACCACTACGGTTAGGTTTGTAGAAGCTCGATTCCTTAAGCATGATGATAAAATATGCATTGAAATAAGTTCATATGATGTTCAATACTAACCTAGAATGGCTTTAAAGGCACAAATTTTGGTAGATTTTGTTCTAGAATTTACAAGTGAGGAAGATAGTGTCAAGTTACTTGAAAAGCCTCAATAGAGTTTATACGTGGATTGCTCTTCAACCAAGGAGGATGCAAACCAAGCCTCATGTTACAAGGACCACATAATTTAAAGGTCTAATATGCACTTAAGTTTAGATTCCCAACCAATAACAATGAAGCTGAGTATGAGGCGTTGATTGTTAGGCTGAGGTTAGCCAAAGAGGTCAAAGTAAAAAGTTTGGAGGTTTTATCTAATTCCTAGCTAATAATTCAACAAGTAAAAGGAGACTATGTGATGAAAGAAGAGACAATGAGCAAGTACTTAGTTATAGTACAAACATTCGCTGATGAATTCTCATCCTTCATAATTACTAAGGACTAAGGGTATAGAATATGGCTACTAACAAATTGTCTAAGTTAGTCGCTACCTTACTTTCATATTTAAATTATCAACTCTTCATCGAATATTTGTCAAGCAAGAGCCTGGAGACATTTGAACTCTATTTTGAAGTACAACGTACACCAAAGGAAAACTCTTGGATAGATCCCATAGTTGATTACTTGAAAGACCGATTATTGCCTATTAAAAGAAGAAAAGCTCAGAGACTTATGTATCAGTCAGCCAACTATACCATGATTAATGACCATCTATATAAGCATGACTTCAACCAACCCTATCTTCATTGCCTTCTACCCAAAGAGACACAATGAGTTCTTTTCAAGCTTTATGCCGACATATGCAGCAATCATGTGAAGTTTCAAACTTTGTACATTCAGGCATTAAGGTATAGCTATTATTGGCTAACCATGAAAGAAGATGCAAGGGACTTAGTGTAACATTGCCTGCAATGTTAGAAACTTAGTGTAATAGGTCGTACTCCCTTAAGCGAGTTGCAATACTTGACTAGTCCCTAGCCCTTTACGTAGTGGGGTTTTGACATCTAGGGATCATTCCTAAAGGTCACGAGACAACATCAATTTATATCATTGTGGTTGATTATTTCACTAAGTATGTAGAGGCTAAGGTGGTGGCAAACATTACCAAACGGAAAGGTAGAATCCTTTATGTTTAATTTTATAATGTCAAGGTTTGAAGTTCCCTACATGATCATCATTGACAATAGTCCACAATTTGACAACGATAAGTTTCAAGCTTTTTGCAACAAGCACGGCATTAGGTTGAATTACACTTCAATTGCATACCTTCAGACTAATGAAAAAGTGGAAGCAATATATAAGAATATATTATATTTTCTAAAATGAAGAGTGGACCAAGTGAAAGGAAAGTGGACTGACAAGTCATCGAGCATTTTGCGGGGGTATAAGATTACCCATAAAATGTCAACAAGTGAAACCTACCCTCAGTTGGCATTCAAATAGAAGGTTGTTCTTCCTATTGAACTCAAACTTCTAAGTTTACACACGCAAAACTTCAATGTTGGCCAATCAAGTCAACCTTACAACCAATTTGGATACAATAAAAGAAATAAGAGATAAGTTAAGGCCATGATTGCAGCATATTAACAAAGAGTGGTACAATATTACAACAAAAAAAGTAAAGCATAAGGTTTTTCAACTTGAGGATTTAGTATGTCACAACATAGAAGTTACAAGAGTTCAAGACAGCCAAAAGAAGCTTACAGCTAATTAAGAAGATCTAGTTTGGATCCAAGAGGTAGTAGGAATGGTGCATATTGATTAGAGATGCTAGACAGACAAATTATATCTAAGGCATGGAACGCTAAGAATCTAAAGCTGTATTTTGACTAATTCCATTTTATGATAAGCCAGAATGTAATTTCATTGTTATTTTTGTTATTGAAAGATTGTTCACTTTGATGATTTGTTATGAATTAATATTGTTTATGAAGCCCAACACAGCAAGTTTAAGTTGTAATGCAACGAAATGTTACAAGTTCAAGTTATTATGCAATGAAATACTATTTCACCAAATGTTTGCATATTGCTAAAACCCTACTTTATTGATCCTAAGCTAATCATGGTTAATGGATTGGCAAATTCTAAAAGTTCAAGCCAAATCTAGGAATGAATAGATTTTATAGTTCTAACCTTGAACAGTTAATAAACGTGTATTGATTGGCGAACCTACTAATTTAATAATTCCAACCTATTACAGTTAACAAATTCAGTTTTAAGTCTACACCTTAGAGAGTTAATGAGAAAACACTTCGTATCTTAATCTTAGATAAGGGAATCAAATACTAAAATTTTGACCTCTTCAAACAAGTCGTATTTAAGTTGATCTACTAAGTGTATGTAATGGAAACTCACTAACCAATAAAACATGCATAAACAAGGCACACATAAACATGATCAACAAAGAAGATACATTGACAAGTTTTAAAGAGCGTCTAGTATAGAAAAAAGATTGACATCGTAATATGGATAATAGTAAAAATAACAAAACTAACCTAATGGTTAGTTAGTGGCATTATTGTAGGTGAATCCTTCTTGGCTAAAAGGGAGCTTCTATTGAGGCAAGAGTCTCCACAACATCAACAATGGTAGGGTTCTCTCAAACTTGTCCCTAACTCACATCCTTCTCCTATTCTTCGTCATCTTCATCAGAAAAGTCAAGGCAAGAGTGATCATAGTTCGTTCATACTTTTAATAGTTCTTCTCTTGTAAGTTGAATGCCTAGGAAGAGTTTCTTCCAATTAAGCCTCTCATAACACTTGCTTAACATCACTATATTGAGAGCTTCTTCAATTGAAATCATAAGCTTAGCAACCTGCTCTAGCTCGACAATTCGAGTTGTTGGTACGCAAAGTTGTCCTTCAATTGTTTAATCTCCTCTTTAATCATAAACTCCTTCTCACTTAAGGATAAGTAGAATTCGATCAGAGATCAATACTTCTTCTTTTGTTCCTGAAGTTGATACCTGAGGTCCTTTACCTCTTTGTTGAGCTCATCGTGCCGACCCTTCATGGTGAGAAGCTCCTTGGAGGCCTCCTTATATGTGCTCTACTTAGACACCAAGAGGCTTTTAAGCTTCTCAACCTCCATCTCTACTAAGATCTTAGCCTTCTCGGCAACAATTATTTACATCCTAGATGCATTGTAGGCCTCCTTATCCCTTTGTAGGTATAGATACAAGTGAGATATAAGGTGAGCCTAAAATACTAAAGGAAAAAGATCAATGCTTACCTTCTATATCTCGACCTTGGCCTCTTCGATGGTAATCAAGATATGTACATTCATCTACAATAACAAAGATTAGTAACTATTTATATAGTTCGACATTTAAAGCAACGTGAGAAAAGATAAAAAACTTACATCATAGAGCTTAGTGGCAGTCAACTCTACATCACTACTTCTATCCCTCCTTACATCTCTCTACAAGATCTTCTAGTCTTGTGGAAAGATAATCCCTTTCATGAGAGCTAGGGACCTACATCCATCTTTGAGAGTAAAGTTGAAGGTGAAGATTCTTCTATCCTATAAGAGGACAAAATCATAAACATCTTCCCATCTTGACATGAAGTCTACAAAGGCAATGCTGAAAGCCTGGTCTTCTCAAACCATGGTAAGGGCAAGTGGAGGAGCAATGTTGTCATCAGCATTAGGGGTATTGTTAGAGAAGCCAAAGGTCTCCGACTTCTTGGCAACAAGAGGCTCCTCAGCCTCCTTCCCTTCTCTTCTCCTCATCGCCTTAAGAGAAGTGACAACTAGCAAGTCAAAAGGCTCAATCAAAAGACTTAGCTTTGGGGTTATAGGTTGTAACTCCTGGTCACTCTCTCAGAATCGCCTAAAGAGGTTTCCTTACAAGTGCTAGCCTGGGTTTGCTCGACACCACCTACTCTTTCTCGGCCTCCTTAAAGGGAGCCCCTTGCTTAATTGTGGCCTTAATAGCACAGAAGACCATCTTCTTCTTTTTAGCCTTTGCTTAAGCCAAAAGCTTCTTAGGGTTGATACCTCTAGCATCTATATCTACAACAAAAGGATATCATAAGCTAAGTACAAAACAAATAATAATCACAAATCGTGCCGAGCAAAGCTCAAAGAACGTAATCCCACAGCCCCACCCATAAAGCTCTTAATCAGCACCAATTCAACCAACTCGACTCAGCACAATGAAGAGATCAAATAATACCTTCTTCATCATATGAGAAGATTAGTTAGCTCCTTTCATGTTGATGAATTATTATTTCAACATCCCACACAAAGAACTTTCGCCGATGTGCTTCTATCTTCCTATCAACCTGCTCATCGTTAAGAAGAAGTTTGATATACCTTATCTAGATGGGCTCTGTCCATCTATTCCAAAAATCTAAACCCCTTTCCAACCTTATTAAGACAAACTTATCATGCTAGCCAAGGATTTTAGAATTCGACCGAACCAAAAATTTCCTTTTATATGTAGCAGCAATATAGAGCCATCCATTGTTCTATTGCTTTATTGTGAAAAATATATCTAAACAACTCTACAGTAGCCTGCCTTCTAAATCCTCGTAAATTATTTCAAAAGCTATGAAAATCCTACATGTGTTCAATAAGAACATGCTCAGTGAAACATGGAAGCAATTGAAGAAAGCTTTTTAGAAATCAAAAAACTGAAGTTGCAAACCAAACTCAAAGTACTTGAGGTAAACATGAAACTCATCTTCAATTGAAAAACAAACCCTCTCATCTCTCCTGGGTTTCCTAAGGTTCCGATCCTTTGGGAGCCTAGAAGGAAAAGGTCCATACCTTGACACCAAGTATTTATCATTATGACTCTAAACACCATTTGGTGTAGTAGCATTATATGCAATATCATTTAAAAGATAAACTGCCTGCTTATTATCATCACCATCATCAAGATATACATCTTTGAGAAGAGCTTCGATGCAAGCAAGTTTGGCATATCTATCAATAGTACTATTGTAACTCGAAGCCAAGCAGCCATTATCATTGGTTGATGCTGATTACATAGCCTCACGAAGGGGCGTAGCCTTAAAAGAAGGACAACTGGCAATCTAAGCTCTTGTCATACCTGCATTCTTAGAGGGTTATTGAAGCTTAAATGTGAAGGCTTGAGTTCAAAAGAAAAAGAATTTACAAAAATGTCCGATAAAGAGAAAGATTTTGTAAAGCTTGTAAAGGATGTAGAAGAGAAGAAAGAGAGAATGGTTTAAGGTTTATAAAGTTCTCATGTGGCTATTTTCAAGAAAAGAAATGTAATTTGATTTCTATTAGCCTTAATCATAGACTAATAGTCTGCATTAGTCCAATGGCTATTATCTCACTAATAGTTACTAAGCATGCATGGAGAATAATTGTAGAAACAATAGCTATCATATACGTTTTAGAAAAAGAGAAAAGCAAAGGGTCACAACTCTTCGATGGGAAGTTTCAATTTCCTTTGAGGTTAGCATGGCATAAATGCATAGAAATAGAATTGATAACGTAGCCTGTGAAAGTTTGGCGATTATATCATCTCCACAATAGCTTAAGTTCGGCCACCTGTATGCTCTAACTAATACCAAAAATTTGGCTAAGTATTACTCACATACTCAAACCATCAACCATAGGAGTCAAGGGGCAAACGTTAATAGTAGATTTTCATCTCTTTTGGTTAGATGCTTGGCATTGTGCTGACTTATCCTAAATGAGGCAAGGATCAACTATAAGGATAATGCCTTCGACTTGGTCTCATTACAATTGGCTATTTAGTTGACATCGTTAGATTAGCAGTTTGGCTATTGACCTTTTGCTAGAGCTCTTATAGTTGATATCACTCTTCTAACCAATACCTTCAATAACCCAATTACTAAGAGCAGGCTTAAGAAGATTCAAATATTCAACTATGGGCACAAACAGTTGAACGATTATCCAAACAAGAACTGTTCAATCGCCTACTTCTCCCTATGATTTTCACATGGCTAAATTCGATAGACGATACGTGTCATAAAACCATCCCTCCCCACGCTTTATTGTAAAAAAGTATATAAATAGTGGAGGAGTAACCCTAGTCTCTAGTATCTCATAGATTACTTTAAAAGCAATCATTAATCTATACAAGTTTGGAGTTAACATACTCAAGCACATATTGTGATATTAGAAAAAATGATGGTTAGAATTCAGAAAAGGGAATATGAAGACCAACCTCAAAATATTTATCGAAAAGGACAAATTGCCTTTATACTAGTAAAGCAACATGCTCATGGGCTTCATGCTTCTCTACTTACTAACTGCAGGTAATGCATCTAATGTAATCATAGAGTTTATCAAATTCCACGTTAGTCAAGGTACTAGCAACTCCATTTGGAGACAAGTCATATTGAAATCCCGAATGTAGATACTCCTTTTGGAGTTAATATTCTCCATCATCTAGGTATTCGGCCAATGGAATTCTATCTATCCTTTCAAGTTGATGGAAGTGTTCTCTCTCTCCATCACTAAGATCCAAAAGAAACTCCCATGAATCTTCTCTTCCTGTTGTGGCGGGTTCAACTCATTGTAAAGGGATTGCCGCTATTGTATTCGAGGTTAATATTGGTCCTTGATATACCGAATAAGAGGAATTAGAGTTTAAAGCGTAATATGACATTTTACCTAAGTTAAATGATCTTAAAGAAATTAAGAACCAAGAAGAAAGAAATTGGAGACTTGGAGCCTTTAAAGGTTTTTGGTGAAAAGTAGTGAAGAAAGAGCAAATTTAAGAAATTTTAGGAAGATTGAGAATGAGTATTGGATGCAAAAATGGAAGACAATCATAAAAGGATTGATTTAAGTGCCCCAAATTATCAAGATCCGATGAATAAAATTTCACAATCTCAACCATTTACAATAATAGCGTACATGATCTAATGGCCTAACTTAAATTCACGACTGATAGTGCATGCATCATAACTATCAAAACGGCACAAGTTATAACACCAAGTACCCCAAACAACAGGTTAATGAAAAGCTTATTGGACAAGCATAGTGAAAGTGATCAACCAAAAACTATAATCCCATAGGCCCTTAGTTCAAGATTGAAATTGACAAGAATAAGACCTAAGTGCCACACATACAATTGAGAGCAAGGAGAATTGGTTCTTAGTTTGGACAATGCATTCAAGAGATCATCACATAGCTTGGAATTTATGTGTCTAATTTCACTAAGGTGACACTACCACATAAGGGCCTTTCCATTGTGAAATTATACTCTCGCTACTATGATGCATCAAGGAGAGTCAATGGGCAATTATTGATAAGAGTTTTAAATCATAAGCTCATAAGAGCCCAATATGGCCCCTTTAGGCCCATTATCGACTTTTGTAAGATCTCTCTAACTTGGATCAATAAGTTGAATTATACTAATACAAGATGAACATTACTGTATAAGTTGATGAAGCTCAACTCAGGTCAAAGAAGCTTGAGGCTACTCAAAGTAGTATGGAAATCAGCTACCATCACTTATTAACCACATTACTAGGCTAGGCACCAAGATTGAAGCTTCCATACATTCAAATTAAGACGGGAGACACGAGCGTTTTAACAATTATGACATTAGCAATTACCCACTATCCCCACGTTTCTAAATATGAGGAAGTGATCTAGAGTTCAATTCTCCATGTGGCAAGCATGCAAATAACAAACAACATGGTAGTTATAGGTCGTAGCCTATAAATATAGCTTGAAAACCTACGGTAGCTGTCTCTTGGCCCCTTACACTTTTACTTTCTTTCTAAATTCTCTACCTTCTAAACTAAGCTTACTTAAATATTGAAATGGTAATGCTAAAGTTGCCCTTGCACCCCATAGCTATTCTATTTTTATTTTTGCAAGCCAAACACTTTTGATTCACATCTACAAATTCAACTATCAACAACTGGATCCCCAAGGAAAAAAAAAATAACTTTAGGACATTAATAGAAAAACAATAAATCGTTGAAAACTAAAAATATAATTTTCCTTATCTTTTAAATGACAAAATAGTTATGTAGTGACATAGAAAGCACAATTTTTTTTTTTTAAATGCAAAGTCTTAAATGCTCAATTTTATAATAACAGATTAAGTGCATATTCAAAAAATATAAAGATGTGTATTTATAATTTAACAATGTTTTCATTTTAGGATTTGGATTTTCACGAAGGAATCAAAATATTAAAGCAGTACATATAAAAAGTGTTTCTATAAAAGAGTGATAGAAGGATATATTTTGACTGGGTTTTTCGAGAAATCAAACTCTAAATAAAAAGACAAAGATGAAAACATTAGTCCTACAATAAATGCGGAATTAATTTCGGTCCTTCGACTTTAATATTTTTCCCACAATCCATTAGTATTAGATGGCTGGGTGAGGCAGGCATGGTGGAGTGGAAGCCACGCTTTAGTTTACACAATAAAACCAGTGGGCAGCAACCACTTAACCTGACATAGGACCGCACACTCGGTACTTGCAGTCTCGATATCTCTGGATTCTGATCCCATCATTTTCTTCTCATTTCACTTTTTATAGTCTTCCGCCACAGCCATACGATAGCGATAGGGTAGTGACTGAGGAAAATGGCTCAGTCCTTCATAACTGCAGCACCAGTATCTCCTCTGGCCCCTCCAAATAGCGTTGCCCTTGGCCTCCGGAGACCCTCTGATCGTTTCGCACTGAAATCATCCTTCTTCTCCCTTCGGCTTCAATCTTCCCCTTCCTCCATGGCCAGATTCTCCATGCGTGTCGCCTCTAAGAAAGCTTACATCTGTCGTGATTGCGGGTGTGTATCTTCGCTTGCTTTTTGCCTTGCCTTTCTTTTGGTTTTATTTTCCTTGTATAATCCCTCCACTTCACATGGGTGACTTTAATTAGGTACATTTACAACGATAGGACTCCTTTCGAGAAGCTTCCCGACAAGTACTTCTGTCCGGGTAATTGAGATTCTTTTTGTAAGAAGATGTTTGTTCTATTGTTTCTCTCCTTTCATAATACATAATAGGAAAATAACTTTTGTATTTAGTATGCGGTGCTCCAAAACGAAGATTCAGGCCATATGAACCAGCCGTAGCCAAGAATGCCAACGACACAGACGTCCGCAAAGCCAGGAAAGCTCAAATCCAGAGGAATGAAGCCATCGGGTACGGGTTGACCCTGTTTTGTTTTTTCATAATTGGATCGTTGAAAATTTCACAATAAGTATTATTTGATGCAGGAGAGCGTTGCCGATAGCCGCTGCCATCGGAGCTGCTGCACTTGTCGGTTTATACTTCTATGTCAGCGCTAAATTTTAAGCCAGAGCTTGCAGCATTTTCCATTCCGTGAACATTTCTCTAATTACATGTAGTATGTTGGAGTAAATGGCTACTTGTTATCAGATAACCATCCATTAATCTGAAAGTCTGAAAGGAAAAGAAAAAGGAATGAAATGAAATTTCCTTCTTACTTCTACTTGTACATTTGATGGTTGGTGTACCATGTTTCCTATACCAAAGTAGCAGGGCAACCAATCCTATAAAATCTTCAGTTTAGTGCTCAAGTAAATGAACATAACAAGACATGCTAATATCGTATAGCAGTTCCTTTTTCTCTCGACATTTGTTTCTCAAAAGATGTTCTTATACATATTCGTGGAGTACTTGAAAGGCTTCCCATATCCCGAGAAGAATCGAATGCTTATAGTCAATTGCTTCGCACGATTTCGTGGTGTGTTCACGTTATGTCTTCTTATGGCGCCTGCAAGAGGAGACTGTATTTAGTCCTATGTGAAATTATATAGTTGTCATTACTCAAGTTCATTCGACTTGGATTCTCCACCAGTACATTGTTTAGCATTCGTTTCAACGTTTAACAGCAAATACGAACAAATATAGTCATGCTAAATGTGTGGAGAGTTGATAGTTGGAAAATTATCCGATAGAGAACTTCTTGCCAGTTAGTTTTTTCTCTTCTTCGGTTCTTGCTTGGAAATCAGCTTTGTAACCTATGGGTTGAAGTCTGTTGTATTCACAGAAATCAGGGCAAGAGGTAAATGATCTTGAGAATCAATAGAAATGATCTACTGGAATGCATTCAAGATGAAGCAGTTTGTCAAGTTCAACCGAATGCTTAATGAGCAGAAGGTCTATTATAGCCTCCATCTTGCATAGGCTTTATGCTTCGATGGTTTCGGTGGATGAATGAAAACCATCAAGTCTGCTCATGAAAGCTTTTATCAAGACCTTGGAGCACGCAATTGGTGCTTATGCATTGAAGGATCATCAAGGAGCCTCGGTAAAACCGATCCATGCCTCCACTATTATGGTTTGCCATATACATTTTAGAGGAGCTGCTATATCCTTCCTCCTTTTGATTAATCAGCAGAGGTAACAGGGTCATCCGATCACACTAGAAGATTAAGAGAGGATGACGATAGATGAGCGATCCAAGAGCTAAAATGTATATCTATCTCTTTGGCAAAGTTTTTGAGCAACCAATCCTTTGGCCATTTCAGCTCCTCTCACGGGGCATTTTGGAGCAAATCTCCCAACCTAGGCAATCTCTGTAAGTCTCGAGCTCCCTTTTATCATGATTTGGACCAAATGATCCGTCAACTTATGGTTCCTCTCTCAGGGGCTTTCCAGGGGTCAACATGCTGGCTAAAAGGGCAGACAGTCGACACAGGTGCCTGAGAGCAATAGCACGAGTAAAACCCTGTCAACATCCTGTTGTATGCCTTGCCGATAATCTTTGTAGGAACTGGATTCATGCCTTCATATACCCTCTTACATCTACCTCTTTTCATACTTGCAATCAAGTGAAAAACAATCTTCTTCTTTCTGTATCCCATTTTTCTCGTCCCAAAGCTCATAAGATCTGATAAATGGAATTAAAAATCGCATATTTTCAATGTAAACACTTGTTTAGAACACTTACTCCAAGTCACAAAAAGACTACAACATTCATCTTAACAGAAAGGGAATTCTTCCACAAATAAACACCGACATCTATTTGAAAAGCCAAGAACACGTCTTCATGTCAATCTCTCCAAGAAGGAATTCTTGCAGTTATATATCTATCTCATCACCAAAATATCAGTGCAACAATTTTATTGCAAATCACCAAGAAAAACAATCTACCTATAATGTTTACTTTATGCATCCTCTAATGGTCTTATAAAGGATAAATATGATCCTACAGCTACAGACAGCATGGCGTCGTCCCCATGAAATATCCTTCGGGGCAAAAAGGTCATATAATTTGATGGAGTGATGATACATTTGTAACATGCCAAATCTAAACACCGAACAACATGGATTTATCCAGCATACTGCTTTATGTTTTCAACATTATCGGCCAAGCAACTAGACACGTATGTCGACATCATATTCAGAAAAAAAAACCTCAGCTTGATGAATATTTTCCTTTCATGAAAAAATAAAAATTCAGTGTCCAGTAGAGATGCACTTTATAAGGATGGATTTTCTTCCAGAAACATTATCTCACTTTCGTCAAAAACCCTATCTCGCTTTGGTTGGAAATGAAGGCTCCCCATTCTCAATGCAGCAATCTTGATAACAAGCAAGTGTAAAAGAGTGACATTAAAATATATATATATATATATATATAAAGAAAGAAAAAAGAAAAAAACAGACACTGTTGCATGCTTTTAATTACGTAAATAGATGTTATGTATTACTCGTCTTTTTGTAAGGAACATGTCAGCCTCAAGGAAAGTTGCAAACTATGTAATAGGGTCCATTGTCCATTCATGCATCTTTGAGAAAACCATAAACCAAAATCAAACCGCATTATTAAAGAATTGCATTATTACATTTTAGTTTGAATCAATTTGTTAGATCTATAAATACCCCTATATATGCGTGATACAATATCCGAAACTATATAAGGTAATCTACCTGTTAAAATCTACAAAGGTTTTATCTCAAATGAACTCAACGAATAAATTGAAAAATGAATTGAACATTTTCTCAAAGTTCAATGAGCAAGTTCAAAAGATAAATATGCGACAAATAGCCATACGTAAAGCCAGATATACAGAAGAATTATCGACCTTGAACTGCTAACTCAGGGTGCCAAATAAATAAATTTTAAAAAAAAAAAAAAGAAGAAGAAAAAGAAGAAGAACTGCTTGCTCTGGAAAGAAACCGTACCATCAAAGTTCAATCATCGCTAGCTATTTGAAATTAAAGTAACAAAAATCAATGAAATCGTATTCAAACAATGATACACATTACTTTGCTGTAAACGCCAAGCTGCATGTCTAAAGCTTAGATCGGTGATAGGGAATAAAGGAAATCGGGCCTTTTTATGTCAAAAAGTTACAAAATTGGTGGCAGGGAGTTGTGGGACATGCGGCTAGTGTGTAGAAGAGCTAAGCTGACACTTCTGCCCAGCATTATTCATCCAGGCTCACTCAATTCGACACTGTTAAACTGCCCTTTCATAGACAGCCCATTCTTACATTCAAATCTTACAATTATATACTTGGCTTTTGGAGGATATTGCACACTAAAGCACTCTGCATTTCCCATAATTTAACTTTAGAAGCTTATCACATGTCGCTCTGCAAAGAACTTCCCAGTTACCACTTGGTCTGGAAGCAAAGCAAGCCACACTCCAGTATCTGCTCCATCCTCAGCTGAAACATTCCCAGCATAACCTGTCATTGCAGTTTTAACCCAGCCAGGACAATAGCAATTGACATATATCTTCTGGCCTTCAGGTCGGTCAAACAAAATCTTTGCCATTACTCTTGTGAAAGCATTAACTGCAAGCTTGGATACTGAATAGTCAGTAAATATCTGTGGCCATCCACCTAATGTCCAAGATCCATCTTCTACTTGTTTTAGGAAATTAGACACTGTTTGGTCTATCAGTTCCTCTGAAAGCGTTTCTAAGTCACTCAGCTTTTGTCTCAATGTCAGGTCCTCAATTCTCTGGCATGAGTTGGTTGTTAGCCAACATGTAATGGAAGCATTATATTCTTCAAAATCATAGTGAATACATTGATTTGTAACCTCATGAAGAAAAAAACTACTTATATAAATTAATGAAAAAGAAACCAAGGTGAACATGAGTAGGGATAATGACTTGACCTGAAGCTAATTTATTGCTAGTCCATAATTAGCACAATTATCCTATTTTTATGGTATAATTACAACACACACACGCACACATACATATATATGAGCTTTAGCACATTTTCCCCTTACATACCTGTATTATTATTTCTTTCAATTACCAAACAGAAATTTCATGCTTTTTTACTCCATACACCTATGATACTTTCTCTTTCAGTGAAACGAGTTCTCATACCTATGTATCTACGTTATGCTAATTAAACTAAATTTTTATTAAGCTACCTTTTTTTCATGTTTCTTTAGGTCCCTTTTGTCCTGCAGAACCCAGACCAAGTCAATAAGAATTATTTAAAAGAAAACGAATGTCCAGAACGGATTTCTCTCTCTCTCTCTCTCTCAACTGTGTCCAAGGGGCACCACTCTATCTCTCTATGCAGTTTATTACGTATGGATTTTCACTCCTGAGGTAATCCCAATGCCCCAATTTTAGTCTTCCATAAGATTGTGATGAAGATGACAACCTAACAGCAATTTAGATTTTAGAAGGGTGAATTTCATATTGGTGAACGAGTCCTCTGGAAAATTGGTAAGTAGCAAACTCTTTAAGAGTTCCTAAATGCTCAAATGAGTTCAATAAAAGTTCTTTGGTTGAAGTGCAATTGGAGTGTATTTGGTTTGTAATAAGATTTCCTCTGCTATCAAGTTTAGTGTCGTTTAAGGTAAGAATCGTTTCCTTTCTTTCCTTCGTTTTTCATTTCACGTCATCTAGGGTTTGTCAGATTTGACAAGAAACAATTTAGGAATGCAAATTTACCATAGTTTAATAATTAGGTGTGAGATTGTGTAACCATTGAATGAAAGCAGAATGTTGATTGATAATGGATTTGTAGATTGTGTTTTGTCTCCCACATCGTAATGTTTGTTGGCTGATCAGGATATGTATGACAACTTAGGATTTGACCTATACTATGGGAGTGGGAATGACAATCGAGGATTTATGTTTATTATCAAGGTTCTTTAGACTATGTGCTGTGTTGTTAGTATCATATATAATTGGTCAGTTTTTGTGGACTCAGTTGAACTCATAGATTGATACTTCATTTGTGCTTCAGTTGATGAGGCTTTATTATGTATTGATATAACACCCCTAGAGGGCATTTGTGGAGTTATATCATATGTTTGTGGATACCAGTAGAGTGTTTAGAACCTTTACATAGTCATAATGCCATACGAGTATGTGGTGGGGTTGTCCCTCTCTGGGTTTTAGAATGCGACAACTTCTATGATGGAAGTTATGTAACTGAAAAATAAAATATTACGGGTATACAAAGAGATAAAAGGCCTGAAAAGTCAGCTGTGATTTTAAAATTAAACCCTAGTTTTTCCTCATACTGCCATCTTAAACTTGTTCAGGGGTGTGACGCTTCTATGCAACCAATCATATTAAAGGCAAGGAATTGCAAGTTCTCACCTACACCTTCCTAAGGCAAGAGGTAACTGTACCTGAGCCAATTGAAAGTGCCACAAATGACAGGAAGCAAAGCATTTAGCCTTAACCTATGAATTTCAATGCCACAATTGACAACCAAGATAGAGAATCTGTCATCTTTTCCAGACATGAAGTTAAGAGACATCAGGAGGACAGAAAGTAAACCACCACACACCCAAAGAGATCTTGATTGATGATCCAGGAGATGAAGTGTACATACTCCTTTTTGTAGACTTGTATGTGCTTTTATAATTTATATTCCAACAATTTATCTAGCGTCTACATTTTGTTAGGGGATTCCAGCACACAAGTTTCAATCACCGTTTATGGGCCATCACTCTATCCCAATAGGTTAGCATGAGGGGAGAACTACGAATATGTAGAGAAAGCAACCGATTATGACCCCAGTGCAAGGAAACGGGAAAGAAGAAGCACTTTGTTTACTAGGACTACCAAACGATCAAGAGGTTAATCATGTTGCTCACTGCAGGACAAGAAAATTCCTTTTCAAGAGATGAATATTTTGCACTTACATTTCTCCTGCCACTAAGTCTTCCTAGCCGGGAGCTGACGTTAACAATGCGAGCGCCTGCAGCAGAGGGTCTCATCAATGGGACCATGGCTTTTATCATATTTTTGGTTCCATAGTAGTTAGTGTCAATCACAATGTGCGCGAATTCAACAGAATTACTTGAGCCAATATTAAAATTTACACCCGCATTGTTTACCTGAAGGATGAAATAGCATGGAATTAGGTTTTCCATCCTAGAACCATTCACATTTTTAAAACAAAATCCGAAATCGGTCAGAAACCATGGCTTTAATCAGTATCCCAACCGTAAAAGATATAGAAGATGTATAGAGAATCGAAGAATTGAAATGAGATGGGAGATAGATATAGAAATATACCAGAATATCAAGGCCACCATAGTTGAGTTTTAACCAATCAGCAAAGAGGTTTATGGATGCAGGGTCTAGAACATCCAACTGATGAGAGACGACGTTCAAACCACCTTCCTGTAGAACCCTGGCAGCTTCGCGGCCAACATCGTCATCCCTAGACGTCAATATAACAGTCAATCCATGGACGGCAAGCTGTCTGGCGATCTCAAATCCTATCCCCCTATTACTGCCAGTTACCACAGCAACCGTGTCTGTCGACCACCACCTATATTAATTTAAAATAAAAAAGATATTATGAGGGTAGTTTAAATGAGGGAAGATTCGGCATAAGGATCACGTTTTTCCTTGTACATGAAGAACAGATCTTTCGAAAATCACAAATTTTAAATAAGAATTACCTACCTCTGGTGATCGGCATACGGGATAGTTCTAAGAAGAGAAATCTCTTGAAGCCTTTTCTCTCTTCGCTCCTTTGCCTTGCGTTTTTGTTTTCTTCCCATGCCTGTTAGGCTACAGCTTAGGTCTGGATTTCGATATTGATTTTGATCCAGAGGGAGTGTGTTGCCGTGTGCGTCAATCGTTCGACTCGGACCATCCGACCCAACCCCATCCAAACCAATTTGTTTGTTTGTTTGTTTTTTAATCTTTTTTTCGGCTTGTGTAATGGCGATTGGTAAGTCAAACTCATTGGCCGACGTGGAACAGGACATTGAGCTATTCTTTTGGTCTGGCTTGGTGATGCTCCACGTGGCTTCCGCCCCTTTGCTTCTCTCAGCCCTCTAGAGCCGCGTGCTGCCGTCAATCCTCCTCCCTTGCAAAATTAAATGGATTGAATACAACTTTTTTTTTTAATTGAAATGAAAACTGAAAAAAAAAATTGTGGAAAGGAAATAAAAAAAAGAAATTAAAAGAAATAGAAAAAAAAAATTTACCTTTATTTAAAGATGAGAAAAATAAATGAAAACAAAGGAGTAAAAATATTTTCTTTAACTTGATTAAATTACTCTCTATCACTTTTTTTTTTCTCTCTTTTTAAGGATATTATTATAATTTCATCGTATTTCGATAAATTTTTATTGCTTACTCTCTAAATTTGGACGGAAAAAGGGGTCCTTGTGTGAAATTTTTTCTACTGATTCCAGCAATTTTTTATTTTCTTTTGGATAGAAAACATTACTAACAAATTCATCCAATTTTTACCTTTTTTTAATTACCCAAACACATATTTTTCTTTCACTTCCTTTGATTTTCATAGGTTTATACCCATTCAAACACAATATAACTTTAATATTTATTCTAATGAATTTAGTTAGTGTTTTGCATTTAAGTGTCTAAATTTTGGGAAAATATACCTTGTATATAAATTTTTCCATTTTATAATTAACAACTAAAATTTAAAAGTTTCAATTTGATATTTTAAACATTTTTGAGGTCATTTTGCTAAACTAGGTAGTTAATTGTAAAACTGTGAAAAGTTCAAGTAATTATTCAAAAAAGAAAAAAGTTTGGATGGTTAAATGCAAAAATGAATCAAGTTTACTTGCCCCAAAAAAGGCAAAAGTTTAGGCGCAAAATTAATAATTTTAAATTTTAGGTAATTAATTGTAGAAATGGGCAAACTTTAAATATCAAATATGACATTTACCTCTAGATTTTCAAATCTTCGATAAAAATATATTTAAACCTCTAAATAATTATTTGCCTTTTGAAAGATAAAAACAAAAATAAAAGAGATTATTTCTTAATAAAAAAATAAGATCCATAAACATACTTTCACTAGAATTGACCTTCAATTGTTGTGAAATAAGTGACATATAATTTGAAGAGTGTTGATAGTGGATTTTTTTCTAGCTAAGTAATAGGCTTTACATAACATACAATTGACAAATGATTAGAATAAGTATTGGAGTATGCTTTAATGTAACTAGTTCGATACTTAAATCAATCATAAGTGATGATAAAGAATATAAAGGAGTATAAGTATGTAAAAGTATATGAGAGTGCAAAAGTTGTTGTAACCTAGAGCATGAAATTAATTTGAGTATTCATAGGTGGATTGCTAAATTCTAATTGGATAATAGCCTACCACTTACGATGTCATTTGTCAACTTTTAGGGTATGGGGTTTAGCATGATCCTCTAACAAGGTTAAGGGATAAATAGAAAATTATTCCCCGTCTTACACCTATCTCCTCCCATTTAATGCATTGTAGGAGCTGTAGACCCTAACACATGGTCTTTTAATGTCAGATTCAGTTCAAATACCAAACACCCCATAGGTTAGTTATGGGGTTCAATAGGTGAGGCTTCTACTCTTTAAGCTGCTAAGCTTAGGCGAGTTAGGCTATTTGTGCTTAACTATGTTAGGCTCTTTAGCTTACGTGTAAAATTAGCTATCAACACTTGTCTCCAAACTCTCTTTAGACTTAGTCGATGAAGAGAGTAAGTCATTTTGGTTAAACAATCAAAGAGCTTTGACTTAGAGGGCTGATGTTTGTGCATCTTTACCTTAAATCAACATAGCTTGACATTAGTGGCTTAAAGGATGTGCAATCTTATGTTGTAGGTGATTATGAGGTTAGTGGGGTCAAGGAAACCTTAGTGAAATAAGACTCATTATGTTCATTGCCCCTTGAAGAAAAATTGCATGAGGGGCAAGCCATAGTTAGGTAGTTCAAGCTAAGGCAACATCTGCTGAGTCATGCTTAGTGCCAACCTCTCTTGTCAAGCTAAGGTATCAAGGCCTCTTTCTAGTACAACTTTGATTGTTTTAACTAACTTTCGATATGTATTCTAAGTATGTCTCTTACGCTTCCAAAGGTGCTTATCGTTACGTAGATAGTGATTGACGAGGGGTTATAAGGATTAAGTGTCATCGTAGTTTATGAACATTAGACTATTTTGACCACCAAATTATCAATTTTGTTACGTATACGATAAGGATCGACCTAATGTTCTATAAACCTTATTATAGTCAAAGATTTTTCTAATATATCTCATTAATAGCATTTAATGTAATGTATCCTTACATCTCTCTACCCTCTAAATAGGTGTCTTACATTTGCGGTTAGCCATAGCATTAGATAGTTTGTCTTTCCTTTTAAGAATTTAGGGATCTAGTATCAGGTTTTCCTTTTCTATTGTTTTGTTATTTTTGTCATATAAGATTCAATGGAGTAGGGGGAAAGCCAACCCCTCTTAGTCTTTCCAATTAATAGCAATCTGTATGCTGAATGAGGGTAAATCTACTCCCTCCATAATGTAGCAACAACAGTGTTATTCTTCTCGAGGGTTTTCCTTTCAGCATCCTATTTTTCATTAGTGGAAGTGAAGGAGCTAGTGAAGCTCATCTTATATTTTGGGGTAATTTTGTTCCCTTAGAAGGAGGTCTTATTTTTCCTTATTATATGAATTGGCATACTGACCATGGCCCAAGGAAATCACAATTTCACATTTCATAATAAGGACTAGCTTATTGGCTTTGTGTGCATCCTTAAGACCTTCATGACTATTTTCCTCTAATTACTTCTTAACATTGGTTCTTTTCACTATATCTACAAGAGAATGATAGCTAGTATGAGCAATTGAGAAAGTGTACCAGGTAAAGTGCTTGACAAGTTAAGTAGTCCCTATGGGTGTTTATTGGTATGTAGTTAATCTAGGGCCCGAATGAGGAGGAGTATAGCCAAAGGGGTGTTGAAGAGGTCACTTGCTGAAATGGGGGTGGTGAATTGTCATTAGCTTCTGGAGAAAACAATCTATTAGGTGTTTTGCTTATTTTTTTATTGATTCAACCTACTTTAATTAGCATTATGTATATATGGTAATTATAGGTAATATATTTATACGTATGAAATACATTCAATGTATATATATACTCATATATTATTCTTGCTATTTTATTAATTTTAGTTCTCATATGATTTATTTCTAAAGTTCCGTCAACGATTGTAACTTATTCCATATGCAATCGATAAATAACTAACGATATAATTATACTTGTTTTTTTAGTGATATTATTATTTTATTTTCCTTAATCTAAGTTTGTGGACTTCTTCTATTAACTTTTCTAGCTTCTAGCCCAATTGGACAAGTTCTGCAAATACCCCAAATCTGGGTGCTTGGGACCTATTTGCTAGAGTATGAAGCTTACAATTCACTCGAATGAATAATCTCATTATTGCACTAAATTCACATACTAAGTCTTAATTATTAACTTTGTAAGGTCTCACGTTAGACATTTTTAGATTTAGTTGAGGTTTTCAAATTTATAAATTGTTAAACATTGTTAAGTTGAAACACAAAATAGAAGGGTTTTCATTTCTTTAAGATTGTTGAATCATAGATGAGATAAATATTGATAAAGCAATGAAGCCATCTTAATGAAAATGATTTATAAAGTTAGCTAATCATGTCACCCATTTGCACTGAATGAATATAAATATATAATGGTTTGTGTAAAAAGATTATTTATATTTCTCTATTTTGACTTTCCACTACATCATTTTGGCATTTTTTGACTTACTTTTTTATTTCCTTTATGCGTTTGCCTTTGGGTTTTGGTTTTCTTTATTATTAAGATCAAAATTTTTTATTTTTTTAATTCTATTTTGACTCTTTATTTCTCCTTATTTTAGGTTAAACATGTCATGGAAAAATTTAATTCATTGAAATCTTTGAGCTATAGTATATATCTTGCAAATAACAATTGAGGGCCATAATAATTTACATGCATTTTGTTCTTTCTAAAGTAAATGATTAAATAAAAATGTTGGAATTTGAACAGATTCTTATTTTATGAATAGCTTAATTTATGGAAACCAATAATATATTCCTTACAAAAAGATTATCAATGTAGATAATATGTAATTTGGGGATACATAATATCTTTCTAACCCATTGAAAAAAAAAAAAAAAAAGTCTTTCTAACCCCAATTTACCGATTTCGCTATTATCTATTCAATAATTGTTCTTCATTCATTTTTGTATATTTTTAATATCAAGTATAAATTATGTATTTTATTTTATAATATACCGCACATTTTTTCGATTACATTATTATTCTATCTTATTATCTTTTTTTGCATTAAAGAGGCATGATAAAAATGAGGAAATTAGTATCTTTCCAGATATGGTGCCCATTATATGGAGAAATTAATAACAGAAAAGCCACTAGCATCATGACCTCATATATTTCAAATATATCATGGAAATTTAATAGTTATAGCTATAGCATATACTTTACAAAAAAGTAATTAAGGAGTTAAAAAATCAATATATACGTTCTGTTTCTTCCTTTTTGAAAGTAAGGCACCTACATGTTGGTCCTTTTTTTAAGGCAACTATACCATATCATGGGGATCAAGAGCAAGCGATTGGTAAAAGTAAAAATAATACAAAGAAAATGATTAATTGAAAAATAAAAAATCCAGCGAAATTATCTATTACTAGCAGCTACATGAACGTTCCGCATGTGCAACAATTCAATGAAGTAATGTAAAAAATAAAATAAAATTACCATAATACAATGAGTCTAGTAAACTACTATATGATTAAAAAATTAATTAAGAAAAAAGGGGAAAAATGCATGGACGTTCTAATCGTAAATTATATTTGTGGATGGCACATTGTAAAATCCTAATTAATGTTGAGATCATTTGATAACGCCCAAATTTTACATAATAATCCGTCAAAGTCGAATACGTTGCTTATCTCATTTATTGCGGTGGGAGAATATAGGGATTATCATTGGTGTCATTAGAATTCTGGTGCTATTAGAAAACTATGTGAAACCTCTTTATGCTGCAAAACTTCCAAATATATATGCACATCCTCATAATGAATATTGTTAATGTTTACTCTTGTTTCTTTCTTTGTAAAGCTTGGGTACTCCTTTTGGATATATTACATTTACTTTAAAAAAAATTGTTAATGTTATATTTATAAATGTGCTATATCTGTCCTTAATATTTTAGCATTGACTCTTGGTCCAAGTTGAATTGGGTTTATTTTTTAAGTTTTATTTGATCAGATTTCCTTGCATGATAAAAATCTCTATTATTATGCCTAACCCTTTCTTTTTGCAAGACATTGGACATGTTAACTCTAGTGAATTTTGATTTTCTAAAGGATTATTTAACTTACTATGACATATTAAAAGTAGATATGTTGATGGTACGATGGTATCACCCTTTAATTTTCATAATATATTATATTAAATTTTAGGCAACTAAGATATCATGATTTTACGAGAGATTATTGCCATTCTTGCTTAACATATAATAATAGTTAAGTATATGATAAAAGCATCGTAGGCAATACAAGTCCATGGAGGAACTTTTCCATCGCAAAAATGTTCCCTCAAACAAATACAACATAAGATCACCTTCCAAAAGACAAATGTCAAAAATCAGCAACACCTATAACTTAGCCCTTCTTCCAAATCTAAGTTGATTGTTTCTCCTTCCCCTTTTCCTTTGCTTGTATAGAAATTATCACAATTTTTAATGGTAAAGATACACACACCAATGGTATTTACAATATAGGAAAAGATAGAATGAATGAGTAATTCATTTGGTAGGACAAACATCAAAAGTTTAAAATACATGTCAAAGTTTTTAAATATGGGGAGCAAGATGAGAAAGCTATGTCTAAATTAAGGGAAAAAAAGCAAGGAAAGGATGAAAAAAGAAAAAATGAACAAAGAAAACCTCTAAAAAGCCAAGTATTATTCAATGGTCTTTTTTCTCATGTGCCATCTACAGTTCTCTCACCAAACAAAAACTTCCATATATCTTCTAATAATAGAAAAACCATGCATGCCTATAGAAACACAAAAAAAAAAAAAAAAAAAATGAAAACAAAAGAACAAGTTCAATATGCATCCTAGTCATTTCAAGCATGGACATGGGAAAGTTCCTTAAGCTAATAGTAGAGATCAAATCACCCATTACAATGTTTATAGAAATTGTGAAAACTATGACAATCTGCTAAAATAACTTCATGATCCTCATTTCAAAGCTTCCACTATCTCTAAATGATAAGTTTCTATAAAAATGGATAGCAAAAGATCAATATGTGTTTGAAAGATGAACAAATTTATCTAAAGATGAATTTCCCATATGTATACTATAATTTTAGAACATTTGATAGAAACATACATCAAATTTTAGGAGAAATGATATAAGAATCCTACTCATGATACCAACTTTAAAGAATTGCGTACATCATTCCCTTCTCATACTACTTTCCATTCAAGATACAACAACAATAGAAAGAGACTCAAAAGATTAGAGTTTCTAAGTATTATCAATAACAATTGGTCTTTCTTTTCTCATTGGGTTCTTTAACAGGAGTTCCTTTGCTTTGCAAACCTTTCATAGAAGCTAAAAGCAAGTCGGAGTATGGTACGTTAGTTGTGTTTGTTAAAGAATTGTGTAATTGAATACAAAACAAAATGTCCCAAAAAAGAATTGATGTTTTAACAGAATGGACAATAGAGAATAAAATAATTACTTATTTATCATGATCGTAAGAATGAATAGTAAAGGATTAATAAATAGTAAACTCAATATGCATACGGAAAATCACATCTTTTCAAGATAAACTTTTATATGAAATTCTACCAAATATTACAGGCCTTATTGTAATTAAATTTGTGAAGTAGGTTCTCATATGCGTCGGTAAACTATCATTATTAGTTTATATCATATAGGTAACAAAAACCATTAACATTACTTTATGTCTCACAACACTTCTTATGGAGACACTCTCAATTACCATTTCCTCCACTACTCCAGCGACTACGTGTTATGGGTGTATTCCTTCAGATGCTTTTGTATGCAATTCTGACCATACTAGGAAAGGTTAAGTTGAGCCTGATAGCATACACAAAACTCTTAAGAAAGAAAGTATAGAAAGAAGCTCTGTGTATTAAATGAATTCCACTTAATATCTGAATGCTTTACAATCAAGAGGATTACCCCTACATATATAAAAGGCCTATAGAGAAATTGGTTGAGATTACATAGATCTAATGGTTACAAATCATTTTCACTTACTATATCTACCCATCATGCCTACTATAGTATAATGAATGTGGACACTTGATAGGAATCAAGTTACTAGGCCTTTGATGCAGGGCCAAGCTCGAGGATTGGAAGACCTAGTAAGGTGAATTCTTCTACTTCAATCGACTTTTGTTAAAGTTGTGTATCTCCTTGTCGACCCGTTCTATGTACCGAATCGAATGATTACCTATTTCTCACGAATAGTGCACCGAGAAACAACCAATTGAGACAATAGTCGACCCTCATTCTCACTCACACCTAGCCAATCACTTATTCAGCATCTATTATGCTGATCTGCCAAGAGAGAGAGTCTGGACTGACTAAGTCACCTCTCCTCAAATAAGTAAGCTAGTCGTACTTTTTCTCCGCATCTTCTAGCAACATTACCAATACAGCATTGCTACGTGTATAAAATCTCGTGTAGAATCCGATAGACCAATAATTGTTTTTCTTGAATATTTATTTTTACCCTTTCTATCTTGTACATTACTTTCTTAAGAAATGCTCTTTTTGTCTTTTTCTTTTTGGGCAAGTTGCCCAACTTATGGGTATAAATACCTCTTGTACTTATAGCTGTAAATAACGAATTACCTTTAACATATTGGATATTCTTCCTTTACGTAAACAAGCATAGTGTTTACTCTCACTTCACTCTTATCTTATCTCTTAAGCAAAGTTAAGTAGTAAGTAACCTTATCGAGCCAACTCGTATATCATATCAAGCTGTATCGTGAATCCTTGGAAGTTTTATTGATGCGTCACATCCGTTGGAGTTGTTTGTGGGTTTTACTTATTCTTTATTCACAGTAGCCTTTTTTGCATATTTTCCATCACTTCCTTTTCGAGCTTTCTACAAGTTTGGACCCATCTAACATCCGGCTGTGTTTGTTCTTGGTCATGGTGCACATCAACACCTCTAGAATCTTCTCAAGTAATCTTAATTCTAGATATCTCTAGAATCTTCTAGAACAATCTTGATTCAAGAAGCTCTATTGGACTTGGACCTAAACCTTGGGCTTCTTACATAATTAGGCCTTAAATAACCTCCTAAATCTTAGCCTTCATCGTAGGTCCATAACATTCTTGTACACTTAATCAAGTAATGCCTTTGTCGCATTTTCCTTATGAAACTTCTTGATTTTATCTTGAAATTACTACAATGCTTTGGCTGGTTCGCAACTTGCTTCGCTTTTTGGCAATCTTTTCCAAAAGACCATATATTCATGTTTAGGCAATTAACCCTTACGTCACACATGTTGATTTGTTATAATCTCTTCCACCCCCTTATTACACAAGTCTCAAATGCTTAAGAGAGCCCTTTGAGACTTGCCTTGGTTGGATCTTCTTCATCTTTATGATAAGGTTTCAACATGCTCACATGGAACACTGGACACAACTTTAACTTTGGTAGCAACTTTAGCTTGTAGGAGGCTTATATGCTTTACAATCATGAAAGGGCCTTCATACCTTCGCATCAAGCCTTTGTGAAGCTAACCCTTAGTGTATTGGATTAGATGCAATTCGATAAGAACTTAGTCTCCTACCTGATATTTTGTTAGGCTTTGCTTTTTGTCTACATGTTTCTTTACTCTTTTGATGGCCCAATCTAAGTAAGCTTAGGTTAAATCTTGATTCTCTTATCATTCCTTCACAAATTTATAAGTCGGAGATCTAGACCCTATATACCTAAAAGTAACAGTATTTGATTTAAAGGGTTACCTTCCTTAGACAATCTCAAATGGACTTTTCCCAATACACTCATTCTTCTACAAATTAAAAGAGAATCGAGCCACATCTAATATCTTGATCCAATCCCATTAATTTGTGCCCACAAAGTGTCTTAAATATAATTTTACTAGAGCATTCACCTTTTCTATCTATCCATTTGTTTGTGGGTGAAGGCTAATAGAGAAGTTTAACTCAAACCTTAGAAGCTTGAACAATTTAGTCCAAAATTTCCTATAAATCGTCTATCTTGATTAGTAATGATATTCTTTGATAAGCCCCAATACTTCATAATGTGTTTCATTGTGAAAACCAAATTCTACCAAGAAAACCTACCTTTTAGCTTGCTTAATGATAAGTGTAAATTTTAGATATTTTATATTACACTTATATGTGAGTGTGTATATATATATATATTATGCTTTTGATAGGAAATGTCACAAATTTAGATAATATACACATTGATTTATTCAAGTGTAGGAATGGCATGAAGAAGATGGGCCCAAAAAGATGAAGAATGAGCAAAGTGTCACAACTCACTAGGACTTGACAATGAAAATATAAAACGGATCAGCCCTCAATTCCATTCGTTTTTTTTTTTTTTTTTTTTTGGCTAATTAAATTCCATTCATTTGCTCAAGCCAATTTGTTATCAAGCTATCCACATCAAGCGTTCCGGGGTCAACACGTTTTCAAGAGTACGAACATTAAAGACTACGGCCGCGGAGACGCATGGAAATAAAATTCAAAAGCCCATTACATCTCAGCCCATGCGTGAAATTCAAAAGCCCACACGTTGCAATCGAGAGTTGAGTCTACGGATTACGTCAATGCAGGCCCATTCCATGTATTGACATGTTTTCATGCAAATTTGACAATTCAAGTCCACGTGATCCAACAATTGCCAATACATGCATACAAAGTTAAAGTCACGGTCCAACTATGTTTTCACGCGAATTTGAAGCCCGAAAGCAACTTCACGTCAGGAGCCCATCCATCAACAAATTCAAGTCCACGTGTCAAAAGGTTCGTTTCAGGAAAGAAATTAACACTGTGTTTGGATACTTTGGAAAAGAGTAGAAATCACTGGAAAAGAAATAAGAAGAAATGAAAGGAATGGAAATAGAAGGAAATATAGTACTTGTTTCTTATTTGGATTTATATGATGGAAATGGAAAGAAATATGTTATTAAAAAATAAAAGTAGCCATAAGTTCACTCATTTGATTTTGCTTATAAGGGTGTTTTTATAATTTTAATTAATTACTTTCCATTTCTACCTATTTATCTCCACTTTTGGAGAGAAACTTTTAAGCTTTAAAAATGGAAATATTTCCACTAACTTCTCTCATTTTCCACCAATTTCTATTCTCATTTTTAATAGTTAAACACAATACTTTCGTGAGTTTCTTTCTATTTTCTTAGGTTTTCATGATTGCTAAGCATAGTATAAAAAAAAGGTTAGTATAATGGAGGGCACAACAATGGAAGATTTATTTTTATTCTTTACTTTCCGTACCCGAAAAGAAGTCGAAAACAAATTCCACGGTTGTCACATGGCATAAAAGTTGAGAAAATTGGATTGGTTTTCTAATCCTTTTACTTTCATTACTTATGAAGTTTTCCGAAATATATATCAAATTGGATTCAATGGGATTTTGACGTGTCTTGATGAGTGAATTGATATGTGACTTTATTATATGTTATTATTTAATTAGTTGAATTTTTAATTATTTGATTTTATAGTTAGTAATTTTATTATTTGGCTAATAGTATTTTTATGAATAAAATTTTAAAAACTCGAAATAGAATAAATAGTTTATATAAAATCAAAATAACACCGATTTAATTGTTGATATGGAAATGTGTGTTTTGAATTAGTTTGAAGATTTACGTTTATAATGTGATTAATATTAATTTTCTTCTGACATAGAAATATGTATGACCTTTAATATTAATTAGGATAGTAGTTTTTGTGAATGGAAATTTATTATATAATAAAAGATTATAGATAAACTACTCGAAAAGGATCTTTTGCTATAATTAGAGTAATATCAACTTAAAAGGAAAGCGAGCTCTTGTGTATCTAATTAAAAAATAATTAATTAATTTTATAATATTTTAAGAACATGTGTTGATTTATCATATTATGGTTTTGTTTAGATCCCACGTTATTGTTAGAGAGTTCTTTGCTTGTGGCGTTAGTATTTTATTTCACTAGTTAATTTCATAAATCTTATTTAATTTGCATTCTAGTTAGTTAGTTTCTTTTATTTTAATTAATTTAATCATTCCATTTTGATCACTAAGCTAATAAAAGAATCAAGATAATCTAATACTTAATTTCCAGTCCCTAAGGACGGTCTTGTCTCATTAGCTATTTCTACTATAATGTACCATCCGATTTATTTATAGGAGTGTTTTTATTAGAAAAATTATTTTTAAAAGAATCGTCCACGTTAAATTTTTGATACTATTACCTAAAACTATATAAAGTTATTATTAGATTCTCAATTTTATTTTTAGACCGAGCACTTTATTACAAATTCTATTTTTCATCATTAATTTTTTTAGTTTTCGATAGCGGCTTGTTATACTTACTAGTTTCATTACATGTTATTTCCATTTTAGGCATTCATGCTGTGGTCATCTTGGTTAATTTTTAGTAATTGCATTATTAGTTGTTATATGCAAGTAGTTTTCTTTGCACGTATTTTTTAGCTTAGTTTTTATTTTATTAATATTTTAGAGCCGGTCTTAGAGTAATTGCGTCGCACATCATTACTGGAGTAAATTTTAATTCATCATTCATTCTTTTTAAAGTTATCGCGTGGCGCTTCAACCAATATTGGACCACAAGTCAACATTTGGTAGAAAAGCCCATCAAGTTCCAGTGTAGTGGAGGATGGCATTGTGGCGAAATCGTGATAAGTCCGTACAACGTAGTTTTTGTGTCTCAGCTCCATTCATTAACATATCAATTGCCTTAGTTTTATCCAACACTGTTCATCATTGCATTACTATCATCTTCGCATTAGTCATCATCGTTTTATTTTATTTTCATTTAACTTTATAAATTTGTTATTGCATCATTTATTTATTTGTTAAGTCATTAACTATTTTTTTAGATGCCATTTGCATAAAAAAAAAATATATCGTTACTTTACATTGCTGACAGTATTAGTCTTTCTGTTAATTATCCATAAAAAAAAAAAAAAAAAATCACGTCTGTTGGCTTACTTTAGTCTCATACCGAGCATTTTTTTTTCATTAGCTGTTTAATTTTCAAATTCTCTTGTCCTTTTCATATTGGAGCACATTTATACATATTTTTTATTTATCAGGCCATTATCATTATTAACATACATTCATTTGTTAATTTAGTTGTCTAATTAACTCATCATGGTTTTATTTCATATAATTGCTATCTAGTAGATTAGAACATTTGCATTTAGATTAGTTTTTAATCTTCTTTACATTTTTGTCTTAGTTTACTTCAAAAGAAAAAAAAAAAAAATCCCCCACAAGTGTATGCATAAGACTAGAAGTGTGAATTTGGAATTGTTAGTCTTTGATCCTGAGATTGAACACACTTTTCATAGGTTTAGATGAGAACGTGTAATCTTGAATCAAGAGCCAATAGAGACCATAGCAAGCGATAATGAAAACGGGAACTAGAATGAAGAAAATAATCAAACCCTTTGAGAATATTTTGTTCTCATTATTCAAGGAGTAGCACTTGGTATTGCGTGCCATACAATATAGGCTAACAACTTTGAACTCGAGTTTGGCGGTGATACAAATGGTGCAAGCCAACCAATTTGGAAGATCTCTACATAAGGATCCCAATGAACACATACAAAATATCCTACAAATATGCGAGACCTTCAAAAGTAATGGTGCTCTAGAAGATGCCACTCACCTCCGATTATTTCAAGAGATAAGGCAAATAGTTGGTTTAATTCACTCCCATCTAGCTTGATTACCACTTGCGATCGATTAGCTAATAAATTTCTCACTTGGTTTTTCTCTCTTGCCTGTATTGCTAAACTCAAAAGTGACATCACATCTTTTATGTAGTACGAAGGGAAATCCTTGTATGAGGTGTAGGAAAGGTAAAAGGAGATCTTAGGGAGGTGTCCTCATCATAGGCTCCTTATATGGCTTCAGGTGTAGACATTCTATAATGGCTTGAGAGCTTAATTTTGGATAATGATTGACGTAACATCTGGAGGAGCTTCAATGAGTAAGAGAGCAGAATATGCTTATGAGCTAATTGAGGAGATGGCATTAAACACATAGCTAGCAGACATAATAAGTAATGCTTAAGAGAGTTGTTGGAGTACATGAAGTAAGTAAGGTGTCACAGTTGTCGATATAAGTTGCAGCTTTCATTACATAGATAAGTCATATGAGTAAGCTTCTTACTGCAACGAGCTCTAGTTACAGTCTACCAATGGTGTGTACCATTTGTGGAGGGGCCTATGATATAATGGACTGTTAAGTAGGATTCCTCTTAACTCCGCTTATGAGCACAAGCTTTGAATAGGCTAACTTTGTTAGTGAGTTCAATAAGGGAAATCATAACTTATACCCAAACACCTACAACTTCAATTGGAGGAATCATCCAAACTTCTCATGGCAAGAGAATCAAAATGCTTATAGAGTACCGCTTTCCTTTTTACAGCCTTCTCAGCCACTAAAGTAGAAGAAGCTAAATATAAAGTAGCTTATGACTAGTTTTATCTATATAGCTGATATGAAATTTCAAAACTAAGACATAGCTATTCATAATTTGGAGGTGCAAATGGGTTAGATCTCTTAGATGCTTAGTAGTCGTCCTTAAGGTTTGTTACCTTGTAATATTGAAAATAACCCATCAAAGGTTAATGCCATAACTCTTAAGAACTGAAGAGAGGGTTACTATACAGAAGGACCTAGGGTGTGATGAGAGGAATGAGGAGTCATCCACCAGCATTGAGAAAAGAAAGGAGGATGTGGCAGAATTGGAGTAATGAAGGTTGATGTGAAGCCTTGTATTCCTCTTATTCCTTTCCCAGGTAGGTTGAAGCAGCAAAAGCTTGACCACCAATTCTCTAAAATTTTGGTTGTATTCAAAAAGTTACATATCAACATCCCATTTATGGATGTAGTCAAGTAAATGCCCTCCTATGCGAAGTTCACGAAAGAGATCCTTTAGAAAAAGAGGAAACCAATTGACCATGAGATCGTAATGCATAGTAAGGAGTGTACAATGATTCTACAAAAAGGAAAACTCTTATCTCCTTTTAAAATATCTTGTACCCTAAGGGGATAAGATCTTGCCTGAATTGGCAAAAAGCACATAAGGTACATGGTCCCCATTTTGTACCCTGTCCTTGGTTTCTTAAACAATTAAAGCTTATCCCCCTCACCTTCTCACACTTTTATGACCTGTCATCCTCATTTCCTACCCTCATTTTTTTTTCCTTAAACCCTAGAACACACCTAAAAACTCTCTTAAACTTCTTCTCAAAGATTAAGCTCTAAACTCCTTCCCTTTCCTCTTTTCGGCTATACCAACCACCTTAGCGCCAACCCTCATAACTTCATCACCACCACCACTCCAAATCACTCTAACCAAGTCTCACGCCATACTTACACCCCAAGCTAACCCAACGATACACCCACCTACCCTTATACACATCTAGGTTTACGACATACAATCACAAAGAGAGGCTTTCCACACTTTACTTCGGTAAGAACTTAGGTTAGGTTTTTCCTTAGATTTCTTGCAAAATAATGATAGATACTAATGTTTTCTTTCTTAAAACTTATTTTACAGCAACTCTATAGAAGTTCTAAGATATTTCAAGAAGGTCCACAAAGGTAAGTATAAGAAAAATCACCTTTAGTAGAAGTTATAACACAAATAGGCTAAGTTGAATAGAGTAGTGTAAGTTTTAGTAGAAGATATTTAAGTAGGTTGATGAGACTCTTGTTTTCCATGCATGCCGCCCCATATTTATCCCCTCATCACACTTCCACACACTTTTATGAAATGATTATGGTTTTAGATTAGTAGAAACATAGGTTACTTAATCCAAAACACCATACAAAATCATATGTTGCATGAAAATGGGAAGTCTGACCCTAGAAACCACTCTTGGCCGCCACTTTCATTAAACTACCAGATCTGGAACTTTTTGTTTAGTAGCTTAATAACATGTTTATTTAGTGTTATGTATGGTTTAAGACTTAATTAATCAAGTTAAGTAGGCTAAAGTATGGTTAAGGCCCTAAACTAGCTTAGTTAAAGATTATAAGCTTAAGAATGGTGTTAATAACCCTAAGAACCATAATGGATATATTGCTGGTCTCGTATAAGATATAGGGGAGGGCGGAGGGGAATTGATATCTTTAAACTTTTGAAAACTTTCAAATATAAAAATAAGATTACCCCTCTTAATAACTTAATTTGGTGAGCAGTGGTATTTCAACACACAATTAAACAATAGTTAAATAACACATATTAAAAGAGTAAGGAAGGAGAATATCGAGCAGAAATTTTATAGAGCTTCAGTGGAACTTTCTAAAGATTTTCAAAAGGCAAAAACTTATCAAGATTTTTTGTGCACAAAAAATTTTCTTCAAAGTTGTATTACGTAACTTTTTGAGTCTTTCTTCCTTTTATATTAAGTTTTTCTAACGGCTAAAAATCTGAAGATTATTTTTTATCCAACCGTTAGTTATTTAAGATAATTCTTTGGATATTTTTGAGAAGATCTCGGTCATTTGAATTTCAAAACAACTCTCCTTAATTTGTTTAGATCAGATAAACTTCAATCCATAACCACCAAATAATCTTCTGATTTGAATTTAAGAAGATTTACTTTTGTTAGCAACTTTTGGATAAGCCTTATGTTGAAAATTTGAAATTCCACAAAATTTGAATCAACCTTATCCTTATCCATTTTTATGCATATCTTAATTTATCTAAATATATTTTCTCTTAAAAATAATACTCAATGATCACGATTCCATCTTGAGTTAAACGAGATTAAGTGTATTTTCCTATTACACTCAATCTAGTGGAGTCAGGCCTTAATTAATTCAAATATGATTTAAAGCTATTTTCAAAGTCATACTTCCAGACTTATCTTCTGAACAACCTTTTGAAGAATATCAATATTTTGTTTTTAAATAAGTTTCTAAAGTGCTATACCAATTCTTTTTATAAAAGCTTTTGAAATACTTTTTGAATATTTTCCAAACTATTCCCTTTTCAGTTAAGTTAGACCTTCTGAATACAACTTAGTTTTGCGAAATTAAACTTTCTAAGAATCCTTTTTAACGCATGCACACTTGTTAATTCATTAATATTCTTCTCTTTTTGTTATCATCAAAATTCATGAGAGATATCTAATAGTAACCATATTAAAAATAGGCTAAACTTAAGTCTAATGTTGGGCTTAAGTCCAAAAAGATAAGTGGGCTTGAGTCCAAGGCTTTAAATAGTAGACTAGACACAAAAAGCCTAAAAGAACTAATTTTAGAGCTCATGTAGTGATTAGATCTGAACCCTAGGATAAAAGGCTTAGGAAGAGTTATTTCAAAGGCCCACTAAACCCAAAAGCCCATCCAAGATATCCCCCATAGGCCCTTTGGTGATCTAAAGCCCTAAACTTAGTAAAAAGGTTCATTTGGACCTATAAGAGTATCATAAAGGCCCACTTTAAAATTTTAAAGTGTTGGGTAGAAAACAACTCATTTAAAAAACTTAAAAGAAGCCCAAAATTACTAAGTATAAAGCCCAAGGTCAAAAACCAAGTCCGAGACCCAAAATTAGGCTTAAACCTTAAAGTGACCTAACTTACTATTTGGGCTCATAACCTTGTAGGGCCTAAACCGAAAACTTATTGATCTAAAAACTTAAAAACAACTTCACCAAATGAAAGAACATTTGAAAACGATGAAAACGACTATAAGATCACTGAAAAGAGAGTTAAAACGAAGAAGATATGCTCGAATTACGAAAATAACTAACTCCAAGATGGTGAGAGATAAGCCTAGTTAATTGGTGCAAATAGAATACTCATAAAACTTAATTATCTTCTTCAGGGGATGAGGAGTTTGACTTGGATACAGTAGAGGATTACTGGGACTGCTAAGCATCATGGCTGAGTGAGTATACTGTCCCTACTTTACTTGTTTGTGCTTATAGCTAGCGAACCATTTAATTATGTCCAGTAATTGAATTTGTTGTATAATTGGGGCATATGGGATACCGTTTGTACTTAATATGGTTGAACTTGTTTGCAAAATATCTTAAGATTATATAAACTTATATGCTTGTTCCATTAAAGCTTAGGATCTTAGAGTATCTGTACATAATGATTGGTTACCCATGGACCAGACTAATAAATACTTGACCCTTAATTAAACCAATTATGCATTGCATTTTATAACATGATAATAAGGGTGTCAGCATTGCACAATTGAAATGGGGGATCATGCCTAGAGGAATCATATTGTAAATTGTATATTGAAAATTGTTATCGTACGATGTATTTTGTATGACATGTTTTTACCTCGACCTTTAAGAACTACTTGGCTTCGAGGAGTGCCGCCTTTTACTTGAGGCCATGCCGTATCTACTATTGAGGGTGATATTGATGACAAGAGACTTCGAATTGGACGTGGATACTTGGATTCTAACGTATCGAAATACTTCTTAACTCGAGTAATGGTAGGCATTAAAACCATCTTGTATACAATTACTAGTCGACTGTATATATTATTGCACTGCATATGTTTGACCATGCATTCATACGCTTATTTAATGACTTGCTTGAAATTGCTTATTGTAAAGTAGGTAGGTTACTCACTAAGCATTCGAGCTTACCCCCTTTATAATTTATTGTTGCAGCAAGAATTGTGGTTAGAGTTAGGCCGTGAGATGCCTAAGGTCAATAGCACCAACTTAGGATTGGGATGTAAAGAAATTGAGAGCTTGAGCGAACCATTTGTTTATATATATATATATGTCTGTAGATTATAATCTTTTTTGTGAAAACGAACAGGATATATAATTGTTTTATAACTATCTAATAGATTGTATAACATTTCTTGAAAGATTCCATGAATTATATTTCTTGCTATTAAATGTTGAAAATAATTTAGATTGTAATTAAACGTTTAATGTCTCAAAACACAAAAGATAATAATGGAGAAGATTTAATTGAATACAGCTAATATTTAGAAGATGCAGTAGAATTTTTGTTTTATATAATTTGAGCTTATTCTCTACTTAAAGATAGGTTTTATCTAGCTGACATATATTTTAGACATTAAACAATATTCACCTCTCTTATTAAGAATAGTATCTCTTGGGTAGTGTCTTTGGTATCAGAGCCAAAGAGGGAGTATATAGATATTTTAATTAAGTTTATATTTTCTTAGTGAGACGATTGTCTTTGTGATAATCTAAATCTTATATTTTCTAAGTCACTTAAGACGAATCCTTAGTAGAAAATCTTAGTATTATGATAAGCCTACTGAGACTTAGCGTAAATCCTGTTTTAATTAGGGTTGCAAAGGGATCATAAATTGGAAATCACAATATTAGATTGAATTTAGTCTTGTGATCTAGATTTATAAGATTAAGATAAGTTAGTCTCTTTCAAAAATATAAATTTACTTAGAAGATCTATGTTTTCTTTTAGCTTTGCTTCCACTGAGCAGTCAAAAGATTATATGTTAAATAATAGAGATGAAATATATATAAAAGATTTCGATAAAGCAATAGATGAATGGAAAATACCAAAAACTTCTTATGATCAAATATACCAAATAGGCAAATGGGAAATTTTTGGGAAAAATGATTATGTTATAGCCACTGAAGAAAATGATATTCCAGTTTTTGATGGCTTAATAACAATAAAACTCTTAAATATAGATTCAATAAAAAAATATGCAAAAGATTGGAATTATATGCATCTAGGTTTAGTACAAGTAGGAGTAAAACCTCTAACTAAATTAGGTCTAGATACCTTTGTCTTCATGGTTCTCAAAGATGCTAGAGAACTAATATATGAAAGATCAATTCATACTACCATTGAAACTAGTCCTAGTAGTAGACCAATACAATTTGAATGTCATCCCAATATTACTCTTGCTCTTAGAGATAAGACAATAATGAGTTCCTTAATTCTCTAGATTAAAACACATAATTATAGAATGATAGAAGGATCAATACTAATAATTGTAATATATAGAATATATTTCAAATTAATGAAAACTGCTTTTGGTTCTAAAGCATATAAAGTGGATAAGAGTGGGCAAACTCTTCTTATTCAAACAGACTTAACCAAAGCTAATGTATCTATCCCAAAAATGATCAAATGGTCTTAAGTCAATTTACCTGAACATTGGGAAGTAGAAAATCCACTTCTTAAACAACCAATATACAATACTGAACCATCAAACGTGATTCAACATCCGGATGGTAAAGTCACCATCCAATTCAATAGAAGATCTTTTGATCAACCTAATAGACTCTTGGAAATAAGATCTGTGTCATCTTCTTCTAGAAGATCAGTAGACCTTCCAAATTCTTCACTAATAATTTATACTCCATTCCCTACTCAATCTAATAACCAACAAGATAGGCAATCAAATATTCAAGATAACCCATCCCCTTTAGGAATTGTTTACAATAGGTTTGGCATAACCCAACCAGTTTATCAACCAAATGAGCCAAAACATGGAGAACCTTCATTATCAGAAATAGGTGACCTAGAGCTAAATATAATAGAAAGACCTTTTGAACCAGATAGAATGCTTCTAAATAATGAATTCAATTCACCCAAAAATGAAAAAAAATTAGAAAATGGTATTTTGAAACATTTAATAAAATAAAAATAAAAATAAAAGATGAATATTATAATTTCATGAATGAAATTGGAGCTCAGATATATTTCTTCAAATGGTTTGAAGAATATTATTTGAAACCCAAAGAAATTACTGTAATTAATGGATGTTTTAAATGGAAACTAGGTGATGGATAAATAATAGAATCAAATCATCCACCATTAAGTAATATAAAAGTTGTTCACAAAAACACGGAGATAACTCTTACCCCTTTTAAAAATGCTATAGATGAAGAAGGTTCAAGAATAAAGAAAATAATAAATCAAAATAATTATACTAATCAACATTTGCATACAATAGGAGAACAATTGAACATAATGGAAGATACAATTAATAATGAAATTAATAAGATAAGTGAAAAATCCTTAAATAATAAGATCAACAAAAATATATCTTTATTTAAACCTTTTGAAATGCTTAAAAATCTTAGTAGTGAATTTTTAAAAGCTTTAGAAGATAGGAAAAGAATACTTAAAAATAAAACAATAAAAGAAGAAACTTCCTCTTCAAAACCAATAAATTTTTTAAATATGGATACACCAACTTTAACCAGGAAGGGTATTGTCATTGATAATACACCTTTAGAGAAAATTTATGTTTTGGACGAAACGGATACTGAATCAATAAATGAAACAATGTCCAACATTTCTTTAAAAGATAATATTAATGAATCTAATGATGAAGTTAATAAAATCAATTGGAAAGAACCTCAAAAATTATATTATCAGAGAGCAACACCTCCTGATATACTAATTGAAGAAAAAAATAATAATTATCAGAATAAGTACTCAATAGGATCTACATATGAATGGAATATAGATGGATACTCAAAACAGAAAATTCTCAATGTCCTTAACCAAATGATAATGTTCTTAAATACTAATAAAATTGTTCCAAATGTTACTGATTATCAAGTGGCACTCCTTTTAATTTCTAGTTTTATTGGACAATTAAAAGGATGGTGTGATAACTACCTCACTGAGGAACAAAGAATTAATATACTCACTTCTTGCAAAATGGATGAAAATGGTAGAAAAATATTAGATGAAAATAATGAACCCATTCAAGATATGGTTAATGCTTTAATATTTTCTATAAGTCAACATTTCATAGAAGACCCTTCACATATTAGGAATAAAACTCTAGATTTATTATCTAATATGAAGTGTAAATCCTTAGGAGAATTTAGAAAATATAAAGATATTTTCTTTTAAAGAGTTTTCCTCAGAAATGATTGTAATCAATCTTTTTGGAAAGAAAAATTTTTAGCTGATTTACCAAAATTAATAGGTAAATAAGTTAGAAAATTACTAAGAGAAGAAAACAATGGTGAGATTCCTTATGATAATTTGTCATATGGGGAATTAGCATCATATGTTAATAAAATTGGAACCAATTTGTGTAATACTATAAGATTACAAAAACAATTAAAGAATGAACAGCGCTTAAAACGCCAAAGTCTTGGTGATTTCTATGCTCAATACGATCCCTCTTTTGTCAATAAAAAATTAAAAAATAATAAAAGATCCCCTTATACTTCTTCAAATTGTCCTTAATGTTCACATAAAAAACCTCGAAGAAATGTTAAGAAAAAATCATTTAAAAAATTAGAAAGTGAAAAGAAACCTCAAAATAAAAAATATAAAAAAAAATCGTACAAATAACTAAGGTGTTATAAATGCAAAAAAATTGGTCATACAACAAATTTTTGTAGAATAAACAACAAACTTAAAAAATTAAATTTAGATGAACAAACAATATAAAATATTTTACAAATATTTTGTGACAATAAATCCTCTTCATCAGAAAATGATTGTGATGATGGAATCCAAGTCAATGACATGGACTCCACTTCATCCTCATCAGCTAAAGAAAAGGATGAAATTAATATGTTAACAAAAGAAGAAGAAGAAGAAGATATTCTCAAAAGAATTAATCAAATGTCTAATAATAATGAAAAGTTTGAATACATTAATAACTTTAAAACCAATATAATTCTTACACCAAAATTACCATATAACCTTAATGAAATTCTTGAAAGAGGTAAAAGAAAACATAAAAAATTAATAACAATTGGTGATTTGCAAAATGAAATCAACATCCAAAAACAAGAAATAAAAGAATTAAAACTAATGCAAATAAAATTCCAAAAGGAACTTCTTGAATTAAATAAAAAAAATAATCTAAGAAGATAATTCTGAAACTTCAAATGAAGAAACATTACCAACATTCGAAAATAATGATTATTTAATGCGTTTTATTCAAATAACAAACAAGAAAATAGTTAATTAATATATCAATCAGGATTAATAATGAATTTGTTTTACAAACACTTGTTCTATTTGATACTGGTGTAGATTTAAATTGTATTAGAGAAAACTTAATTCCAACTAAATATTTTGAAAAAACTAGCCAATATCTAAGTTCGACATCAGGCAACAAATTATGCATCAAATATAAATTGTTTAATGTTGAAATATTAAAGGACAATGCTTCATATAAAACTTCTTTTATACTTATAAAAAATTTGAATAAAAATGTTATTCTAGGAACGCCATTCATAAACCAAATCCAACCATTTCTAGTAGATGAAGATGGAATTAAAACACAATACCTAAAAAAGGAAATAGTGTTGAAATTCATCATAAAGCTACAAACCAAATACATAAATCAATTAAAAAATCATGAATTAAATTGTTTAATACAATACAAAGAAAATCATTTGATATATTTAAAAAATGATCTTGAATTTAAAAGAATTGAAGACCAACTTAATAATAACAAAAATTTAAAATTAAAAATTTCTCAATTAGAATCTAAAATAAAAAATTCAATTTGTTCTACACTTCCTAATACATTTTTGGAATAAAAAATCACATATCGTAAATCTACCATATGAAAATGATTTTAATGAAAATAATATTCTAACAAAAGCTAGACCATCTCAAATGAACAATGAAGTCTTGAACCATTATAAAAATGAAATAAGAGACTTATTTAATAAAAAATTAGTCAGAAAAAGTAAATCTCTATGGAGTTGTTCTGCTTTTTATATCAATAAAAATGCAGAAATAGAAAGAAATGTCCCAAGGTTAGTAATCAATTATAAACCTCTTAATACTGCTCTGAAATGTATCAGATATCTAATACCTAATAAAAAAGATTTACTTAGTAGGTTGAATAATGCCAAAATATTCTTGAAATTTGATAGGAAATATGATATGAAATCTGGATTTTGGCAAATTCAGATCGAGAAAAGTGATAGGTATAAAACTGCTTTCATCGTTCCTTTTGGCCAATTTGAATGGAATGTAATGCCATTTGGATTGAAAAATGCTCCTTCTAAATTTCAAAGAATAATGAATGAAATTTTTAATGATTATGTTAATTTTATAATAATCTATATAGATGATGTTTTAATATTTTCATTTAATATAGATCAACGTTTTAAGCATATAAAAATTTTCATTAATATAGTAAAAAATAATGGTTTAGTAGTTTCACCTTCTAAGATTAGTCTCTTTTAGACTAAAATTAGATTTTTAGGTTTTAATATTCACAATGGAATAATAATTCCAATACAAAGATCTATAAAATTCACTGAAAAGTATCCTAATGAAATCAAAGATAAAAATCAACTCCAAAGGTTTTTAGGAAGCTTAAATTATGTTGTAGTTTTTTTCCCAAATCTCAATATAATATGTAAGCCATTATATCAAAGGTTAAAGAAAAATCCACCTCAATGGACAAATAAACATACGAATACAATAAAATTAATCAAACAAAGAATTAAAGAGATTCCTTGTTTGCATATAACAGATCCCTCTCTACCAAAAGTGGTAGAAACTGATGCTTCTAATTTAGGATTCGAAGGAATTCTAAAACAGAAACAAGATAATAAGGAATATATTGTTCAATTTGTATCAAAAAATTGGAATGATTGTCAAAGTAACTATTCTACAATTAAAAAGGAAATTTTAGCTATTGTCTTTACAATTTCTAAATTCTAAGGAGATTTGTTAAATCAGAAATTTTTTTTACGAATTGATTGTAAAGCGACTAAAAATGTTTTATTAAAAGATGTTCAAAATATTGCATCAAAACAAATTTTTGCCAAATGGCAATCCATTCTTTTTGTATTTGATTTTGAAATAGAGCATATCAATGGATCTTTAAATTCTCTTCCTAATTTCCTTACTCGTGTATTTTTATAAAGAGATACCTCCCAAAAAAGAGAAGGATAAAGGAAAAGAGAAAATCTCCTCAACTTCTAATAAAGGACTAACCAATCTCAAATCATGGTTAGATGTATGTAAATCATCTAACACTCCATTGACAATCAAAGAGGAATCCTCTTCTAGGACCTCGAAACCAATGTCTTCAAATAATCAATTAATTTCCAATATCCAATCCAATGAAGTTCTTTCAAAATTAGCTGATATGAAACCAACTTCTGGTTTGCTTAAGGCAATCTCAATAGTCTTACAATAAGAAAATAAAGTCCTAATGTTGCCTGAAATTCCTCAACCAATAGAGAGTCAAAGGAAAAATCAGAACTTTCAGCTCACTGAGATATTAACTCCAGTATCTATTGGATTAATGCTTGCAAATCAAAGGTCAAAATTTTTTATAAAACCTACTTCTAGATATGTTTTCTCTATAGAAGAAGACTTATCAGAAAAGGATCCCTTTGAATTTGCAAGAAAAATATTTACAAAAGACTTTTATTATATACCATATGATATTTACAAAACAATCCAGTTTTATGAAAAAATCTTGATTGAAATTGGATCAATAAGATTCGAACGTTTTGAAAAGGAAGGAATGATTAACTATTTTACAGCTAAAATACTGAGAGTAATCAGTTTGAAAGAATGGCGAACTCATCCAACCACTCCAATAAAACTCAATATAGAACCATTTTCTACACAACCAAGTCATCGAGCCACTTATAATTATTATGATTATAAGTAGGCATTGTGGAATGTGTTATATATATATATATATATATAAACTCTCTTTAATTTTCAATTATTAAGTATCTTTAGTTTGTTAAGTAGCATAGACTACTTATGGTGATTTATCTTGGTACTGTATGACTAATTTAGGGAGAACTTGATATTCTTGCTTATTTATGTTATGTTAGTGATGATTTGGATAGCTTAACTTTAATTTATATGTTTTGTTATTATTTAATGCTAGTTATTGGAAGAAGGTTGTAGTTGTGAATACCTTGTGTAGTACGATGAGGGCCACTGATTAAGGATGGTGCTTGATCTCGGATCTTCATGTATTACATAGCAGTATTACCATGACTCGACCCCCCCTCTGGGTTGTAACAATATCACTGCAGCTAGCTAATAGGAGTATTAAATACCCTAAGGTGATTTTAGAAGATGTATTAATTAAGGTGGACAAATTCATTTTCCTTATAGACTTTATTGTCTTAGGGATAGAGGAAAACATGAAACTTCCACTAATCTTTGGCAAGCCAAGAATGGCTACTAGTGAAGCTCTAATTGATGTTGAAGAGGGAAAGTTGACACTCCAAGCCATGGATGAGCATGTGACCTTTAATGTGTTCAAGGGAATGAAGCACCCAAGTGATAGTGGTTTCTGCTACACCATTGATGTGGTCAACCAGTTAGTTTAGGAAATGACAAAGGAGGAGATTGGATTGAATGGTTATGAGTGCTTGGTTCTATCTAAGGAGCGGAGTAGTGATGACGAGGATAGAGATAAGGAAAGCGAGAGTGATACGTAGGTGGAGCAAGTGGCGAAGGTTTCTTTAGGTCCATTAAGGTTTAAAGAGTTGAGAATTAGAACGATAAAATTGGTTCCATCTATAGAAGAGCCTCTGAAACTCTACTCACTTAAAGTATGTTTTCTTAGGCAAGAATGAGACACTCCTTGTTATCATTTTAGCAAAGTTATCACAGCAGAAGGAAGATAGGTTGAAGGAAGTCCTCAAGGACTATTGAATGGATGATTACTAACATCCAAAGGATTTATCCATTGGTTTCCATGCATTAGATTCTCTTAGAAGCTGAGTATAATCCATTAGTCTAACCACAATGCCAACTTAACCCCACTTTGAAGGAAGTGGTGAAGAAGGAGGTCTTGAAACTCCTTAGTGTTGGGATTATCTCCCTAATCTCGGATAGCAAGTGGGTGAGTCCATTACAAGTAGTACCAAAAAAGTGAGGTAGGTATGACTGTTCTAGAGAATAAAAGGAAAAAGCTGATATCTACTCGCACCGTGACAGGATAGAGGGTTTGCATCGATAATCAAAAGCCAAATGATGCAACCTAGTAAGGATCATTTCTCCTTACCCTTTATTGACCAAATGCTTGAGAGGGTGGTAAGGTACGCATATTATTGTTTTTAGGATTTGAGGATCAAGAGAAGACTACCTTCACTTGTCCTTATGGAACCTTTGCATTTAACCATATACCTTTTAGTCTATGTAATGAACTAACTAACTTTCAAAGGTATATGATGGCGATTATCTCGAACATGGTTGAGAAATACATTGAAATCTTCATGGATGTGTAAACCCTACTTTTAGTGGGCTTAAAGATTTAAATTAAGAGTACTTTTCGAACATTCCCAAAGATCAACTAAACCAAAAACCTGAGCTTATATTTAGAAACGAATAAAATTTTTACAATTCAAAAGCTAACTGTTGATAAAACCTGAGCTTGAAGAACTGCAAGCTCTAAAGTTACTTAAAACCCTAAACCTTAAAACCATTAAGGAATTTTAACCCTAAATAATTAATCGATAATTTAATTTGAATAATTTCATTCAACTTTAGAAAATTTCACAATTCTACAAAAATCAAATCACAAATTACAAAACAATGTAAGATAAAAATCCTAAAACAATTTTCTATAAGGCTATGCCCTTATCTTCATGTATAAGCCTTACACATAAATAAGTAGACCAACCAATCACCTTAGATAACTTATCAATTGAGAGTTGGAATCATTTATCAATTGATAACTTATCAAAATCTAGTGATAAGACAATCTCTTTATCACCTCTTCACTTATACTACATATGGACAATTTTTCACAAGAATTCATAAGCTTAACTTTAATAAATGAGACAAGACCACTCCATGGCCTAAAAAGACTTCCCATGGCAGATTTGGACAAGGGAGAAAGGGGGGCCATGCTCTTGTCATTCAACCATCAGTTACTTCCTCTTACACATCACTATTCACCCCTTAATGCTTACATCATCAAGAGTTGCAATTGTTAACTTTTGTGTAAGCTACAAGATAATCAATTAAAGCTTCTTGCACACACTTATTTCCTCATTCAAAATCTGCCACTCTTTCCCTCTTTCACTCCCATTTTCACTTCCTTTTCTCTCACTTTAAACATAAATCAAAAGAAGAAATCAAACTCCACAAATTCCCAACATTGCCGCCACCATTTTTGGTTCCATACTCACGGCAATTTCTCTTCTTATTCTTATGTCATTTTCTTTTACCATCTAAGATCTTTTAGAACCATTAGAACCTTCCACAAACCCCATTCCAAGAGACCAAAAGATTCGGGTTCCAAAAGGTGGCAAAAAAGAGGAGGCAAAGTTAAAGGCTTAAGTGGAATCTTAGTGCACAACCACCAAACTTTGCTTTAAGGACGAGTAAGTATTTCTTGTGATATGTGGACTAGTATTTATGTTAAGGGACTTTGATTTCTTGAAGATATAAGTAAGGTTTAAGTTGTTATAGCACCAAAAATCGTTTTAAGAAACAAACCATGAAACCCTTACATGAAGTTGAAACATGAGCATGTAAAGTTGGTGTTTTGTAAAGACATTTGTTTAATGCTTTGAATGGAAGATTTTAAGCTAAGAAAATCTTGAAATGAGAACTTTAATGGAGGATAAGCATGCTGGATGTGAGGGTTCCATAGTCATTTGGATGTTGATTTTGTTTCCATTATGTTAAACATGCTCAAATCTAGACTTAAGTTAAGGAAAAATCCATCACATGAAGTTTTATGAAGAAACCAACTTTGTATGACATGAGCTATGATATGGGAGTCATATTAAATATAAGATCTTCTATTTCTTTGTGTGGAACATAAGTTAAGGAATCATCTTATGGAAGAAAAGTTAAGTTAAGAGTTGTACACAAGTAGTTAAGTGTATAATCTACCACCTAAACTTAAGGAAATGATGAAACAAGTTGAAAAACCAAATGAGGACCTCTTGAAACCATCATGAACAGATCTGGTATGTGGGAAAAAGAAGCTCAAAAATATGATAAAAGTGAATGAACAAAGCGAAAAGATCAACCAAAGCAAGTATAGTAAGCATATAAGGCCTAAAACTCAAAACTGAGCCTAAAACTCTCAAAACGAGCCTAGAACTCTAAGTTGGGCCTTCAAAGAAATTTTGACCAGCACCTTAAAGTGTCAAGAGAGGTTGTTTTGAAGCCCATACGAAATCCACCTAAGGCCCCATAAGCCCACCAAAGTCACTAACTTTAGTTTGAACAAAAAACAAACCCATTTGACAACTTAAGCCTACTAAAGGGCCCAAGAAGTGGTTGTTAGCCTTAGGAACATAAATCAAAGATGTAAATTTGATCTCAAGGAGTATTTTAAGCTTAGGACAAAATCTTAAGACCAAGCCCAAAGGATTCCTCAAGTTATCAAAAAGCCTATTTACCAAACAAGGCAAAAAAACACTCCAACACATGAGGAACAATATTGTTCTGACCCATGGACAGAATTGTATACCTCATTTCGAAAATATAACCTTACCATGTTAAAGTACACTCGAAAACGATGAAGATTGACTATAAGATCATAAAAATCGGATTTAAAACGAAAAAGTTATACGCGATTGAACTTTAGGTAAAAACCGGGAAAATTTTCGAAAAATAGTCAAGAGTATAACTTAAGGAAAATTTACTTAATTTCTTAAGTTTGTTTCAATTCCTTATAGAAATTATTTCAATGATCAAGGGACACTGTTTACGGAGATGACTTGCCTCCGGATTACTTTGACTGATCCATATGGCAGAGTGAGTAAATTCTCGATGACTCTTTACTTGATTGTGCTTGTAGAATAGATGCACCTAAACTTATATATATAAATTTGGATGCTTGTGGGATATGGGAGATGCATGTGTATGAATTTGTGGATGAATGTGATAACTTGTTAATTATATTTAATAAGGGGAATTGCTTGCATTATATATACATGTGAATCGTATGGAATGAAATTGTCTGATCACCCTGAAAATTGAGTTAATCACTTATGCGATTAAGAAATCAAAATGAATCATGCATACCCCATATTGCATACGAATAACACCGACTGCCGCTTCACGCAGAAGATGGGAAGGGACTCACAGGAATACGAGTTTCCTGCAAGATTGGGCACTAGCTACGCTATTATATATATTGAGTCTCTGTTTTAAGCTGATAGGCTTACTAGGCGCCGGGAGACGCCAACCGTCGGCGAGGGGCCGAGTCTTATGGCTTCTGCTTAGGGTGTGTGATTGTGGATTGCGGAGGCCACTACACCGCTAGACTTGGGATTTTGAAAATATGATTTATTATTCGGTAATGAAAGTATATATATGTATATATATACATAGTTTTGTTTTGACTTAAGCACAATAGTGCTAATGAATTAAAACTCAAGGTCTAGAACTCGGATTTTGGTTAGGGTCGGTTAATTATCTCCAAACCCTGACTTCAGGGGACGTAATTCTGAGTCGTATGCAGTTCCTAGGTCACTGCATGCGTTGTTTGGCATACTGATTGTTCATGCATTCATATGATTGTGCATTTAATAAATTTCTGTCATGCAGTATTGATGAGGGTAATTATCTCACTAAGCATAAGCTTACACCCCAACAGTTCTTTTCCTTGCAGGTTGATCGATAGTTGGGAATGGGATAGGAATTGAGTGCAGAGTGCTACCATTGAATCAGTATGATGAAAAGCTTGTGTAGTTAATTCGGAATGCTCCAAAAAACAACTAATGTCTCCATTAAGTTTAGTATCTTTAGTAAGTTTAGAATTTTCTAAAATTGTCTATCTTATTTCATTATTTTGGTAGGGGATACTGATTCTCTAAGGTTCTGAGGAATTATGGAAAAATGGATATCTATAATTATTTATATTATATAATGAGTCAATGAACTAAAATCGAAGACTCTAGCAAATAACTATTTAGAGTCTTGCAATCTCTGATTTGCAAGGCGATTTTCTTATCATGGGTGCACACGTGATATGGAAATTCTAGGCACTACTACTAGGCCCCTCCTAGGGTCGCTACAGGATGACTTCTCTGTACTTGGCTCTTCATTTAAAAACTATCTAGAGAATTTGTCATCCATGCTTTAAAGATGAAGGGACACTCACTTGACCCCTAGTTGGAAGAAGTATCACTTTATGGTGCAAGAGAAGATTATGCTAAGATACAAGATTTTACAGAGAGGGATTGAGGTAGATGGGGTAAAAGTTGAGGTGATTGCAAAGTTACCTCTACCAATGAATGTGAAAAGGGTACGAAGTTTCTTGGGATATGTAGGGTTCTATTGGAGGTTCATTCGTGATTTCTTGAAGATCATTAAACCTCTGTGTAATTTGTTGGAAAAGGAGATTCCATTTGTATTTGATGAGGAATGTCTTCAGGCATTTGAGCTATTGAGGGAAAATTTGACCATTGCACTAGTAATTATAGCACTTGACTTGGACTTGCCCTTTGAGCTTATGTATGATGCTACTGATGTTGCAATGGATGTTGCATTAGGTTAGAGGAGAGACAGAGTATTCCAAGCAATATATTAGCCAGCAAGATTCTCAATGATGCACAATGAAATTATGCCACCATGGAAAAGGAGCTTCTTTTAGTAGTATTTGCTTATGATAAATTTAGATCTTGTCTTTATATAATTTAGGGTGATTGTGTATACTGAACACGCAGCATTAAAGTACTTGTTAACAAAGACGAATGCAAAATGAAGACTAATTAGGTAGATTTTTGGTGTGCTTAGGAGCTTAGTTATCACTAGGACTTGCCGTAGCAAATCTGACTAAAATGGGTCCTCTGAAATATAAAAGAAAGTTAAAGGGAAATGGTCTATAGATGAACAAGAGTAGCTGACGTGAAGCTGCTTAGAGGATGTGACTCACCAACGAACATAACACGACTTGACACCTTACTTGATATGATGTACAAGTTGATGTCAAGGTCCACCTATTAGGACCTTAAAGAGGGCTTAATAGGATTGCTTGAAAATTTCCATGTGACGTGTGCATACATGATATGAAAACCATCTTGCAAGTTAGAGATTGCAAGACTCTAAATGATAAATCACTAAGATTATTGATTTTTAAGTAATAAATTTTGTTGTAACATATAAATATAAATAACTATGGATGTCCGATATTCCACAGTTCCTCAGAACCACAAAAAATTGATATCCCCTATCAAATAATAAGATCAAGTAATATAGACTTAAAAGTTTAAACTTAATAAGGTTAAAAAATCTAAGTACATAAGTGGTATTTATATTTAAAGTTTCACATGAACTAAGCAACTTCTCTCGAATTCTAACCTCTAAAATGTCTCAGTATTTGCACTCAACGCTTAGCTTTTAACCCATGTCTGATTATCTATCATCCTGTAAAAGAAAAAAAATTGGAAAGTAAGATACAAGAACTTGGTGAGTTATCTCTTATACTATACTGGCAAACAAGTTATCAAACAAATTATTACAATCATATGAATGTATGCATACGCAGTATGCCAAACAATATATGTAGTTAACTGGTGCTATATATAACATCGGACTTTAACGCCTTCTAAGGTAAGGGTTGGAGATACATTGGTACCAATCACAACCGAGCTCTAGCATTTGGGTTTTTAACCATAACTTTGAATTTCGTATTTCATAAAATACATTTCCATTTTTGAAAATCCGGTAGTACACAAAATCTTAGACCTAGTGATGAGGCAGCCCCTGCAATCTACACTCATACCCTACAGCAGAGGTTTTTAGACTCGACCCTCAGTCATATGGTTGGCATCTCCATCGCCTAGTATGGTCGTAGGTTCGGGTAAGGTCATGTTGTACGAGTGTACCATATAGAAACACTTTAATATGTATAAACAACCCCCGCAAGGTCTCTCTTTACCTCCATGTGAAGTGATGGTTAGAATAAGTAAAGTAATGCATGGATAATGCATGACCCTTTTAATTTAAGATAAGCCAAATATAATTAAGTCAAATAATGAAGCGATTAATCAATATCGGCAAACCATCCAAATCATGTAACAATCAATCATACAATCAAATAATCAATTATTGTATTTAACAATATTTCTCACAGTAATCAATCAATATCAAGCACATACATATCCTAAAACCTCATGCATCAAGTTATTACTATTTAATTTAAGTGCACTAATTATAAATACAAAACAAGTATAGAGTCATCGGGAGTACTCACTTGGCCTTAATGTTTCTCATGTTTATCGTAATAATTAATCGGAAGATCCAAACCCTCGTCGATATCACCTAATCATTACAAGATAAAGACAATAATAAGTAATTGAATTAATTAATGATTCTAGACATCTATCTACCAAATTCTACTTAGGTTACTATAAGTTTTTATATTGAATTAATTTTTATCGCTAATCGTAAATGACTTTTTCATTCTATCTTCAATATCTATAAGTTTATAGTCATATTTCATCGTTTTCAAACATACATTCACATGGTGATGTTCGTTTTGGACGTTAATACTCATTTTTTACGATATGGATTAGATTTATTGAAATTTTAACTATTGAAGCTTAAATATTCTTGTTGCTTATATTTATATCCTTTTTAGTACTTAATGATTTAATTAGCCATTAGATTCTTATACTTAGATGATTTTACATTGTATTTACTAATTTATGTGCTTAATTGAGTCTAATTCAATTTAAGATGTGTATTAGGGCTTATAATAATTTCGGCCCATATATGTACATGTATACATATATATGTATTATTATTTTATTATGTTATCTTATATTTTATTAATTTATATGCTTATGTCATCACTTATGTATACTTTATACTTATATTCTTATGCATTCTATACATAGGTTATGTGTATACTTATACTTCTAATATACTTGTATATATACTTATATACTTATACATATACCCTATTTATACTCATACATATACTCATATACACATATGGTAGTATATATTTTATACGTATTTTCATATGCCTTCTATACTCTTTTATGAAATCTTCATGTAATCTATATTTTTGCATCTTATGGGCTTATTTAGTAAGTTATATGTGTATATACTTAGTATACTCCTTATTTTAGGTTATGTACATAAAGGGTATTCATGTATATGGCTTTTTATACTTATGTACAAGTAGGTTTCTTATTCTTACTTATGTATATGTATACTTATATTATGTATTCTACTAATGTATACCTATTTAGTCTATATAAATATATGTGTACCATATGTGTACATGTGTTTCTACACCCATATATGTACATGTATGTTTATTTCTTATATGTATTTGTACATATACATAACATATAAATTTTGGAAGAACTAAATAACGCATATAACTCTTAACTATCTTACTTCACAATTAGATGTAGAGAGAGATCATAAACATACTTTATATAAAATACAAAGATAAGTGTGTTACATGTACCTCTTTTGCTTTCCAAAATGGATGAGATTTATGATTTCTAAAGTGAAGATTTTAAGTTGGTTATGAAAGGGAAATAAAAGGTAAAAATGAAATTTAGAAAAAGAAGGATGAAGAGAAGGTTACGGTTTTGAAGTAGGGAAGAGAAGGGGGATTTTATGATATCCAAATGGAAATTTAAAAGACAAGAAAAGGAGTTTTAGAGCACTCTATGTGTGGTGGCAAGAGGGAAGGGTAGAAGGGAAATAAAAAAATGAAAATATCATGTGTAAAAAGAAGAAGAATCCATTAGAATTTGATAGAATTTTCTAGGTGAAAAGGACATTTGTTGACTTTGTCAACCTTTTGACTTTGGTCAAATGTTGACTTAGTTAACTCTTTAAAATTACATGTAATTTGTGTGTACATAATAGATTAATTAAGGATAATTGGGAGAAAAATTAAGAAAATGAAAGGAAATATGGTGTTTAGTGAAATAATTAGTAAAAATAGTTAATAAGATTTTCCTCTAGGTATTTATATTTTATATACATCATTTGGTATATTACTTATGTAAACCCCTAAAATTTTCGATTTAGCTTTTGAAATAGACTCAACTATGTAAGACAATTTAGGAGTTGATAAGGCTAATGAAAATGAAAACCCTAAAAGAATTAACAAATCTCGTAAGAAACTTTTCTACTCTAAATGTATCTAAATGCTAAAGATTTCATTCAAAAGTGATAAAAACCCTCAAATGATCACCTTAAAGACATATGTGCACTAATTCATCCTAATATACCTTAAAACCCTAATTGATAATTTAACCCTCATATTTTGTCAAATCATTAGTGAAAGGTTAGAGATAACTTTCAATCATGTATATATATTTAGAATCCTTAAGTAGTCCTTTAAAAACTAAGATAATGAATCATAGATTCCATTTATCTCTTAAGTATATGATTAAGATAGTATTACATAGCGTTAAGGGTATAATTGAATATTAGGTTAAATGTAGTGAACCTTAATACCTTAATTAGTATTTTTCATACTAGTTATACAAAGTAGTTTACCAAATGATGTATATAGACTATAAATACTTAAAGTAAGACCTCATCATCTATTTTTACTAATCAATTCACCAAATATCTCATTTGCTTTCATTTTCTTAATTTTTCCCTTAATTTCCCTTAATGACTATATTATATGTACAAAATGGCATATGCTTAAGGAAAGTTGACCAAGTCAACACATGTTGACTAAAGTCAACAATTAGAAAAGTCAACAAAAGATACTAATGCATAAGAAAAATATTTAAGCATCTAATGATTTCTTTTCTTTTCTTTTCTTTTGGTCTTTCTTTTCCTCCCTTCTCCTTAATTGTCGTCCATCCGTTTCCCCTTCTAGACCCCACCATTTTTTTTCTTCCATAATCAAAACAAAACAAAAAGGAAACAAAGCAAAACCCCCTCCATTGTCGTGACCCTTCTTATTCCCTTTCACTTTCAACACTTTCCTCTTTGTCTCCATAATTCCAACACAAATTAAGGTATGTGATCATGTTACTTTATGTTGCTTTATATTATTCATTAGTTAGGTAATTAAGTAGATTAGATAAGTAGACATGTGTTATGTGTGATCTTAAAGAATATGACATAAGGTTTCCATCTTTAAGTATAGAAGAATAGGAATCATGAAGAAGAGGAAAAGAATACATGTATATATGCCCTTAAGTATATGTACATAAGAATATACTAGAAGAATACAAGTATGGGGATCTTTGTACATGGGTATTTACCATGTACATAACCTAAATTAAGACAAATCCTAGCTATACATACCTATACTATACTAAATACATGTTTAAAAACACAAAAGAATGAAATTAGGAAGATTTTCTTAAGAGAAAAATTAGGCATACGAAATTTGCACAAAAATGTGTATATGACTGTATAGGTATATGAGTATGTATTCAAGTATAAATACGATATAAGTATAAGTACATTTATATATACTAGTATACATATAAGTATAGTAAAGGTATATGTACATTGGTGATTTCAGTATGGAAACTAAAGCCATACTTTGAAGCTCATTGAATCATAATTTTTACTGATCAAACACTATGATAAGCCTTACAACGCCTTAATACCTTGAGAAGGATTATGGAGTATGCCCTTAAACTGAGTGCCTGCAGACCTAGAACGACACTAAAGGAACAAGTCTTAGCGGATTTTATGGTCGAATTTACTGGAGAAGAGGACAATGTTGAGATGGCTAAGAAACTTGCTTAGAACCTGTACATAAATGGCTCCTCTACAAAAGAAGGAAGTAAAGTAGGACTTCTCTTGAAAGGACTACATAATGTGAAAATACAATATGCATCAAAGTTTGGATTCCCGACAAGTAATAATGAAGCTGAGTATGAATCTATAGTTGCCAAACTAAAGTTGGTTAAGGAAGTTAGAGCCAACAAAATTAAGGCCTTTTTAGACTCAAATGATTATGAACTAAATAAAGGGAGACTACATGACGAAAGAGCAGGTAATAAGCAAGTACTTGGCTATTGTACGAAGGTTCATCGAGGAATTTTAGTCCTTTAAAATTGTAAAGATTCCTAGAGCTCAAAATATTGTCGACTATAAATTGTCAAAATTGGCCAATACCTTGCTTCCTAATTTGAATGACAAACTCTTCATTGAATACTTGTTGAGCAAGAGTTTGGAAGTGATAGGATAGTGTTATGAGGTACAACCTTGCCTAAAAGAGAAATCATAGATGGATAGAATCATTCAATATCTAAGAGATGAGGTCCTACCTACAGACAAAAAGGAGGCTTGAAGGCTTATATACTAGGCTACAAATTATACCCTGATTGACAACAACTTAAATAAACATAGCTTTGCTCAACTTTATCTCAATTGCCTTGCACTAAATGATGCAAAACAGGTTCTTTTTTATTTACATGTAAGGGTGTACAATAACCATGTAAAGGTTCAAACTTTATACATTTGGGTTTTAAGGCTCCGTTATCATTAGCCAATCGTGAAAGAGGATGCCATGAATGCAGTATGGCGATGCCATGAATGCAGTATTGCAATGCCTACAATGTCAAAAGCATGAAGTTCTAAACCATGCACCCTTTAGTGAGCTATTCAGTTTAACTAAGCCCTGGCCTTTTATCCAATAGGGACTGGATATACTTAGGCCTTTTCCTAAGGCTACTATGTAACGGCAGTTTATAATAGTAGTGGTTGATTATTTTACTAAGTAGGTAGAAGCCAAGGTAGTAGCAAAAATAGTTGAGCAAAAAGGTTAAGTCATTAGTCTAACTTTATCTTGTCAAGATTTAGAGTTCCCTTCATGATAATCATTGATGATGGTCCAAAATTTGACAAGGATAAGTTTTGAGCTTTCTATGTAAAGCACAATATTCGATTAAACTACACTTTGGTAGCTCATCCCTAAACAAATAGATAAGTGGAAGCTATTAATAAGATCATCTTATACAACTTAAAGTAGAGAGTTGATCAAGTAAAAGGGAAATGGGCTAACAAGCCCCTTAACATTTTATAAAGATATAAGAGCACCCATAAAACTTCAATAGGGCAAACTCCTTTCAGATTGGCTTTTAGATTAGAGGCTATCTTGTTAATCAAATTGAAGCTACCTAATTTGTGCATACAAAAGTTTGATGTTATGGAAAATTATATTAGCCTAACAACCAATTTAGACACTATAAAAGAGATATAAGATGTTGCAAGAGTAAAGGTTACCACCTACCAACATAAGGCAGCAAGGTATTACAATCAAAAGGTTAAGCACAAGATATTTCGACTAAGGGATTTGGTTTGCAAGAAGATAGATGCAATTGGTGTGAGACAATTAAGGGAAACTTGCTACAAACAGAGAGAGATCCAATAAGGGCCCAGGAAGTCATAAGAAATGAGGCCTACAAACTAGAAAGGTAGGACGGACAAGTTATCCTTTAAGCATGGAATGCTGAAAATCTTAAGCTGTACTTCAAGTAGTTGTTCTTTATTATTTAAGAATGTTGTACACCTACGTTCAATGTTTATCTTGAAACTATGTAAGGTAGTAGCCCAATTTCTATTAAATTGAGGTGTTTATTTCCTAATTTATTATACAAATCTCTATTTACGATCTTAGTAATTCCTGATCTAACCATGACTAACGGATGATATAATTCAAGCCTATACGGCGAACGAACTATCACTTATAAAGCTTTGACTTATGATGGTTAATGAGCTTAAATCTTAATTTTAAGTGGCCGATGAGCCCAATTGTTTTAAAAGAGTTCCAATAGGATATGGCTAATGAACTTAAATTACCTCCAATAGGTATTAATTTAGTTTGATTAACGATCTTTAACATTCAAAATAAGTTTAAGTCTTACATGGTTAACGAACTTTGCTTATCCATGCCTACAAATAAATAGACGAGTAAAATGCATGTGAAATAAAATGTGCAACAAAATTACATAGTAAAATATCAATAGAAGTAAAACAAGTCTTAGTATAACTAACAAAAGGTTAACATCCTGACTAACTAAATGCAAGAGTAAGTTTAGAGAGAATTAGTCAAATTATGGGTTGGAGATGTTTTCTTTAATAGATTTAATGGAATTGGGGTCTTGATCAACCATGCTTTCTTTAATATTGATGGAGCTAGGATCCTCACTAGCTTTAGTTGTCTTTGCTGGAATATTAGAGCCTCTTTTCGAACTTAAGGGGTATCTTTCATGATAGGTTCTTTAGCAAGTATACGGGTTTCCATATGGACCAGTTAGTTGTCGTTCTGCCCTTAACTTTCCACTCCTTCCTTATTACTGACCTCCCTATCTTTATTACTATCAACATCATCATTATCTACATTAATAAAGTCGAGGCAAGAGAGTTCATAGTTAAGGTGAACTTTTAAAATCTCCTCCTTGGCCAGTTGTACCCCTTCTAATAACTTCTTACAAAGTAGCTTCTCATGCTACTAGCTTAGAGTGACAATTAGTTACGCCTCCTACATAGATGGCTTAGCCTTAGAAGCTTACTCTAGCTTAGTTGCATAAGCTTCAAGTTTGGAGTTTTTGATCTCTAAGTCCTTTATTTGGTCCCTCAACTTATCTACCTCCTTGCTTATTGAGGCAATTGTTCTCCCTAGGCTCCAGCACTTTTCCCTTCTTTCCCTTAGTTGATCCTTCAACTCTATAATTTCTTGAAAGAGCTTGTCATTCTTAGTCTTCAAGCTCATCACCTCATCAATCGCCAATCCATGTGCTAATTGCTCAGCAGTAAGTTCTCCTTTTAGCCTTTTAACTTCCATTTTGGCCTTTATCCTCACATTTCCAACCACAATGGTTTGTGCCTTTGAGGAGTTGTAAGCTTCCTCCACCTTTCACATTGAAATGATAAAGTGATGAGCTAATTGACTCTCAATTACATGTATATATAAAGAAGGCCAAACTTACCTTTCTGATCACTTCCTTGGCTTCATCCATGGCTGTCAAAACATTACTATTCTATAGAACAAGTGCAAAAGATTAGCAACTAAGCAGATAATATGAGTTAAAGAAAGTGATGGTGATTCAAAAACTTATGTCATACAACTTAGCTACAATGTGGCCTTTATTGCTAGCACCAACCTTGTCAACATCCCTCTTTAGAATATTCCTATATTTGGGAAGAATAATTACCTCCACTAAGACTAAGGATTTTGTCTTATCTCCTAAAGTAGAATCGATGTTCACAATGTTACGACTCTAACAAGGCATGTAATAGTAACTCTCTTCGGTATGAGGAGTCAACTCGAAAGACTTGATGCCTAAAGCCTTCTCCTAGAGGGCCTTCTTGGCATTCTCATCTAAGTCTTTGCTTTTCTTAGATGGGGGTTCTCCAACATGTTCTTTTCCTTTCCTCACCTTAGGGCTCAACATAGATGCCAACTCTACCGATCGCGAGCTATCTGCAGCATCTATTAGGACAATCTCCATGACATGATTAGGAGTGGCAATTTGGTTGGACTTACTAATTGGTCTCTCTTCCATTGCATTTTTTGAAGTAGGTAGCATTTCTTTCTACACAAGTTTAGGAACATTTTCCTATTGAACAACTTGCTCACCCTCTAGTCGAGTTGTTTCAATTTTTGTTGCGTCTTTGAGGTCATAAACACAGATGCCACACCACAATGAATGAAAATGAAACAAAAGAAACTAATAAGTCCATGAGCAACTTATGGATATGATGCACCACAACTTAAAATTAAAAGTACATAACTTACAAATTCATGTCAAGTGAAGCTCAAAGGCAAAGCATCTCCTTATGTGTTGTAAAGATCGGCTTTATTCTCATAACTTTGCTAGGCACGGTAGATGGATCGAGCCCTACCTTCCTCATCAAAAAATATTTGCTCCCCCTTTTCGTAGCACTAAAAAATCCTTTGCACATCCTAATAAAACATTTTATTGCGTTGCTTATCTTGAATCTTTTTAGTGGCAACAACATCATTTGACAATAACTTTATCTCTTTGGTCCTAATGGGTTCAATCCACTTGGTCCAAAAATGAAGATCCATGTCAGACCTAACTAAGATATACTTGTTATGCTACATGTGAATCTTGGACTCTAGGCCATCCATGAACTTACGACCATGTCATATTGCCATATAAAACCACCCATCGAGTTAGTTTTTAATTGCAAAGAAATATTTGAACAACTATGGTGTAGCCTTGGCTTTAACCTCCTCGTAGATTATTTGAAAAGCAACATGGATCCTATCCATATTAGGTGAAAACATACTCGGTGATACGCAAAAATAGTTGAACAACTTTTTTTGTAAAATAGGAAAAAGGAAAAAGTAACCTAAACTCAAAATATTTTAAGTAAACTCATAATCAGTTGGAAAACACACCTTCTCATCTTTACTAGGCCTATGAAGATGCCATTCAATTGGAAGGTCTTTAAAATATTTCTTATACTTAGATACAACTACACTAACATCACTACTCTTCACTCCATCCAGCGAGTCAACATTATACACTACATTATTACATAGATACTTAGTAGGTGGTTTGTCCTCCTCATCTTCAAGATAAACATCTACTAGAAGTGCATCTACGCATGGAAGTTTCTCCCACCTTTCTATTGCACTCTCTGTCGAACTACCAATACTTGAAGCAAACTTAGTGGCCTTATGGAATGGAGAAGGAGTAGCCTTAAAGTCATTTGGAGTAAGAGTGGTGGAACAAATTTTGCTCCTGGTCATACCTAGTGAAATGCTAAGAACTTAAAAGAAGAGAGAAGAGTTGAAGAAAGAATTTGAAGTCTTACATAGAACAATTTTGAGAGAGAAGACTATAGAGCACCTAGATGAATGACTAGAAAAATATATAATGGAGTCTCTTAGGGACTTTATAAGTATTGCTATAAGTCAATTTTCTTCTCAAAGAATGAAAGGAAAGTTAATTGGGATTTGGGCATGATTTGATTGCTAGATATCAATGGAAGACACGAGTACAATGTCAGAAATCAAAGGGGAGTATGGTGTTGTTGGCAGTTATAAAAACATGCAGTGTCATAATAACTGAGTTGACAGCTGTCCCACATATGTACATAAAGGATAAGTCGGTAGGAAAAGTGAAAAGTTATGACCTTTAAGTTAGGAATTTATACAACACCTTATCACGAATATTAAATAAAATATGGATGTATAATTGAGAGACAAGTGGCCCTACTCGACAGCCACATGATGATCCAAAAGCATGGGCCTAGGTTGCCTGCTTACTGATCATAATGAATTGGAGAATACCTCCTTATCCGCTCCTATACTTGAATTCTCAACTATAGAGGGGGGGAGTAGTAATAGTGGAATTTCATCCTCCCTGATTACAACTTGGCACATTGCCTATCGAGATGTCCTACTTTGTCAACATTAGCAATTTGGCCTGATCTGACGACCAAGGAAACTTTAGGCCTTGTCAATTTGATGAGCCAAAAAGTTTGGTCTACCTTATACAATTACTTTGAATTTGAATAAGGATATGAATAGTTTAGCATCTGCCTTACTTAACTACATAAATATCTACTCCCCTTATCTTTCAGCATGTGAATAAACTAAGAAGTTACTACGTAGCCAACAAATAAACTACTCGTTGCTATGGTTATTGGACAACGGCATATAAATAAGGAGACACCAATACTATAAGAACTCTCTACATACTCTAAGAACTTACTCACTTATACTCTTTGCTTTTCTCTTTCATACTCTAGCTTATGCATTGGAATGATCATGTCAAACTAGCCTCGGTACCACCTTTAGCCTTATTCTTTTCTCCCTTTCAAGAGTTAATTCGCAACTCTACTTTCGACCAACAATAACTTGGTTAAAGTAGGTTGAAAATTAGTTTGGTTAAATCGATGGGAACTCAAATCGGTTTGGTTCACAATGAACCAAGTTTAGACTAGTTTAGTCTAAGGGGAAAAGCCACCCTAAACCTTATTCTATGATTAATTAATTAATGTGTCCATTTATTATTTAATTATGCTAATTATAATATTAGATACTATTTTGACTTTATTAATCACATGCTTACATATAAATTTGCTAATATTTGTAGTAACACCCTTGAATGCACTAACACATACTCATGAAGATCAAAGCTAGTCTTGAATGGTGTTTGATTCAAATCTTCAAGATCAAGATAGGGAAAATGTGTTTTGATTTTGTTAATTTGGATTGAAAATTTGAATTCATTGGCTTTAAATCTATTTTATTCACTACTTAAATCAAATTGTCCAAAAAAATGCATTTATGAATTCTTACACTTGAATATGGAAAAAAACACTTTGAATTTCATGAGGAACATTTGAATATAATGATGAATAACTTGAGTATTCAATAAACAACATCAATTCAATTAACTATAGCTATATATGATACTAATAAGGCATATTACTATTCTAATGAATAAGAAATCAATCATGCATCTTTAAAGGCATCCAAATCTAGAAATTTCAAAGAAAAACATCAATTAAAAACATCAACTAATCATCAATTTAATAGCATAAAATGCAATAAATTATAGAAAGTTCCCACCCTTTACATTTCTATACTACTTAGGTTCAAATGCTCATGGCTTAATCAATACAACTCTTAATTGATCCAAACTTTATTCTACATTTAACTTATTTAGTTAGCTTAAATATGAACATGTCATTATATTGAATCAAACAAGCTGTCCAATTTTGCTCCATAACTCCAATCAATATTAATTTACTTCATTTAGCCATATCTTACTCATTTTAACTCTAAATTCATCCAAACTTGTTTCTATACTTAACTTATTCAATTAACATCATTTTAAACTCATAAAATCTATAGTTTTCCATAAATATATCAAGTTTACATTATATTAACTAAAATAGCTCCAAATTTTCTTAAAACACCAAATATCGATTCCATTTTAACTCCTAATCGGGTTCTATCAAATCTTTCATCATAGTTCCAATCTAAACACACAATTAACATCAAATTACCATAAATCTTAATTAAATCAAACCCACTTCTCATTTACATCATACTCATATTCATTATATGACACCTTATAATTAGTTACAGAACACCTATTTAGCTTGAATCAACAAATCTTTATGAAAACCCATACTACACTTCACAGCATACATATATACATACGTATCCCTTAAATTTCTTCAACATCCATTAATTTAACAACTAAATTCTACTTACCTTGATCTTGATTTCTTCTTACAATCTCTCTAAACAACCAAATCTTCTATCAAAGCTTCTAAATACCCACTTCCAACTCCTAATTAACCCATAAAACATCAAAATTAATATATGTCATCTTCATGAAACTTATGGATCGACTTAAGATATACAACATACTTATATTTCAAATCAAAATATCAAAGTTGCACCGACTTACCCTCTAAAGTCCACATGTGAGCCACTACTCCTAATCTTTAATGGTGCTATTGATTTTTCAACACCTAAAATCAATCAATTACTTTGAGATTTCATTAGTACTATATCAAATACTTAATTCAACATAGAAATCTCCAAGTTCATATTATTTTCTTACCAATTGAAGTTAGGTCCCTAAGATAAATCCTTCCTTAATGCTAAACTATCACTTAAATCCTTGTATTCACCTTAGAAAAAAGAAAAAAATACTGACTTATACACACTTCATAACAATGGCATATGAAGGGAGAGAGAGCTTGTGCTTTTCTTGCCTCTTTTTAATTAAAATGATACTAATTCTTTCTCCTCAAATAAACCACCTATTTATACTAGAAACTAAAATACCTAGGGTCTCTTAATTATTGAAGTACCTTTAATTTTACATTTTTCCCATTTAGTATAATAGGGGCAACCAAGTAAAATTGAACTTTATTAATACACATGCTAGAGACTAAGGGATTTTTACTATTGGGCTTTAACTAATTTAGCCCTTTAGGAAAAGTCATTAGGTAAAATAATATTTGATTAGACTAAATCTTAAATATATCATAGTAAATTTAGAAAATTTTAATTTCATTGTAGAAATTATTTACTTAAATTAATATTGTGCTCGGAAAAATTTCTATGGTATATTTTTAGGATATTTCACTCTCCTCTCCTTCAAATAAGTTTCATCCTCAAAATTTATGTAAAGTCTGAATATGCTTAGGGTGCTTTTTCAATTGTTCCTCATGTCCTTATGGAGTTCCCAAGTGGCCTATCTCTTTGATTGATTGCACCATTGAACTCGAACTTACTTAATCTTCTTGCTTTTGAGTACCTTTTCTTTCTCACCTAAAATCCACATTAGGTACTCTACATAAGTTAGACTTAACTATAGGTTTGGTTGACTCAAATCTACCATAGTATCTAGATTTGACCCATACTTCCTCGACAATGACACTTGGAACACATCATGAACACTAGCCAAAATTGGTGGCAAAGCCAATCTATAAGCCATTGGTCCAATCCTTTCAAGCATCTCAAACGGTCTAATGTATCTTTGATTCAACTTCCCTTTATCTCCAAATCAAACCACTCCTTTAGTAGGTAACACTTTCAAGAATACATGCCTACCAACCTCAAAGTTTAAAGGCCGTCTCTTAGTATCAACATTACTCTTATACTTGCTCTAAGGTATCAACATCCTCTACTTAACCACTTAGATCTTATCTATTGCTTATTATACTAAGTGGGGTCCTAATAAAGTCCTTTCTCCAACCTTATCCCAATGAACCAAGGATTTATATTTCCTTCCATAAAGCGCGTCATATGGAGCCATTTGAATAGAAGCCTGAGAGCTATTATTATAAGCAAACTCTCCCAAGTATAAATGACAAGCTTGCAACATTTCCTCCAAGATTTGTATAGTCCTCTCAAATTGTCCATCAGTTTGAGGATGAAAAGCTATACTAAATTGTAAGTTGTCATCCAAAGATCGATGCGAACACCTCCAAAATCTACTTACAAATCTAAGATCTCTATCCAATACTATTGGTGTTGGTACTCCATATAGTCTGACTATCTCTCTTATAAAGATTTGAGCCATCCTTTCCATGTTACAAGTAATTTTCAAAGGTAAGAAGGGCATAGACTTAGTCAATCTATCCATAATCTCCCAAACCATATCATTCCCAACTAATGTTTGAGGCAAACCTATGATAAAATCCATAATGATGTTCTCCCATTTCTACTTAGGAATCGGTAGTAATCGACATTCACCTATTGACCTTTGATGTTTGATTTGTACTCGTTGACATACTAAGCACTTTGCTACATAGTCTTCTATTTCCTTCGTCATATTATTCCACCAAAAAAAATGCTGCTTCAAATACTTATACATCTTTGTACTTCATGGGTATATACTGTAACTTAAAGATTGAACATCCTTTTGTATTTCCTTCCTCATACCTAGCTTCACCGGAACCCATAATCGTATACCAAATTCATTGACTATACCTTTTCTTTTGCTCCCCAATCTTTGATCAATCTAGTCAACCATCACCTCGTTGTCCATCCTTCTTAGATTTTCCCAAATCTCCTTCTTATCAGTTAATGTAACTACCATTGTAGCTTGTCTCTTTTGACTTAAGGCATCTACTATAATAGTAGCTTTACCCGGATGATATAACATCTCAAAATCATAATCCTTTATCAACTCAAGCCATCGTTTCTATCTCATATTAAGCTCTTTCTACGTGAAGATGTGCTTTAAGCTCTTACGGTTTGTATATATCTTGCACTTTTTTCCATACAAGTAGTGTCTCCAAAGTTTTAAAGCTAAGACCACTACTACTAACTCTAAATCATGTATTGGGTAGTTTCTCTCATATGACTTCAACTATCTTAAGGCATAAGCTATCACGCTCTCATTTTGCATCAACATACAACACAAACCCAAGATAAAAGCATCACTATAAACTACAAACTCTTTACCACTTTCTAGTAGTGCAAGTATCGGTGTTAACACCAATCTTCATTTCAACTCTTGGAAGCTACTTTCACATTTCTCATCCCACTTAAGCTTTGCGTTCTTTTTCATAAGCTTCATCATTAACCCAACCAACTTAAAAAACCCTTCAACAAATCTCCTATAATATCCAACTAAACCAAGAAAACTATATATTTTCACTATATTCTTCAATCTTTCCCACTTGGTAATGGCTTTGATCTTCTTTGGATCAATAGATACTCCTTCTTTTGTTATTACATTACCAAGAAATCCCACATGTCCTAGCTAGAACTGACACTTCTGAAACTTCGCATAAAATTGATTTTCTCTAAGCCTCTTGATACGAGGCAAGCGCACCTATCAATTTTAATATAGTCGGATATGAGTCCGAGTCGATCCCTCAGAGATTTTGAGTACTAATATTAACTTTAGCTTTATTATCTAACCGGAAAATTATGATGAATTAAATGAATTAAAAAGACTGAAATTAATAAACTAAACTAATTATGAGACTTAACTAAGCAATTTAGAAAGCAATAAACTATTAACGACTTCAAGTATGCAATGATGTATTTAGGAATTATTTCCCCTAGTGTTTAACATGTAACCTTTTAAAATATATTCAATTTAGTTTCTATAATTCTTGATCGGAGGGATTCACAATTAAAGCTAATATCTTTCTCAAGCATATTAACCCTAATTCTAAATTATTTACCGGAATCTCTTCACTTAGTAATATAACTTAGAATTGCATTAATGTTTAATGAATTCCCACACAAACAATCAACTTTCCGAAAGAATCATGTATCTTATCTCTAAGTATACATGTAATTCTCTTCAATTATGTTAAGATCTAATTATACATGCAATTTCTCAATTAACATGCATAATATCATATATTGATACTCTAGAATTATCAATCCATAATTAACGACATAATTGAATCAAGAAAAGATAGAAACTTTCTTGAAATTATAATTCAATCCAAGGGTTACATGAAACCCTAGGTTCCATAATCCTAAATACTTGAATTCTAAGCTATCATAATGAATCTAAAAACGAGTTCCATCAAAGACATAAAATAAAACATGAAAACCCCTCTTGATTTGATGAACAATCTTTAATCTTGAAATCGATGTCGTTATCGCTTCTTGATGTTGTCCTCAAGTCTCTTCTCTTCTCTTGTCTCTCTTTGTTTCTGTAATGTCTCTCTTTCTTTTGAACCCTAAGATCCCCTTTTATATGTGTATTTCACGGATTTTATTTTCGTCACCAGACACGGGCTGGGACATGACCGTGTCCCCAGGTCGTGTAACTTTCTGCACAAAGGCAAAATTTCTGCACAACTTCAAAATTTCATAACTTCTTCGTTTGAACTCGGAATTGAGTGAAACTTGATTCCTTTTCTTCGTTTTTGAGCCTAGAATGCGTTTAAACCCTGAAATCAACATTTTACTCAATTAAGTATCAATTTCTTTAAATAAAACCAAAAATGTACGGGAAATGCTATAAAATCACCATATAAAATATGTTTAAAATTAGAGTTATCATCTCTATAGTACCAATTTCAAATGCACTATATGTTCCTCCTTACTTTTAAAGTACACCAAGATATCATTGATAAACACAATCATGAATTTATCTAAGAAATTCATGGATACCTGATTTATAAAATCTATAAACACAGTTAGGGACCTTAAATGGCATCACCAAGAATTCATAATGCCCATACCTAATCCTAAATGTTGTCTTCGGTATATCTTCTTCCTTTACCTTTAACTGTGATATTTTGACCTCAAATCAATCTTTAAACATATAGTTGCACCTTTTAAACTAATCAAATAAGTCATCGATTTATGGCAACAGATATTTATTCATAATAGTAAACTAATTTAGATCCTTATAATCAATTCATATTCTCATGATTCCATCTTTCTTCTTCACGAACAAGAAAGGTCCTCACCATGGAAATATGTTTGGTTTAATGAAATCTTTATCCAATAGTTCCTATAATTGACCCTTAAGCTCTTTTAACTCTATAGGGGCTATACAATAAGGTGCTTTAGATATAGGAGCTATCATTTGCACCAAATCAATCTTAAAACTCTACTTCCTTATCTGGAGGCATCCTTGGTAGATCCTTTAGAAATACATCCTCAAAGTCCTGTACTGTCAGTATTTTTCTAATTTCAGATCCTTTAGGTGTTGTAATACAATCAAACTCTCTACAACTCTATAGATGGCAAACTAACTAACCACTAAATTTCAAGTTAAAAAATGAACCCTTCCAACTCTAGTGTTCCAAACCTCAAAATAGCCTCTCAACAATTGATTAACACATGGCATCGAGTCATCTAATTCATGCTAAGAATCACATAAATTCATCTATATTCAGCATAAGCATATCAATAAGAATATGTCTACCATCAATATCCGCATCTACATTTCTACAAACTTTATTCAAAGTAGTACTAGAACCTAAAGGAGATTTTATAAATAATTAAGTACTCAACAACTCAACAAGTAAAGCACAAGCAGTCACAAAATCCTTTTACACATAAGTATACATGGCTCTAGTATCAATCAGCACATAAGCAATACAAGATGAGATGAGGAGTGTACCTGTAAGAGTATTAAGTTCTATTAGCTCCCCAAGTGACTCAAGCTGCAAAGCATAAACCTAGCTATCTATTTTCCTTGTCCCTAGTCTTACTTCCTTCAACTTTACTGTCTTTGTAATCATTAGCTAGATGCCCTCTTTGCTTATACTTATAACAAAAAACTGGCTTGAGAGTTGGACTTGGGCAATGAATGCTATGATGTCTCACTTTCTCACATGCAAAGTATGCTTTGGGAGTCTACTTGCACTCTTAAATTTGATGAGGTCTAAGGTACTTAAGGCATCTCTAATCTATACTTAGCATTGTAAGTTTAGCTAGAGTAGTCATCTAAGGCGTCTTCACCATAGGCTTCTTAAACTTGCTTCCTCCTTCACTAGTCACTGGCAATTTACTTCCTAAAGACATAGCAATAAAAGACCTCTTCCCAAGCATTTGAGCCCACTTCATCACATGTTCTTTCACATTCTTCTTACTTTGTTCCATCACTTTAGCTTTATTCACAATTATGATTGTCAAAATCGCAATTTTACTATTCATTTGTGTGTATAGAATAGGTAAAAACATATAGAATCATACAAAATCAGTAAAACCATAAACTTATAAAATGGTACATCAAAATCCATAATTCTACCAAAAGTCTACACTAAAGCATTCTTATATCCATTTTAACTAAGAAAAACATAAAATCATAAATTTGTAAAATTGTATAGTTAACTTGCGATTTAAACAACTATGTTCACAATAGCTGCATACTCAATAAACTCAAATCCTCTAACCTTATATTGTAGGTGTGGCTCTAAACCATTTAAAAACTTCTATACCATAGTGAGCTCATTCCATCTTATCAATTATGGCATAAACTTGAGGATTTGGTTTAATTTAGCTTCGTACTCCTCTATAACCAATTTCCTTACTTTGACCCAAAGAAGTGATCCATCATCTTCTCTTTAGCATTGGGAGGAAAGTAATGAGCAAAGAAAGCATCACAAAACCTCTCCCAAGTGAGTTAGTCCTACATCAATCTTCTTTTTAACTTTCACCAATTAGCTACATCCACCACTCAGCAAAAATACTACAAAGCTTAGTTTCCTTTCGTTAGGAACTTCATAGGCTTCAAAGGGAATGAGCCATAAATACTCAATACGAACAAATACAACCTTAAGCCCGCATGTCATGTAGGATTGATCTATTGCAACAACCAATACATTTAAAGAAGGTGACCTTCCGATAGAAATCATAAAGTCTAATACAACTACCCTATTGTTTATCACCATGTTGCGCTGCATAAGCTTCACGTCTTTGCTCTTTAACTCTCTATTGAAGCATTTGCTATTGTTGATCTCCATGAAGTGCAGCATCTCATGAACTAAACCAATAAGCTGATCGATATTCATTGCAAGAGTAGGTAGAGGGGGAGGAACATGATTTTCCTCAATAGGAGGATGAGGAGTAATAGTACCACGTCTATTGTTTCATCTAGCCATCTACTTCATGACATGATGCAACCATGTAACTATGTAACAATTTAGTAAACCACAATAATAGGCCTTAAGCAAAGCAACAAACATTAGAGTTCAAATTCCATTTTCATACTAGGAAATGTAAATTTAATCTAACCTTACTTAAATTAATTATTTAAGCTCAAAACAACATTTTAGAGGTGACATGCTTCAAAGTCTAGCACAACATATAAACAAACACAAGCAACTCTCTTCACTCATCCTCACTACACCTAAGCATCACAATCTTAATTCATTTTCGAAACATCACTCTAATACCACCAAATCCATTACTCCTCGAAACCTCAGATACATGATAAATCACCATGTGTAACCCTAACATCTACATGCTAAGGCTTATGACGCTCGGATAAGTTTCTACCTAAATTTTAATTTATGAAATCATTCATTAATTTTTTGTGGAATGGTTTGAGTTCATCAAATGTTTCAAAAATATATTTTGCAAGGGAAAGGTTTGAAAACTAATAATCACTTGAAAACTCAAAACCGGACTATGGCTATGAGATTTAAAACCACAATTAAAGTAAGCATCAAATATCATAAACAAATCCTAAACCATCATAACAAGGCCTTAACCTAAAAGCTAACAAAGTCTAAGAGTAAACCAAGAATAAATAACCAAATGGAAACCTTAAAAGTCTAAATACAGTAGCCATGAGTCTACATATCATCCTCGCTAAACCAACATATAACATCATCACCAAATTTGAAAGCATCATAACAAATATCATCAACAAGCAAATCATTACCTAAAAAACAAGGGGAAAAAGGGAATGAGCCATAAAGACTTAGTATGAAACAAGCATAACCATAAGCTCGCATGTCATGCAAGCTTAATCTATTGCAACAACCGATACATTTAATGTATATTAACCTTAAGTGTAAACAAGTAATATAAGAGTATTAATGACTCTGAAGAACCTGAAGAGCATTCGATTCTAACGATACAAAGTATACATCAAAGGTTGATGGGTATATCCAACTACTACTTTTGAAGCCAAATACGATACAAAACAATATCCAACGACATCAATGAAACAACCTCTATGGACTCTCCCAATGGGTCATTAGGATACCTTGTTCATAATCTGTCCATATCGTATAGTTCATCAAGTCCCATATCTTCAGACTACTCTAGATATGACATCCTTTTGCTCTCTAAGACCATTTAATGTTGCTCTCTCCATAACATCGATACTTTTGTTACCCTCCTGATTGAGTAACCATGCAAAAACAACACACCATATTATTTTTAAAGCCAATTTTATGTATCAATCTATTTAGACCTAACACTAGCACGCAACATGCAAGGTCATCCCATACCTATAAGCATAACCATATAAACCGAAGCAGAAAGCTGATTGGAACAAAAATTGAAAGACATTCCAAAAGAAGATAATATTAGAAAGTTCGAAAACTTTTATTTAATTGTTAGTTGTTACTTAAATCTATAGCTTAGGTCTAATTATTTGACTTAATAAGCTTTAACTTTGTAATTTATTAAGTGGCCCATTAAGCTTATAAGCCCATTTAGATTATACTAAATTAGCAAAACAAATTATCTAAGTGAATTAATTCAGTTGGTTATCTATGTTTTTTAAATTTTCAAAGCCCATTAGTTAATTATAGTCTTAGCTCATTAATTGAACCAATTCATAAGGTGATGAACTGATTAAGGGCTTGATCAAATTAGTTTAGGGATGATTTGGAATCCAATTCAACCATAGGGATTCGGATTTAACACCACTCGATTAAAGTTAATTTATTTGTTACTTGGTCAAATTAGGTTGAAAATCAGTTCAATTAAATTGATTGGAGCTCAAATTGGTTGGGTTCATAGTGAACTAGGTATAGATTGTTTTAGTCCAATGGGAAAAGCTAACCTAAACCTTATTTTATGATTAATCAATTAACGTCTCCATTTATTATTTAGTTATGCTAATTATAATATTAGATATTATTATGACATTATTAATCGCATGCTTATATATAAATTTGCTAATATTTGCAATAACACCCTTGAATGCACTAACACATACTCATGAAGATCAAAGCTAGTCTTGAATGGTGTTTGATTCAAATCTTTAAGATCAAGATGGAAAAAATGTGTTTTGATTTTATTAATTTAGATTGAAATTTTGAATTTATTGGCTTCAAATCTATTTGATTCACTACTTAGCTCAAATTGTCCAAAAGAAATGCATTTTTGTTGAATTTCTTGAGCTAAAATAATTCTTATACTTCAATATGGAAAGAACACTTTGAATTTCATGAGGAACATTTGAATACAATGATAAATAACTTGAATATTCAATAAACAACATCAATTCAATCAACTATAGATATATAGGATACTAATCAAGCATATTACTATTCTAATGAACAAGAGATCAATCATACATCTTTAAAGGCATCCAAATCTAGAAATTTCAAACAAAAACATGAATTAAAAACATCAATTTAATAGCATAAAGTGTTAGAAATTATAGCTTAATCATAACTTGATCAATACAACTCTAAATTGATTCAAACTTGATTTTACTTTGAATATATTCAATTAACTTAAGTATGAACTAGAATTCTCCATGAAAAACCCATGTCTACCATATCATTATATTAGATTAAACAAGCTATCTAGTTTTGCTCCATAACTCCAATCAATACTAGTTTACTTTATTTAGCTATACCTTACTCATTTTAACTCCAAATTTATCTAAACTTATTTCTATACTTAATTATTCAATTAACTCCATTTTAAACTCATAGTTAGCTTTTAGTTGTAAGGATTAGACAAAGAGAATTAGACAAGGTAAGTATAGGGATGACTAAATAGTATAAACTTATTATACCATGTTTAGTTTGCATAATACATAATACAAAATTTATATTAAAAAAACTAATTATTTATATTATAAAATAAATATTTTTTTGTAATATTTAATAAAAATAATATTAATTAACTCAATTTTATAACATGGAGGGGTATTTTTAAAAATGTAAAATATTTTCATTTTTTTATTCAATGAATTTTATTTTTATACCATAATGTAGATGGAACAAATTTTAGGCCTTTTATCTAGTCTATCGGCCTAAATTTTTGTTTAATTATTAAGCAAAGTTACAAACCAAACATAAGATAAATTTTTTTTATCCAATCCATTATTAGAAAAATTGCGTAACCAAAAGTTATCATAAACTTTAGATTTTTCTAAAAACATATCACGTTTACATCAAATTAACTAAAATAGCTCCAAATTTAATTAAAACACCATATTGATTCCATTTTAACTCTATCAAATCTTTCATCATAGTTCCAATCTAAATACACAAATAACATTAAATTATCATAAATTTTAATTAAATCAAACCTACTTCTCATTTGCATCAAACTCATAGTCATTACATCATAACTTATCCCTAATCATAAAACACCTATTTAGCTTGAATGAACAGATCCTCATCAAAACCCGCACTACACCTCACGACACACATATATACATATATATCCATTAAATTTCTTCAACATTCATTAATTAAACAATTAAATTATATTTATGTTGATCTTGATTTCATCTTAAAATCTCTTTAAACACCTAAATCTTCAATCAAAGCTTCTAAATACCTATTTCTAGCTTTAAACTTCTAATTGACCGATAAAACATCAAAATTAACATATGTCATCTTCATGAAACTTGTAGATTGACTCAAGATTTACACCATACTTGAATTTCAAATCAAAATATCAAAGTTACACCAACTTGCCCTCTAAAGTCCATACATGAGCCACTACTCCCAATCTTCAATGGAGTTCTTGATTTTTCAACACCTTAAATCCATTAATTACATTGAGATTTTATTAATTATATATCAAATACTTAATTTAATATAGAAATCCCTAAGTTCGTAGTATTTGCTTACCAATTAAAGTTAGGTCTCTAGGGTAAATCCTTCCTAAGTACCAAATCTTCACTTAAATCCTTGTATTCACCTCGGAAAAAGGAAGAAAATACCCACTTAGACACACTCTATAGTCATGACATACTAAGGGGGAGAGAGGTTGTTCTTTTTTTTACCTCCTTTTGATTAAAATGATACTAATTCTCTCTCCCCAAATAAATCACCTACTTATACTAGAAACTAAAATACTTAAGGTCTCTTAATTATTAAAGTACCCTTAATTTTACCCTTTACCCACTTAGCATAATAGGGGCAACCGAGTAAAATTTAACTTTATTGATGTATACGCTAGAGACTAAGGGATGTTTACTATTGAGCCTTAACTAATTAAGCCCTTCATTAAAAATCCTTAGGTAAAATAATAGTTGACTAGACTAAATCTTAAAAATACCATAATGAATTTATAAAATTTTAATTTCATTGTAGAAATTATTTACTTCAATTGAAAATATTTTTGGAAAAATTTCTATAGTATATTTTTGGGATATTTCATGAACTTAATTCATGGGCTATACTTTTGGATGTAATTCTTCTATAGGCTTCGAAACTTGATCAAATACTTTTCAAATTATCACGACCATCAAACAAAGTCTACAATCAAAATAGAACTCAAATAAGTGCTAAAACCACTTAAAATGCCAAAGAAACACATCAAAATGTTATCAAACTAACTCATAAAAATAAATATTAATGAGTGTTATCAACATTCTTAACTCACATATTCTCTTTTGTAGGTCTAATATCAAACCCAACTAAATGGACAACCTTAAGAGAACTTTCAACCATCAATACTTAGATTTTGTCTTCTTATCTTATTTTTCTTATATTTTTAGCACAAATCCAATGTTAAAGTTTCTATAAACTTATTATCCCTATTCAAATATAAACACTAATTCTAATCTATCAATTAACATCTAGGCTTATTTTTGTAATTCCATTATCTCTAATTATTCTAGGGTTTTAATTGTAATTCTTTATCATATATCTAATAAATAAACCTAAATTTTAATATAGCCAATTTCATTAAATATTTTTACTTCTAGGTTTTGATACAAATTCATTAACTTTACTTATTCTATATTTGATTATGAATGCTAAATTTCCATTATAAAATCAAATTCACAAAATCCTACTTTAATAAACTCCATTTTCATACTAATACCCAATTAATACTTATTAATAATTATAAATCCATTCTTAATGTATATTATGTCTAGGTATAATTTTATGTTGAAGAAATTACAGATTTGAATTTAGGATTTCCCTAATAATAGAGTATTGCCTCTTCTTTTCCTTCTTATCATAATAATAGAATCTTGCTAGAGTGAGATAATGATAAGAGTCAAAGTTATATTTATATAGATAGGGTTACATACAAAAACGCAACTAGTGTCTATTTCTCCTTTTTAATCTTTTATTATTTTTTGGCTTGCTTTTCCTTCTTATAACATGTGTTATGCTATTAATTTTAGCTTTTATTTGAACACTTTTTTTCTATATTATTATTATTATTAGCACATTTATTTGAAACATTTCATATAGTGTGGTAATACGATTGTTAATAGCATTTATGAAGATTGTGAAAAATAGGAGACTTAGTTTAGATTCAAAATCCTATTGAGATTATTGGTAACATTAATAGGATCATCAATTTATTTCTAATATAAGTGATTTAAATAATGAAGAATATAACTCAAATTTTGAGAGTATCAAAGATGAAACAATTTTGCGATTTTTAGTTACAAGGTTTTGAGTGCTGCATGTTTCTATAACGGGTGGGATTGTGGAAAGGGGAATATGCACTAAATTTGTTACTTCCCAATCATAAAAAAAAATCATTGGGTGTTACATATCATGTGTATGTGCATATGTTGTCTAAGTGCTAGTAAAATTTTCACATGTATAATATTTAATGATCTAAATCTTAAAGCTCCTTCTATCCTTATATAATATGGGCAAATTATACTTCACACACTTTTGCATATCTTTATCATGTCTCCATTTGTTAATATTAATTAGAAGACTAGTTGATATCACACTCATAATATTTGTGCTAAAATTTAAGAAATTTAATCTTTTCAACTAATAAATGTCCATAGTAAGTGCCAAAAGAAAAGGATGTATTATTGATCATGCTTTTATTTCTTCAAACTAATAATTGTTTATAACACTACACCATATGTAATGTAAATAATGTTACTGCTTTCTTATGAGAAAGGGAACAAATGATGTATGAGTAGGAATTTCCCTTTTTTAAATATTGACTTTTGATTCATACATGTTAACTCCTTATGGAAAGAATAAACATTCTTTAAATCAATAAAAATCTCAATTATTATGGAATTAATTTCAACTCCTTCATATTCTAATTCTCGATTAATAAAACATCTCATGCAAATAAATTTAATCTTAAATCTCCATCATCTTAATTAAATAATATAACCTCTATAATAAAGTTTTTCTATAGTTTTTATAATAGATAGGGTAACAAAATCTTAAACTTTAAACCACAATCTAAATTTGAAAAATTGAAATTTCATCACTTAATATAACTATTTATTATTATCATAAAAACCTTAGCACCTTAACAACAATAATTATTATCAAATATTTTATGATACTAATTAAGAAATTGTCACATGTGTTAATCAATCCATATTCTTACTCCTTTTTTAATTAAAAATACCAAATGGCTCCATTATGTATTTATTTGGCCATGTTCCCTATATTTAATCGAGTCAAATCATTATCCATTCCTATTTAAAAAATGGCATTTATATACTATGGATTTAAATCCTCCCATAACCCATGTTCCCTTCATTTCTAATCATTCTTTCCAAATAATGGAAAATCTAAATTTTCCTTCCTCATTCCTTCCTTCCTTTTCCATTCACTTGAATAGTGTCATGGTTTCAACATTAAACAATTCCACTAGAGCCTATTTAAAGAAATGATTTTAGAAAGTGTTTAAACAATACTAAACATTGCCATAGAATGAAATAATCTCAAAAAAATTGTAAATTATATTATACTTAAATCTAGTTTGAAGAAGATAAATAACATTGAAGTGAAGAAGATAAACAATGTTGAAGTGAAAAGCAAAAGGTATTAAAACTAAAACATACCATAGATGATAAACAACATTAAGAGAAAAAAAAAAGTATTAAAATGAAAATATATCATAAATTAGGGTTAGGCAAAAAAGGGCAAATCGTAGATCAAACCGAACCAAATCGAACAAGAAAAACGGTTTTTTTTTTTTTAATCGTTTGGTGATGATTCAGTTCAATTTTATATAAACGGTTTTGCGGTTCAGTTTAGGGAAGTAAATCAAACCAAACCATTTGGTTAAACAAAAATAATTTCATACAATTATTTTGTTATTTTTTCATCAAGTTTTTTATATCTTCTTTTTCTTTGTCTTATTTTTGGGTAAATTATTAAGATTAAATTGAGTTAATTCCATCTAAAATTTCATATTTGGGAATTTTCCTTTTTTAAATTATCAATTTTTTTTTTTATGTTTTCAAATCAAGGTCTCACCTTAGTGCTTTTTATATATCTCTCATTTCTTTTCCCATTTCTAGCATGTCTCTTTGGTTTTTTTCGTATTGCTTTTGATGGGCAGTTTTACTTCTTCTTTCTCATTGTTTATTTGTTTGAACTCTTATCCTCGTTTAATCAAATTGAGTTGTTAAGATCTTATGCAATTTTTTACTAAGTATCACTACACATGATAAATATATAAAAAATTAATTAGAAACATATTAAAGTTCAATGGAAAGGAAAACATACTATTGGAGATAAAAATATTTAATGAAAATTTGATATAAATAACTTAAACCGTGGTTCAAACTTAACTGAATTGATTTTAATTAAGTTTAAAAAAATTACGAACTAAACCATATGGTTAGATTCAATTTAAAAAAAAAAAAGAAAAAACCGAACCGTTATATTAGGTTTGATTCGGTAGCAGGGATAAACTATACTAAACCAAATCATGCCCATACCTATCATAAATGATAAAAAGAGAAAAGTTTACACCCTTCTTCATGAATTAACCTCACTGTATTGAAGTGAAGCATCGAATGGACAACAAAAAGATCTAAGAAGACATATAGCACCAGGTTCACCAATTTCTTTACTTTATCTTTTATCTCACCTTACATTTCAATATATACCAAAATGTAGCCGAGAAAATTATAAAATGTTGATAAAATAAAAAAAAGTTCACACTCATCTTAATGAATTAACCTCACTATATTCACGTGAAGCATCAAATGGATGATAGAAAAATCTAAAAATATATGTAGCACTAAGTTCACCAATTTTTTTTTACTTTATCTTCTATCTCGCCTTTCATTTCAATATACACTAAAATGTACAAATACAATACCAAAAAAATTATAAAAATATTAACTATCAAAACCCATATTTTCCATTTCAAAAAAAAAATCAAAATTACTAAAAACCCAAATCATATTTAATTAAAAAAAACCAACAAAAGAACTAAAAATTTTCATGTGATATCGTGCTCTCCATTTATTTGGGAAAAAGATGTAAAAAATTAATATCATAATGATACTAAACATCTTCCATTAGAAACAAAATAAAATAAAATAAAATTACTACAAACCCATAACATGTTTAATATCAAAATATCAAAAGAAAAGAAAAACGAACTAACTCCATCAAGTGCCTTTATATTTAAATCTTAATGATGAGCTCTTAGACTACCAGTTCTTCAAAGTTATGGATTAATGCTACCTTCTTTTATTAATTCAGTACGATTATAACAATTCTATACATTAAAATGAATAATAAAATTATAATTTTAACAACTATGAAGCCAATTACTTTATAAAAGTAGGTTAAAGTGAATCTAGGAAAGAGAACATGTTGGAAGGGAAAACAAAGAATGAGAGTTGTGAGTATCCATGGATATAGAAAAATGTTATAAAAATAAGATTTAAAATAGTGGGAACATTTTTGCTTGTTATGGTGGGAGAGAACTAATGTGTATGATTCTTTTAAAAATAATTTTCAATAAACTTTGTTAAGTGAACCAAATCATACACTATAATAGAAATAATTGGTGAAACTTGGTTGTTCTCAAGGACTAGAAATTAAGTATTAAATTACTTCAATTCTTTTCTTAACTAGGCAATCAAAATGGAATAATGAAATGACTATGAATGCGGATTAACTAAAATTTGTGGAATTAACTAATAAAAATAAAATATTAATGTCACAAGGAAGATTTCACTAACAAAGGCATGAGATCTCAACAAAGGCATCATCTGATCAATTAACATATACTTTGAAGATATATTAGCACTAATTAATTGGCTTTTAATTAGATTCACAAAGACTCACTTCTTTTTCAAGTTGATATTATCCTAATTATAGCAAAAACACTCTTTTCAAGTGGTTTATCTACAATTTTTAGTTAATTAGTAAATTCCCCTCACAAATATTACTACCTTAATTGATATCAAAAGTCATGCATATATCTATCTCATAATATTTAATATCAATTACATTAGCACGTACATCCTAAAATTAATCTAAATCACATGTATCTATAACAACAATTAAATTAATTTTAGTCTGAATTAATACAAACCATCCATTACCCTTCAAGTTTTTCAAGTTCTATTCATAAACATATCGTTGGCTGAGTAATAAAATTATGAAAAAAGGGAAGATGAAAATCACAATTAATTAAATACTAACATATAGTAAAATCATATTTAAATTATATCATCAAGCATTGTCAAAATCCCATTAAATCTAATTTAGTTTATAGTAAAAATAAAGATCATACAAAAGAATTCAAGAAACATGATAAATCTTAAAAGTAAAAACGATTAGAAAACCCAGTTATAATTATTGGAGTGTTTATTTAATTTTCAATCTAATCTTCTTTTGAATCCTTTGTGCTCTTGGCTTACCTTAAAAATTTGTCTCCATCTCCCTACGACTATAAAAAAACTAGAAGAAAAACCATATCTTCTATTTCCCTACGGCTACGTAAGCTAAAGAAAATATAAAACCTAAATTCTATGAAAAACTAAAAGAATCATCCTCTCTCCTTACATGCTACATGTGTCTATATATTTTCTTTTCTATCGAGGGCTTAGGCATCGTAGACTTCAAGTTACTTTCCAAATTTTTCCTAAGCACGTGGTGAACCTCAAACCATCATGATTTCAACTGCTATGGTGGGCTATCATTCACGTGGAATTATGGGCTTCACACGTAGAATGTGGTCTAACTATTCCTATTTTCCATATAATCTTTCCACTTAAATTGTCTTTATGTGTATTTCTCAAATCCGTACATTTTCCTTAAAAAAATAAAAATAAAAATATACACATAAGTGTAATATAAAGTTTGGATAAAATATATAATATTTATAGCTTATCAAGAACAATTTTGCAATTACACGTGCCCATGGATATTAAAAAAGATTTAAAAGCATGGTTTAAAATGGCAACTGAATTATTTAGTTGTGGCTTAATATAGATAAATAGATAATGGAATAGTTAATGAATGAAATTATTAATACAATCAATAGTAATAATGATACCATAAATATAGTAATAATTGTAAAAAATATTACATATAAAAATAACCATTTTTAAAATTATGAGAGCCTAGTTGATTAAGTATCTTAATCACTAAATTAACCAATATGAGTTATGATGTTTAGGATATTTGGAACAATTTAGTTCGAATTGAGCTAAATTTTAATATAAAGTCATAAAAGTTAGATGAAGAATACTAGTAGGATTAATTTCTCAAAATATTGTATATATAATATTTAATTTCAATAAAGTATTTTTTTACCAGATATGTTTATTAATTATCGAGAGCTCGACGCTTGAGTTCCAAAACATAATGAGCTGTTAGAGATAAATTAATTAAGTTATAAAAATAATATTTAGGGGTCAAATGACATATAACATGATTATATAGGTGTGTAGTACATACGTTCTACACCCGATATGTAAATATATTATAAAATATATCAATTAATTACTAAAATTTGTATTTAATTACTTAGTAATTATAAGAAAAATCATAGGAATTTCTAAAAAGTAACAAACCAACAGGATTCATTTTATGTAAGGCATAGAAGCAATTAGGATAGTTGTTAGTATGGATTTAGGAAGAATTTAAGCTATTTTAGATAGAGAAAATGTCATTTATCAATATAAAACTTTAGGATTTCCACCATGTCTCTCTAGATGATCAAGTAGTCCCTTAGTAAATTAGGAAAATTCCAAGAACAATAAAACAAAGTAGAAGAAAATTTTGGGAAAAATTAGAATAGGTATTATGCAAACTAAGTTAGATCCATGAACACTAGTTCAAGGAGCACCTAGGTGTGAACTACTACCACTACTTAACAATGGTGGCTACACCTAGCTTGGCCAACAACTAGGGAGTAGTTTTTGGTGGTTGGACGACCACAATTTCGATGAGTTAATTTTACATCTAATTTTACTTGAAATTGTAAAAATACTAAATTAACTTTGAAAATTATGAAAAATTTTATTTGTACATATTTTTGTATATACTTTTAAGGAAAAATATCAGATTGAAAAAATTTTAAGTGACTATAGTACTTTCTTAAGAAACTGAGTGAAATTGATTGATTTTCAAAACCAATTTGAATAACCCTATTGACGTAGTATCTAAGCCAAACTTTTTCTGGAGAATACTTATGTTACATGTGAGTGTTGTATGAAGAGTTTTCGAAAAAAAAGGATTTCCTTAATTTTTAGAGATTTTTTAGTCTTTAAATTGCATAAAAAAAAAAGCCATTTTCTTGAGGATTTAGTGTATGGAGCTTAATGAAACCCTTAGTATCAGGTTCTGAGGTTTATTTGAATCACATTCTATTGTGAATTATAATCTAGAGTTGTATGGTTTGAGTAGGAGATGAGATATGGGCAAGTTAGTGAACTTAAGTTTAAGGCATTAATAGGTAAATATGTGAATTTGAAGAATTTAGTACTATAGTGTTGCTTGGTATGGTAAACTTGAAAGATGAACATGATTGAATATGTCTATAATCTAGAATATGATGTTGGATGAGTTATTTCAAGTAAACTTGCAAAATCACCCTATTTAGACAATTCTTTAGAAGGTTATTCTGTTAGAAAAAAAATGAATTAATTATAGTTCAGAAACTTGACTCGAAAGCTACCAGATATGAAATACTTGGCTGATATAACATTTGTAAGTTAATAAGAGAACTTCTAATTAATAACGATATTTTTGTATATTTCTTCAAAGAGTTTCTAGTTAACAAAATTGTCTTCATATACTTTTATAGAGAATTCTAGAATAAAAATTGTAATAGCACTATTGATTAAATACTTATTAAGAAGGTTCCAAAATCGAATTCAAAAGCTACGATACTTAAGTATTTTAGGGTAAATTAAATCTATACAATTGAACTAGATGTAATATTGAGAGATTTAACTATAGATATAAGTTAACTGGCATCTAACTAAGGAATTTTAAGTATGATGAATTGGAGAGTAACTCAAAAAGTATTTTAAAAGCTAACTCAGAATCAAACTCAGCAACTGAATAAAAAACAGCTTATAACAAACTGTTACTAATGTCACGACCCGAAGGGGCTAGTTATGACAGTCGCCGTATATTGTATAAAGGATTGCAGATTGAATTCCCTTACAATCAACAAACCTTTTATACGATACACAAGGCTATAGCTATTACTAACTACTAAGAGTGTGCAAGCTTAAACAATATCATTTCATGATAAATAATAATATTACAAAAACATAACACATAGTCTATTTACATAAAATTTCACAAATACAGAGTTTGAAACGTGTCTAAATTCTGACTAATATAAAAATTACATATTCAAATCTATAATTAATCAAAAGTACTCTCCGTACTCATCCTGCTCCTACACTGACTCCGTGTAAAAAACTAACCTCGGGCATACGGTAGGCCGACTCCACAAAGAGGTCGGCCTGCGAAAGAAGACTACAAAGGTATAAGCTAACTAGCTTAGTGAGATAATTTCCCTCAACCATACGACAAACAAGTTGTACAACAGTTAAGTTCAGCCAAATGAATGCATGATAAATAGTATGCTAAACAAATACATGTAGGTGACCAGGTACTGCATGCAACTCAAATTTAATGCCCTCCAAAGTTAGGATTAGAGATTCATCGGTACAGTCAAATCCAGGTATCATATTAGAACTTATTTCGTAACGAAACTCCGCTTTTTGTATTTAAAACATAATGGTACATCCATTACTAACCTTATCAAAATGAGTTCTACATATGATTGTGAGTAAGTTTACGTAACCCTCACTCACCCCTAAACGAAGGCCTTTGAACTCGACCCATAGCCAGGCGGTTAGCACCTCCAACGCCTAGTCATCCTGTGGGCATGTGTAAGGTCATATCATACGTGTGCACTGTACGAAATTAATAACAATCAATAATCAACTCACGTATGGCCTCTCGCTACCTCTGTATAATGTGACTACCTAGAATTAGTTATGCAGCGCATGATTCATGCATGATTCAAGTTAACTTTTTCTAGTCGAATAAAAAGTTAAGTCATATTTATTTAGTAATCATTCCAAGTCACAAACAATCAATCTAGTGAATCTACTATGCCACAAATATTATATTATTGAAATTTAAAGTAGATTCACCATTAATAACAATTATCATGCACAAACCTAACCCAACCCCATACATATTCATTTATAAATCATAATTTATATTCACTAACTATAAGCACAAACAAATATGAAATCATTAGGAAAAACTCACTCAGCCATGGCTAACTCAGGGGTTGTAGTAATCTAGGGGCAACTTAGAGTCGATATTAAAGTCACCTGAGAATAAGGAACATTTTGTAAGTTTGGGAATTTTACAGCTAACTAGTGTTATAATTTGCAAGGTTTACTTCAATTAATTACGTGAAATTGTTGATTCGAGTTTCTTATCGAATCACGTGTAACTTTTTCGTTTTAGCTCGGATCGTTATGAACTTATAGTCCATTTTGATCGTTTTCGAGCGTATTTTCTCGTATTGAGGTCCGTTTTGGACGTTGTGACTCGTAGTTTAAATTGTGATATAAAAATATTACAAAAATGAATATTTAAGTTTAAAATATTATAAAATATTAATTTTCGCTTTTTCTTAACATATTTATGATTTAATAATTATTTAAATCATATATTTGATATTTTTATTATTTTGAGTATATTTTCCTATTTTTGAAATTTTTAACTTTATTATGATTATTATTATTTTTTTTATGTACTTCACGATTATACATATATATATTCATATACTTATAATATATTTTATAATTTACTTTATTGAAAAATCCTTAATTACGGTAATATATATATATATATATATATATACACACACATTACATATTCATGAGNCTATAGTTATTTAACAAAAATTTTTAACACTAATTATATGTATTCTAAAATAAATACATAATACATACTCTTCTGTATAATATACCTATGTACATACATGTATAGATACATAACCTTATATATACATACTTAATTAAATCTAAGTATTTATGCACATAGACATGTATTAGTTATGTTATATGTAGAAAAATAACATACAAATACTATATTTATACATGTATATACTACATAATATACATCTATAATTACAAATAATTCCTTACCTATTTCTTTTAATTTCTTTCTTCTTCTTTCCTTCCTTCTTCTTCTTCTTCTTTTCCTTCCTTCTATTTTTTACGTTGTTGCTTACAAGTTTTTTCCTCTTCTTTTCGGTTTTGTTTTTCTTTAACTTTGTAAATGTTTGTTTTCCAGATTTTATTTGCTTCCTTTTATTCTACGTGATTAGCAAATTTTGGAGAAAGAAAAATCCTATCTTAATCTACACATTTATTAAGATAAGATAATGTAATCATTTCCAAATTTTTTTCTTTTTGTAAGATCAACACTTGGCATTTCATTTTTCTCACGTGGGCTACTAGTTTAGTTTCATTTTGCTGATTTTTGGTTTCAGTTCTGCAGGACGTATAATTGAAGTGAAAATGGAAAGAAAGAAAAGAGATAAATTGGAAATGAAAAAGAAGGAAAATGAAAATTATTAATAAATATATATAATTTTTTGAATCATATAAGTTATAACAATTCTCCTCGTAAATTAATTTTCAAATTTTTGTGAAATTTTATCAATTTAATTGTACCCGTTACAATTATAATTTTTATAAGTTATTATGGTGATTTCTTAAAATTTCACACAAATAGAAAATTTAGTCAAAAATTGTATTCGACTATGATTATATCACTATTGAGTAATATTTAATTATTTTATAGATTTATGTTTATAATTTTAGGGTTTCAAGTAGTTTCGGGTTCAATTTTGGTTAATAGTGCGTAAACTAATTTTAGAATTTTAGTACGCAATTTAGGATTTCGATCAATTCCTAGGGTTTTGTTATCGGTGTTATATTTGATTTATTAAACTTTATAATTTCTTATTGTTACTAGCCTTATCGACTTATTGTATAGTTTAGGGCACTCGAAGTTGAATTAGGGTTTAACTACTGCTTTTCCTAAGGTTTACAACTAATAAGCGAGTATTTAACTAGTATATGTATATATACTCATGACCTGTAATTGACCATAGAAGCATTTCCTCTTGCTAGGTGAAGTCGTAGAGGAGGAAGTTCCTACTAACAAGTGAATTGGGATCGTACCGCTAGCCATGTAAGTGGAATTACATGTATAGGGTATAGATTTACATCCGACTATCTTTGCACATGTGATGGGAATTAGGTTATTGGACCTCTGACCCACAGCTAAGCCCGAGAACTAAAGGGGCTAGTATGATGAATCTTTCTATTTTAACCAAGCCTTATCGAAGCTAAGTACTTCTTTACCGAGTTACCTTTCATGTCGTACCGTATGACTACCCATTTTTCTGTAGTATCCCGAGTTGATGATTACTCTCCAATGCTAAGTCGACTAATTACTCAACATCTTCCTTGCCGAGAAGCCGAGAGAGAGAGTCTAAACTAACTAAGCCATCCCTACTCAAACAAGCCTATCTGTCCATACTTTTTATTTGTATCTTCTAATGACCTTGCCAATATAGCATCGCCACATGTATAGTATCATGTGTAGAATCCATTGCACCAATGATTGTTTTTCTTGTATCTTCATTTTTACTCTTTTCTATCTTATACATTATTTCCTTAGGAAATACCCCCTTTTTTTTTTCCTTTTTAGGTAGGTTACCCTAGCTTATGGGTATAAATACCCTTGTACTTGTAACTGTAACAACATTAGATCATTCTTAATACACTTTTTGAGTGCTTTTTCTTCCTTACGTAAATACTATTTATTTACTCTCGACATCACTCTTATCATTTTCCTTAAGCAAGGTTAAGTGACAAATAACCTCACCAGACCAATTCATACGTCATCTTGAATTGTGCCGTAAGTCATTGGAAGTTCCATTGGTGCATCATATCCTCTATAGCTATTCGTAGGTTTTCCTTACCATTTCATTCTTTATTTTTACCCTTTCACACCTTTCCCCATTAATACTTTTCGAGCTTTCTGCAAGCTCAAACCCATCCAGCGACCGGCCTTGTTTGTCCTTTGTTACGGTTCATAATATCTTGGTATCAGAGCGGAGGTTTTGTATGAACTGTAGTAGTTCTTCTTGAAGTTCTGTTATACTCTGTTTTACGTGTGTAAAATAGAGCAAGTTGCTATATTCATTTGATTGCTGTATTGTTAACTGTTAACTTTCCAAGTGTTTGTTTAAGTTTTGAATCTGTAAGGAAAAATAACATACCCAAGTATGAATGTTGGTACTGGTGATGACAGTGGAGTTGTCTACCACGGACGACAATCTTAGGGAACTCCTAGAAGCACTGACAAGAGACTTGATGAGGTAGCTTACCTTTTAGTAGATCTAACCCAAGCTGTTCATGTGCTGTCTTGCTAACCTACTAAGGCTGTACAAAACACTCCATAAGCTATTCAACCTATTAGAGGTCAAAACCCAACTTGACCCGTTCGAGGTGGAGGAGTTGGCAAATGAGTAAGGCAAAGGATAAACCTGAGAGAGCTTAATGAAGAGGAAGAAGAGTATTTTGAAGAGGAGCATATGCGAATCCCCAGAGCATCCGACCATATGAAGCTTCAGATTTTGGGTTTCAATGGGTTTAAGAATGTTGATGAATATTTGGAGTAAGAAGAGAAGGTAAAGAATGTGTTTGATTACTATCAATATGAAGATTATGAGAAAGTGAGAACTGCTACTGTTGAGTTCTTTGGATATGCCACCATATAGTGGAAGAATTTTCAAGCCATGAGAAGACGAGAGGGGTACTGAGAGATTAATACTTGGTTCAAGATGAAGAGAGTGCTCAAAAACAAATTAGTGCCGAAAACATACCTCCAAGATACTTTCACTCAGCTTCAGGAGTTGAGATAAAGAGGCCAAATTGTTGATGAATATGTTCAAGAATTTCAAATGCTTATTATGCGTTACGAAGTGGAGGAACAACCAGCTTGAAACAATCTCAAGGTTCATTACTGGGTTGAAAAGAGACATTCGAGATGTTGTGGAGCTCTAACGATTCGATACAATGGATGAGGTTGTTAGGATAGCCCAAAGAGTAGAAAGGCAAAGAAGAAGCTAAGTACTAGCATGGTTGCCAACAAGCCGATTAGGACAAGCTAATTACTAAGCTTAGTCAAGTATAGAGTCAAGCAAAAAGGTTGATGTTCGAATCAATATTACTGGATTCCGACTCACTATACTTGCTGGAGTATTCGCAATTTATTTTTTTATATATAGTTTAAGTAAATCATGAGCCAACCTTCATGTTGGTCAGGTGACTACTAGAAATGAAGGAGCGAGGTGAGTTATCCTAGGAGGTCAAGGAGTTATTAGATGAATTTACCGACCTGTTCCCAGAACAGTTATCTGAGGGGTTGCCCTCAACTTAAGGCATAAAGCATTGCATTGACCTAATACCCAACGCTATACTGCCAAATTAGCCAGCTTATTGGATGAATCTCGAGCAAGCTTCTAAACGCCAACGTTAAGTCAATGAGTTGTTGAAGAGAAGCTATGTAAGAGAGAGTCTTAGTCGTTGTGCTGTACCTGCACTTCTAGTGTTGAAGAAGGATGGAACCTGGTGGATATATGTAAACAACTGAGCCGTGAACAAGATTACAATCAAATACAAGTATTCGATCCCGTGGCTAGAAGACATGTTAGATGAACTAAATGGAGCCAACATTTTCAGTAAGATTGATCTTAAATCTGGTTACCATCAAATCCGCATGAGACCAAGCGACGAATGGAAGACTACGTTCAAGACTTGACATAGACTTTTCGAATGGATGGTTATGCCCTTTGGCTTGTCGAATGCCTCGAGCACTTTCATGTGACTCATAAACCATGTGCTAAGACATCTCATAGGGAAGTATGTCGTGGTGTACTTTAACGACATCCTTGTCTACAATACTGACATGTCAAGTCATTGTGAACATCTTAGAGTAGTCCTAAATATCTTTTGTGCCAAGAGATTATTCAATAATTTAAAGAAATGTTGCTTTTGCTAGGAGGAAGTGGAATTCTTGGGCTATGTAGTCAGTAGAGGAGGCTTGCGAGTCAATGATGAAAAGATCCAAGCAATTGTTAAGTAGCTAACTCCTACTACTTATGCTAACAAGAGAAGTTTCTACGGATTGGCTTCGTTTTACAAAAGGTTTATAAGGAATTTCAGCACCATCATCGTACCACTTACTAAGCTAATAAAGAAGAACACTAAGTTTTGATGGGGAGAAAGGGAAGAGAGAAGTTTTTCCAAGATAAAAGAAAGGTTAACCTCTGCCCTAGTGTTAGTACTACTTGACTTTGATAAAAATTTTTAACTAGAATGTGACGTATCGGGTATTGGAATAGGCACTATCCTGATACAGGAAGGCTAACCAATTGCCTTCTACAACGAGAAGCTTCGACGACTGCAGCTAAATTACTCTATGTATGATAAGGAACTTTTAGCATTGATTCGAGCAATGCAAGTATGGCAACATTATTTATTGCTGAGAAAACTCGTCATATATATTGATCATAAATTGCTGAGGTACCTCCGAAGTCAGACCAAGTTGTCAAAGTGACAAGTGAGATGAGTTGAATTCCTTGAAATATTCAATTTTGTAACTAAGTACAAGTAGGAAAAGAGCAACATAGTTGCCAATGCTCTTTCGAAGAGACATGCGCTTTTATCAGAACTGTAGATCAAGCTATCTAGGTTTACAAGTATCAAAAAACAGTACTCTGAGGATCCGTACTTTAGACCCATAATTTTGTGATGCGTCAACAGGAAAACAGTAGAAGAGTATCATGTAGAGGATGGCTACTTATTCCGAGGTGGAAAATTATGCATGCTGATCTGTTCATTAAGGGAGCTACTAATTAGGGAAGCCCACAGTGGAGGTGTCTCTAGACATTTTGGGGGAAGAAGGGCTGTGCACTAATAAATGGCCAATTCTTTTAGTCGAGAATGAGAAAAGATGTGCACCAAGTTGTCTACCATGTGCAAAAAGGCCAAGTGCCAAGTCGAGAAAGGGAAAGCAATGTCCCTACCTGTTCCGATGAGGCCGTGGACTGAATTGAGCATAAACTTTGTTCTCGGACTACCACGAACTGCCCGAGGTAAAAATTCTATAATGGTCATCGTAGATTGGTTCAATAAGATGGCACACTTTGTACCCTGTTGTAAGACTAATAATGCTTCGGTCATTGCTTCTCTTTTCTTGTAGGAGATTATGTAGATACATGGTGTGTTAAGAAGTGTAGTCTCTGATAGAAACCCAAAGTTCTTGAGCCGTTTCTAGAGAACCTTGTGGCATTGGCTATGAACTAAATTACTCTTCAGTACCTCATGTCACCCCCAAACTGACGGCTAAATAAAGGTGGTTAATCGTACTTTGGGGTCACTGCTCCAAGCTGTAATAGGCAAGAACTTGGCTGATTGGAACGTCTGCCTGCCATTGGTCAAGTTTGCCTATAACCAAACAAGGCATGACACCACTAAGCAAACTCTCTTCAAGGTAGTTTATGGGTTCAATCTCGAGTTACCCCTAAACTACGCCCTTATACCAATACTCACATAAGAGGACCCTAACGTAATAGTTAGAGCATAATCCCTTCAACACATCTATAATAGGATTACTCAATACATCGACCAAGCTGCCAGAAGAATGTGAGAAAAGACCGATGAACTGCCGACCGGTGGTCCCATTACTCGTGCATGGCTTCGAGGACTGCATTCCTTCACCCGAAGAATTCTCTCTTGGTAACCTGTTGATGACAGGAAAGTTTAAACCGAAGGAAGGTGGCTAAATTCCTTGAGATCCCTACATTATCATTTTATGATCTATGCTCTTGGTAGTGATGATGTTAACTATTGTTGGTGAATTTTGGGATTAAGGAAAATTTTGCAAAAGAGAATGAAATGCTTGGTACCGGGGCCAGTCCGGTGTAGTCACTCTGATGCCTAAGTTAGTGGGGTGACTTTGTATAGAAAGTATGCAAGTGAAGTGTTCGAGAGATCTTACGGAGTTTTCTTTCCTATACTTATAGTTAGCTGTAATGTTTAAGGCAGTTTTTGAAATAACTGTTAAGACACGTAGAAGTTTCTTAATTTGACATCTTTCCTGATATCTAGGGAGAGTAGATGGTTATGTAATATAACCGTACTTATGATAATTATCCATACCATAGGCTTGAATTTAAACTGGGAATGGATTTAGGATACTTAACATAAATGCTGTATGTCATCTTTCTAGAGGTATGTCGAGAGATTCAACATATTTGGCATATTGGCAACCGAATGAACGAGTATGTCAGATGAACGAAAACCAACTATCAACATTTGCCCCTCAACTCCCATGTTCGAGTAGTCAACAAAGGGAGTGACATATATATATTGCATAGAGGTTGAGTGGAGGACTGATTCTTTAAACTGATGCCGAGCAAGATAGGAAGTAGGACAGATCACATCCCAGTCAAAAGGTCACCGTTTCTAAACTCCCACCTATTCGAGAAACTAAGAAATTCGAGGCATGATATCTATCACTTAGGTCATCATTTTGCTGCAAGCTTAATAACTATCAGAAAGTTGTCAGCCATCAGATTTCTATCACGAAACACGTATCAACAATCCATGCCATTACCAAATCAGTGCATCATTACTGTTAAAAGCAGACTTGCAGTTATAAGGACGAATCATCCATATATAAGGTACTATTCATAATTAGATTTCATTTCTTTGGTTGCATCTTAAACTTTCATTAGCTTTCTCATCTTCAAATTCACATTCTTCGACTTATGTTATTTCATTTTGTACAACCATTCAAGTATGGTTCACCAAGTTGCTCATCAACTTGTTCTATCCAATTCCGAAGCAATGGAAACTAAGGCCACTTTCCCCCTCCCCAAATAAGGAGCGAAGCGGCATGTTCTTCGGGCAGTTCGACTGATAGTATGGAGGTAAGCTAGGATAAACTTGCTTGGATTAACGAGCTTCCCATGGATAATTATCTTAAGGATAAGGAAGGGAGGTCTTGAGCAAGATATCTGTACAACACAATAGCCTACTTTTAGGACTCTCTTGATGGTACTGCTAGTTTTGTTGATAGAGGTCTTGTCACAAAATACAACTAGTATTAGCGAGATCTTCCTAGGACATGGAACTTAAGGAGGTTGAGAGATGGGGAGAGAGTATGTTTCCTAAGGGAGTGCAAGTTCCACATATACCTGAAATATCTGGATTTTGGGCTATGCTTCCCTTTCTCAACTTTTGTTCGGGGCTTCTTCAACTACTTCAAATTCGTACTGAGTATGTTCTCACCCAACACATATCGACTTCTGGTGGCTTTTGAGATAGTTCGTGAAGAAGTTGAGGTCAAAACTACGCCTCAACTGTTTAAGTTTTTCTTTACTATTCAGAGGTAACCTGATGGATGGTGCTTCGCCGCTGCAAGGTATGGGCGTAAGTTCATGGATGGGTTAAAATCCAAGATCTATAAGTGGCATGACAAATTCATATTAATAGTGTCTGATGAAGACTTAGACTTACAGACCCAATGGACTGAGCTGATCTGTACAAAAGAATAGATCTGACGCTAAATAATGCAGCAATAGCGAAGAAAATTCAAGAAAGGAGGAAGAACAAAATGTTCTTTTAGGACACTAAGAAGATTATATTGCGATATGAAAATGGAGACATAATCTTTTTTGAAAAAGAAGGTATGCTAATGAGTTATCACCGTATCGAATATAGCCACAAAGAAAGCCGTTGCTCGATACAGAAAATGTAAGTTCATCTTTCTCCCATCTTTATATTAATTCCTTTACTCATATCACAGATATGGGTGCTGGTGAGGTGAATCCTACTAAGCTACTCGCTCAGGCCAAAGCCAAGAAACCCAAGGCTAACAAAAGGGCGACTACCTCAACAAATATCATTCGACCTGCTATTGCAAAGAAGGCCATAAAAGAGGCTATAGTGAAGAAGGTGCCTATATAGAAGATCTCTCATCCTATTGAGAGGGTAAAGGAGAATGAGAAAACACTACCGATTAAGGTTGTTTATTCTAAAGAGCCTTCGATCGAGATTATTCAAACTTCTGTCAAACTGAGGGATGGCAAGCGTCGAGAGACATGTTATGCCCCGAAGAGGTAAAGTCGTAACAGTCCTGTCATACAAACCATTCTAAGATAGAAGTTAGCCTTACAACCGCTATCCTAGACCTGATTTACAAAAGGCATCCACGACTAACCTACTTTGAAGTAAACAGTTCGTAATTTAAATAAGTCATTTACCTAAGAAAGTAAGAAAATATATATATATACTAGAATTCAGTTATTACAATTAACGTTTACAGCGTTTCACTGTAATCTATTCCCCAGTTAATACATTATTCAGAAATGAAAAATTCAAAAATAAGAGCTTAGACCCTAAAAATATATGTTTGTTCTTCAAATGTTTTTCCTCACTCCCTAAGATCCAGTAGTTGCTAGCTTCGAGGTAGTTGTAACCCACTTCTTAGCTAGCACCTATAACGACATCTATAGGGATGTGAGCATCCATAACTCAAATAAGTTAGGATAAAGACTTAAAATTATACTACAAACACAAACAAGGTTATCAACTAAATTATTAGGTGCAATGCATGTTCAAGCAAATGCCATCGCATGACATTGTCCGGTCCGTCATGAGATTAGAGACATTGTGCCTGCTTTAATTCAGGTTGAAGAGTTTTCATTAATGTAACAACTTACGACCAAACCTAAACTTGTGCAATGGAGACACTACTCCTCCCGTGACTACCTTTGAACCATTGAATTCACTCTTGCCGCGACCTCCTCACCTGTCACTTAGTTCGACTAAGGATGAAGAATGGACCCATTATGCTATCTAATGCCATCCCTTTTGAAAGGGTTGGTATCTAGCCAGAGAATCCTAAGTTTCTCCTAATGGGTTACTATGTAAGTTCGGTTTATGGTTACAAGTCATATATTTGTTAAGTCTAATTTAAGGTGATCAACCATCTCATACAATACAAGCCAAAACAATAAATAGAATCATAGCATCACTCATAATCAAGTACATGTATATAGCCAACTATTTAACAAGCACAACTAAGTATAACCTTAAGCCTCTAAAATACAGCAACGTATTAATCCCAACTTACCTCGACTCCTCGCTTGCTCACTCAAGGTAGGACTCGTTCAGTCCATTGCTAATGGTCCCTATAATACTAACGTTGTCTTAGTTTTCATATAATTGTTATAGATTAGTTTTACCATATAACACTTATTTTTATCTTTGGTTTAAGGTTTAATATGCCCAATTATCTAGGTTCTTAAGTTTTTTACTATTATTCTTGACTCGGCTAAGTTCGGGTTTAGTTATCCGCATTGATATCTAAATTAAGCTCTAGTTTAGTTTCTAAGTACTAGTTTAGTTTCTAAGTACAATTTTATACACAAACTCTAGAAACTTGTTTCAACCCATAATGTGAAATTAATCATATTACTTCCAGATATTCTAAAGACCATAATTATCTCTAGTCAGTATTTTATTCTACCCGATACACTTAAATCCTTATTAGTATATCAAATTTACTTTTGATGTGAGAAATTTTTACATTCTTCATATAATTACCTAAATTTAAGTTTTCCATCAGATTTATTATATATTCCTATTATTTATATAATATCAATTTTTTATTCTAATATCTTCTATTTATTATACTTCCAATAATTGCATATTATGTGTTATCACCTATTACATACATAATATACATCTAATATTTCTATTACTCTAATTACCATCTCCCAACATCAATTAATATTTCAAAATATCTAAATTCATCTCAAATCAGATTTTACACCTAATTACTCTAATTTACAAATTAACTTAAAATTTACTATTTTTCCCTATTACTTATTTACTACGTAATTACTCTATTAATTACATCTAACATCCTAAATCCTACAAGTATCATACTTCATCAGATTTTAACATCCTAAAACATATAATTATGTACTAAATCAGTAATTAACCATTTAATTACTTAATTAGCCCAAAATCACCCATGTTAGGCTTAAAAATTATCTAAAAATTTCAAAAATTAATTTTTGAAAAAGGGCTTCATGGCACTATTCTATATCACCTAAGTAGTCTACACAAAAATTTTGGGCTCAAACTATACTTCTAAGATCATTTATTTCTAATTCGAACAAAGCTTGGGTTTGCATGGTTTCTTATGAATAGTATATTTCTAAACACAAAATCATTAAAATAAATTTTTTCCCTAAATCTAAATACTTAAAAACCTCATAATACCAAATTTCATAATTTTCTAAGAATACTTAATATTTTTACAAAATTAAACAAAATCGGGTTGAAAATCGGACTTACCTATATAGGTAGCTCCAACCAACGCTGGCTGCTGTGGCCTTGTCAGCTGGTCTGAGCGCTACCATTATCGTATGGTGGTAGTGGTCGTCTACTCCCAGGTGCTCATCTAGTGTTGGTTTCCTTCTAAGGCCTTAATTGCACAGATTTGAGTAATTTTTTTGTAATTAATCTAAACACTCATTATTTCGATTCTTTATATTTTTCTCACTCTCCAAACTGACCAAATGAGCTTCTGAAATTTTCTTGCTATTTATAAAGGTGTTAGAGAATTATTGTGCATTAATTAGACAAGACAATTGTCTTATCTCTTCTTTATTTCACTTTTTATTTGTTGCATTTTAATTGGTTGATTTTGTTTCTTCAATTCCAGATTGCCATGACCACTTTTGGAGTTTTTCTCATTTTTTTTATTTTTCTTGATTTTTCCTTAATTATTTATGAATTTTCTTTAATTATTTAACATTATTTTAGCTTATTTCATGTGTTTTAAGTAATTACGCGTATTTCTACCTACATGTAAATTCATATATAGTGTAAATAAATACTCATAAATATTATTTAAGTTATTTTATGATTTTTAGTATGCATATAATTTATCTCTAGCGATTCGTTAGTTATCAGAATGCATTTTACGCATTTTCGATAAATAACGAATAATATACTTAAAATTTGAAAATTTTATATTCTTTTATTTTATTACTTATTTTCTTAAATTCGAACTTACAAGATTGTTTTTATTAATATTTCTAACTTTATTTGATAATTTAGGTTCGATTGAATCCTTTAACCAATTATCCTAAATTTTATGAGCCAAACTCGAGTAATTGATTGCGGGGCTTACAAGACACATCTCGGCGAGGAGAATGAAAATGCCATTGCCACAAAAGGCTCATTGCTGGCAATTACGACGACTCTAAGTGATGACAAAAGATTAGAGAAGGAACTCATCGACCAACCACCTACCAAGAAGTCTAAAGGCTTAGATGAAAAGGCGAAGGAAGCAATGTGTTCTCAAGCTTTCGGCATTAGTAACATCGAATTCGTCCCCAACAAAGAGGTCGACGAGTACTTTGTCCCTTACTAGAGCTACCAAATTTTGGACATCAACTCGGCCTTAGGAGACAGGACGAAATCTTTAGCTTTAATGGAAGGGATCATTCTTTTGAAAGATAAAGATATCGCCAAGAAGGATGTCGACAGGGTCGACAGTTGCAATAAGGCCTATATTGCGGCCAAATTGTATAATGTGAGTATTTATAATCATTGCTTTTAATTATCGAATTTGTTTGGGTAACTAACATATTTCCTTTTCTAAATGAGCAGCTACATTCTAATGGCTTTGGATGAGGCCAACAAAGAGGCAAAGAAGGTGTAGACACCTAATTTTTTCCTTCTTTATTTGTTTATTTCATTTTTATTTTTCTTTCTTTTCTTAGTAGGCCTTAAATTAGAAAAAGTTCAAAAAATAGGGAATTAAAAGAAAACCCAAAAAAATTAAGAAATTTAGAAAAAATAAGGATCATAGAAAAATACAAAAAAAATTGTCAATAATAAGAAAAAGCACAAAAAATAAGAAATTTCAAAAACAAAACCCTAAAAAGATAAAAAGTTAGAAAAAAAAAAGTTTTTAAAATTTAGAAATTTAAAAAATTACAAAAGAAATTAGAAAAATTCAATTCAATTAAAAGATTTTAGAAAATAACATGTTATTAGAATATATTTTAATTTTGGTTTAGAAATTGGGCCATTGAACTTGAGTTTTAATTTAAATCTAGCTCTAGCTAACCGAGTCCATACGTGCTTTACACATATGGATAAGGCACAGGCCAACAACCTAACGGTTAAGCATATGAACATAACATTAGCATTGAGCATAAGGTCTTGGGTTCTAAACTTGGCAGAGGTAAGGAGGCCTTTTTCTTATTTTTTATTTTCAATTACATCAAGGACTGCCACGTATAAGGATTTGATTACGCCACGTATCCTAACACGTAGCATCCTTAGATTTAATGGCCTGTTAACATGGCGTTACGTAGCATACCACCTCAGCTGCTACATATCATGAATGATACGTAGTACACCGAGATTAGCTGGCACGGTTGATGTGGTGCCACGTCAGCCCACTTTTCCCTCCTCTTCTTTCCTTTTCCTCTCTTTCCCTTCTCTTTCCCCCTCCTTCCTTCATTTTCCCCAGATTTCCAGCACCTTCCTCTATGGACCGCCCACTTCAACACAATTTTTGGAACCTTTCTTGTTGCAATTTCACTAAATTAATGGCAAAATTGCAGAATAAACATAGCTTATTATGAATCGGTACAAAAAATATGTCTAAATATAGTCAAAGGAGCATTCAATTTGAGCTCCAAAAATCGGAAAAAAGTTATTTTTTAAGGCATTCTTCATTCATCCGATCTGATCTTTCCATGTTTTCGAGGAACAATTCGAGTATAAAATGGTGTTGAGGGAGCTCATAAAAACACAGACAATTGCACATAACCTCGCACAACCACTTGAAACAACCTCTCTCTCAATCTCGCAAACTTTCTCTCTCAAACCCACTCTCTTTCTCTTCACTCCAACTCGAGCTAGACCACCACTCTAGGGAGGCTACTCGTGGCTTAAGCTCTCTAACCCAGCTACTCTCAACCTCCATAGTGACTCCCAACCGCACCACCAAGCGACCACCATCGAAACCTTAACCGCCCTACCCCCTCTCGTCGAACCACCACTTTCGACCCTCTTAAACCCAAACTAAACCACGGTTGAATTCCTTACGACTTAGAACCCTACACCACACTTCCTCTTCAACTCTAGCAACTCCCGACGACACCACCCAAACACCACCGCCAACTACCGCACTCGAACACCAACCAAACTACCCCTAAACCCCGTGACACTCTTTCTACCCCCCTATTCCCAATTCAAAACTCACAAAAAATTGCTTACCCCCTCAATTTGGCCACCATAACAGTTGGAATCGACCCCAATCTACCGCTGTATTAAGGATAGTAGAATCCGACATGACTCGATCCACATGTCTAACCTGACCAGAGATCCGAAGACCTAACCCGCGCTCTTTACCTTGGTCCGAACCCTTGTTTTGTTTTCTTTCAGTTTCTTTTTTTTTTTTTATTTTGTTTGTCTAGTTTTTGTTTAATTTATTTATATATTGTTGATTTTGTTTTTTTTTTCTTTTTTTTATTTATTTACTTCCAAATGTAAATGTAAAAGAGAAAAAAAGAAAAAGAAAAAGAAGAAAAGAAAAAAAAAATGAAAGAAGAAAAAGGAAAAAAAAAAACAGTAAGTTTGTTTTATTTTATTATTTTAATAAAAATATAATTAATAAATTAAGTGATAAAAATAAATAAAATAAGATTAATCACTTAGAAAAATTGATTTTCTAAAATGTAAATGAAAATAAATATACCTCTTTCCAAATTAGGACTATTTTAGAGTTTCTAAAAATTAAAAAACCGATTAGGACGTTTTATGAATTTTCTTAAACAAATCAAAATGGATTAAAACGTAAACTCGATTGTTTTTAAATTAAAATAAATCTAACCTACTAAAATTTTTATTAAAGAATTACGTACGTCTAATCCCAAATAGTAAGTACGTAGGCACTTACGAGACGACAATAAAAAAAGAAAAACTAATTTTCCTTTTTTCTTTAGTTTAGATTATTTCATTTGTCTAATTAGAATAGAAATTGAGTTCCATCTTATGAAATAAAAAAAGTGATTTTTAAAGATTAAAATTCATTTTGGAAATTCAATCGTACTCATAAGGGTTTAAAAGTCCTAACCCCTAGATCTAGATTCTTTAGTTTTCAAAAAGCCATATTTATAAATTGGTTTTTTAATTGATAAACCGGTAACTAAGATATAACCAATCCACCCAATTGGTTATAACTTAACCCATTTTCCCAACTTCGGTCAAGTGGCAACTCCAAATCTTTTTAAATTAAAAAAAATGGTTTTCTTTAAACCCTAGTTAAGGATCAATATTAAACGAGTTGGGTTTAGTATTGATCGGTTTAAAGAAGACCCAATTTTATTAAAAGAACCGAGAGGGTGAAAAACCAGGCTCGACAGAAGGTAATATCTTCAGTTGCATCTGTTTGTCATACATAATCATTCTTGATTGTATTAAATGAATTTGCTATAGAAATTTGAGGATGCATCCAATGCATCAAAGGCCCAAATTGCGGCTGTGAGAATGCGAGGATTAGGGCTGAGATAAAGGCGAGAAAGCTTCAGGAAAAACTTGCTGTTGAGAAATTGCTACATGACCTCGCCATCGATGAAATCTCTAGCCTAAAGGTTAAAATGGAAGAATAGTACAATAAGTTTGAAGGCCTAAAAGAGGAGCTACAGAAGAAGAAAGCAAAGTGCTAAGGCTTAGGTTAAACTATTTGCATAATGAGCAATAATGAAGATAAGCTCAGGATGTAGATAAAGGAGTTGGAGACCAACAACTCGAACTTATAGAGCTGTGTGGCCGAGTTGAAGGAGACTATGAAGAGGGGACTATCAATTGAAGAGACTCTCGATATAGTCACTCTCAGTTAGCAATACGAGAGGCTTCTCTAAAAGAAGTTGTTGGAGGGGGTTCAAGCAACATGAGAAGAAGTCTTGAAGCTTCATCTTGATTATGATCTCTCCTATTTTGACTTTGCTGACGTTGATGACAAAGTTAGTAGTGTCGATGAAGATGAAGGCGACGAAACAGGTGTCGAGAGTATGAATCAAGGTGACAATGAAGCTCATGTCGAGGAAGTTGCCTGCTTTTAGACCCCAGTTGTCGAGGAAGCCTTAGGTATTGATTTAAAAATCACTTCTATTGAATCTAAGGATAGGCTATAAGACTTTTATTGTATTGGCACATTGCATTTTCGTGTAATTATCAATTGAAATATATTTAAGGCAATGCCAAGTGCTTATGACACTTGTTGAGCAAAAATAGTTGATAGATCTCCAATACGTTTAATTTTACGTATTGTAATTTCATGACGTATATGGTATACGTATGTTGCTTTATGCTCTTATTGGTCAGTATGTTTTATTTCACATGCTAGTTGTTACTTAGCATGTTTTATTTCACATGCTATTTGTTTCTTGGCATGTTTTATTTCACACGCTATTTGTTTTTCGGCATGTTTTATTTCACACGCTATTTGTTTTTCGGCATGTTTTATTTCACATACCTAACTATCTTTCAGCATGTTTTATTTCACATGCCCAACTATCTCTCGACATGTTTTATTTTACACGCCCATCATTTTATACTGTCCGTTAACCATTTGAGGCGTAGACTAGCCGCATTACTCAACTATAAGGTTAATTTGTATAGCTCATTAACCGCATTCAACTAGAACCTAAGTTAGTTCGTTTGTCATGCAGCCTAAAACTCATTAATTTGGCAATCATGACGAAAACAAACATAATGAGATTTCAAATATAATTCTCATGAATAAGTAATGCTGTTTTACAAACATGTTGGCTATCACCAATGAGTGAAGATAGAAATCATCCGATAGATTAATTGAAATAAAATTTTAGATTCTCAGCGTTCCATGCTTGAGGGATGATTAATCCATCTAACCTTTCTAGTTGATTAGCCCCCTCACCAACAACTTCCCAGATCTTGACAATATCCTCTTAACTTGCACTAAGCTTTCCTTAAGTCGCTCACGCTCTAGCGACTTCCATTTTATGGCAAACCAAATCTCAAGATTGGAAAACCTTATGCTTCACTTTCTGATTGTAGTACCGTGTTGCTTTATGCTAGTATGCCTGACCTTAGCTCTTGCAATGTCTAGAATTTCCTCAATAGTGTCCAGATTTGCTATCAGTCTAACATAATTAAGCATAACATCAAAATTATGCATCCGTAGATTAGGCAAGTCCAGCTTAATCAATAACACATCTTTCATACTGTATCCTAACTTAAATGGTATCTCTCCCATTGCAATTCTGTGAGTGGTTCTATATCCTTATAATACGTTTGGCAATTTGTTTACCTATCTCTACCTAATTTAATCTACCTTCCTTCTTAAGTCGTGTAATATGATCTTATTAACAGCTTCGACTTGTCCATTCATCGGAGGGTGGGCTACAAATGTATAAATGAGGCGAATGCCATGCTTCTTGAAAATGCCTGGAACTTATTATTGTCAAACTGCAAGCCATTATCTGTGATTATCGTATGAAGAACTCAAAATCTTGATATGATGGAACCGGAGACAAATGCTTCTACCTTTTGCTCGATGATCTTCACTATTGCCTCAGTCTTAGCCCATTTGGTAAAATAATCCATGGCGACAATGATGAATTGTTGCTGGGAGGTAGATTTCAGAAAGGGTCTAAGGATGTCTAACCTCCACTAAGCGAAACCCTAAGGGCTGGTCAAACTACATAACTTGGTGGCTAGCGCGTTACTCAATAAGTCATGCTTCTAACATTAAGGATAGTGTCAGACAACGTTCTTTGCATCTTCTCTCATAGTCAACTAATAATAGCTGAGTTGTAGAACTCGAATGTATAGTGTTTGCGCCTTTACGTAGTTATTGCATATGCTACCATATAGTTTAGATAACACCCTCTAGGCATCTCTTAGGGAAAGGCATCGAAGGTAAGGTTGAGATGTGCCACACTTATACAGTTGACTATCAATTAGCATGTAGTTTGTAGCTTGGTAAGCCAATCTTGGTACCTCTTTTTTGTTGTCAAAGAGAGTACCATCTTTTAGATAATTTACCAGGGAATCCATCCACAATTCTTCTCTCAGGTAAGGAGCTAACTCACAACTCTGTGAGAAACAGGATAAGCTTTTCTACGGAAAAAACTCGATGAAAAGTTTCTCACTCAACTTAGGGAATGCCATATTAGCCAACTTCGACAACTTATTAGCAGCAATATTCTTGCTTCTCAGAATTTTATGAATGGAGAAAGATAGGAATTCTTCTATGAGCATTTGTACCACCAATAGGTACTTGCTCGTCTCTTCTTCTCTTGCCACGTAACTTCTAGTGACCTGATTTACCACTAGTTGGGAATCAAAGAACACTTCGAGTTTCTCGGCACCAATTTCTTTTGCTAGTTTTAATCCAGTAACTAGAGATTCGTACTCTGCTTCATTGTTACTGGTTAGGAATCTAAATTTCAAAGCGTAATGAACTTTGACACTAAGGGCCTTGAAGAACTCGGCTTGTACCACTTCCTTTTTATGTTGAAGAATCATCGACATAAAGAAACTAGATCGGTTTCTTAGCAATCTCCACACAGTCCTCTTTAGTGAATTCGGCTATAAAATCCGCTAATACATAAGCCTTTGGTGCCATTCTAGGTTTATATTGTACACCATGGGCACTAAGTTTTAAGGCATATTTCATCATCCTCCCTACGGATTCAGGCCGCTACAATGCTTACCGTAATGGTTGATTGGTAAGGATAAAAATTTTGTGAGCTTCAAAGTGCAACTTCAACTTTCTTGCTGAGAGGACCATTGTTAATACAAATTTTTCAATCTTAATGTACCGAAGCTCTAGCTCCTGTAGAACATGACTCACGTAATAAACGGGGTAATGCTCTTTGCAGTCAATTCGACCCAATATAGAGGAAAGTGTTCAACAGCTGACTAATAGATACAAGTATAAATTTTCTCCAAGAATGGGTGTTGAGAGTATAGGGGGTGATGCAAGAAATTCCTTGAGCTCACTGAAAGCTCTTTTGCAATCGTCGGTCCAATTGAATTCCATTGGATTCTTCAAAATTTTAAAGAATTCTATGCACCTATTTGCACTTCTTGACACAAATCTGTTGGGGGTAGCAATTCACCCAGTAAGTTCTTATACCTGTTTGACTATACGAGGTGATTTCATATTCCTTATGGCTATAATCTTTCACGAATTAGCCTCGATGCTATATCGTGTAACTATATACCCGAGAAATTTCCCTGATGTTGTGCCAAAGACATACTTCTGTGGGTTAAGTTTCATGCTAATCTTCTCAATGTGGCAAACATCTCCTCCAGATCAGCGAGATGCTAATCTTCCTTCATGCTCCTTACAATCATGTCGTCTACATATACATCAACATTCCTATGGATCCAAGATTTAAACATCTTTGTTACTAATCTCTAGTATGTGACACTAGTGTTCTTCAGCCCAAAGGTTATCACTGTATAACAATACGTTCCAAAATTGGCAACGAAAGATGTGTGGACTTCATCTACCTTATCCATCTTGATTTGATTGTAACTAGAGAAAGAATTCATAAGAGAAAGCAATGCATGTCTTACGGTTATGTCTACCATCTGATTGATTTTTTGTAGTAGGAAACAATCCTTAGGACAAGCCCTGTTGAGATTCGTGAAGTCTATGCACATTCGCCATTTGCCATTAGACTTCTTGATTAGCACACAATTTGCTAGCCAAGTTGGATAAAGCTCTTCCCGGATGAATCCTACCTTCAATAATTTCTAGACCTCTTCTTCTATCGCAGCTTGTCTCTTTGGTGTAAAATGTCTCTTTTTCTTGTGGACTACCTTCACATTCGGGTCAATCTAGAGCTTGTGTACCATAACATCTCTTGGAACACCCAGCATGTCCGAAGGTAACCATGCAAACACATCAGCATTGGCTTGTAGGAAGTTAATTCGACTTTGCTGGACATCTGTTAACAAGGGTTTTCCTATCCTTGTTGTCTTCCTAAGATCATTTCCCAAAGGAATTTCCTTTATATCATTCTCTATGCCGACTGACTTGTCTTATAGACAGGTTTCAACTTAAAATACTTCCTCTCATCTCAAGGCCCTTATATATAAGGATCATGCCAATTGTTGAGCCCTTCTACACACACCAACTCCTGTAGGAGTAGGAAACTTGGCCTTAAGATATGCCGTTGAAGGGACAATGCCAAATAAATGTTGGCATAACCGTCCTATTATCACGTTGTAAGAGGACCAACATTTGACGACGAGAAAGTCCACTTTGTTCTTCGCAACATGCTTGTCATCACTGATCTGTATCGACAAAGAGATAACTCTAGTTACTTGGATGGGTTGATTATTGAAGGCATAAAGATCATACTTGTAAAACTACAGTTGCGCTTTGATCTTAGGCCTCATTTGATCAAAAGTATGCTAAAAAATGATATTGGCCGAACTTTCCGTGTCAACAAGAATTTTCTTGACTTCAAAGTTGGTGACTCTCGCATTGATGACAAGTGCATCATCGTACGACCTCTAGATACCCTCAAAATCTTCTTCTCTGAAAGATATTGTATTGTCAATCTTGACCTTTTTTCCATGAATATTGCAAACGTAATTCTTGGCGTTAATCAACTTTTAAGAACTCGATTGACAATACAAGTTGATTAACGCTAAGAATGTCATCCTTTTGTTGGGTGCTCTACTAGGATTAATGTCCCTTACATCTTTCATAACCATTGTTGGTCGAATGTCATCCTTTTGTTCCTCTCGTCTCCTCTAAGACGGTCTTTTAATTCTTTTGACATCATGCGTTAGAAATTTTTGCAGGTGCTCACATTGTATTTCATCTTCAATTACATTCTTAAGTTAAATGCATTAATCTGTATTGTGACCCTTATCACGGTGGAAATCACAATACTTGTTCAAATTTCTTCTTGAGGGATTCCCTCACATTCTTTTCGGCCACTGGAGGACACCACTCTCCTCACATACCTCCATCAAAATATCTGAGATTGGACGATTAACAAGTGTATAAGATGACAATGTCAAGATTCTCAGTCTCTTCCTCTTGGCATCTGAACTGTGGCGATTGTCTGTACCAAGTCTATTCTTCACACTTATAAGCTTGTCATTCTTTCCATCTCCTTTGCTCTGATCAGCTTCTCATTGTACCTTTATGTTGTCTTCCTATCGGATGTATGAGGTGGCTCTAGCCTTAAACTCAATGAAAGTTTTTGGCTTGTTCTTTACGAGAGACTTGAAAAAGTCTCTATGAAGCCTGACTGTGTCGATTACAACATTAAGGGCCACACTCATGTCCAACTCTAAGATTTGGACTGTCTCAGCCATAAATTTAGCCAAATAGTCCTTGATTAACTCATCAGACTTTTGTTTAATGGTGTTAAGGATTGAGGAGTCCTTAATATGAAGTTTACTCATAAGGAAGTGTTGAAGGAACACTTTTGCTAGTTCATCAAAACAAGAAATGGTATTTGGTTTCAAATGTTTGAACCATGTGCTAGTTGTATTCCTCAATGTTGAAGGAAAAGCTTGATAGGCCACTGCATCACTCAAGTTATGCAACTTGGCCAACATACGGTAATACTCCAAGTGGTCTTCAGGATTCTTTATTCCATCGTAAGTCTCAAACTGTGGTAACTTTATGTGCCAAGGTATTACTTCCTCTAAAATTTGTAGAACAAAGGGACTCTTTTTAATTTGGAACTGTTTGCTTGGTGTAGCAGGGGTGTTGACATGCGAAGGACCCATATGGTGCACCTACTACAGTTGTTTACCTTTGTCATTCCTTTTGAAACTAGGAGTCGAAGGTCCTATCATATTCTTGGCTTACTTTTTTTTGCAACTCCGGTGAATAAATGGAATCATCGCTTTTTTTAGTATCGTGATTGTTTTGGTCTTTGTTTTGGGTTAGATTTGGGTGAATATTACTATGGAGGAGGTTAAGGACTTGCTCATGTTTTTTGTTTAATTCTTAGTTTTCTTTGGCTAAGTCAAGGCAAAGTTGCTCGAGCTTAGTCAATTGCTGTTCATCAGTACGACTACTCCTTCCTTCAGGGTATTGGGAGGTAATACTGGCACCTGCATTCTTAGATACTCTTGTCTTAGCCATGTGGGTATGTTTAGGAAAAAACAAACGACGCCAAATGTTGTTGGTGAATTTTGGGATCAAGGAAAATCCTATAAAGGAGAATGAAATGCTTGGTACCGAGGCCAGTCTGATGCAGCCACTCCGATGCTAAGTTAGTGGGGTGACTTTTTATAGAAAGTATGTGAGTGAAGTGTTCGAGAGATATTACGAAGTTTTCTATCCCATATTTATAGCTGGCTATAATATTTAAGGAAGTTGTCAGAATAGCTGTTAAGACACATGTAAACTTCTTAATTTGACATCTTTTTTTTTTATGTAAGGAGAATAGGCAATTATGTAATATAATCGTGCTTATGATAATTGTTCGCACTATGGGCTTGAATTCAAACCAGGAATGGATTTAGGATACTCGGCATAAATGTCGTATATCATCTTTCCTCAGGTATGTTGAGAGATTCAACATATTTGGCTTATCAATGCCTAAATGAACGAGTATGATAAATTAGCGAAAATTGACTATCAATACCGACCATTCCCTTGCCGAAGACCCTATGTTGAGTAATCTAACCAGTGACTGTCGAGAGGTTCTTGCCGAGTAACGAGAGACTCACTTATCAACTAAGTAGTTTTCTTTCGACATGTTACCATCTCTTTCGTCCTGGCTCCTTTATTGTTGCAACATCTTAATCCCTCTCGCCTACTGTGCTTAGAAAATATTCGTACAGGACCAATGTTGCATCGCCACTTGTCTACCTTGTCTAGCATTATACTACTTTTTTATTTTTGTCTTTTGTCCTTTTTACCCTTTTTCGTATGTACTAGAAATCCCCTTTTTGTACATACTTTCTTGTAATTTCTTTATTTGTAATGTTGCTCTAAGAACTTATTATAAGTAGTCCCTTTCTTTTGTAAGCCAGATATAACTTACATTTTTAATATTAAATATTATATTCTTATGAGATAACCCTCTTTAAGTCCATCTTTCATACACTCTTATCTAATCTTATCGAATAGCTCAAGATTAGTGGCAGGTTGACCTTGACATCAACTTGTATGTCATATTAAGTAAGGTATCAAGTCGTGTAACTTGTATGTCATATTAAGTGAGGTATCAAGTCGTGTTGTGTTCATTGGTGAATCACATCCTCCGAATAGCTTCACGTTGACTACTATTGCTCGTTTGTGGACCATTTCCCTCTAATTTTCTTTGATATTCCGGAGGACTCATTTTAGTCAGATTTGCCACAATAAGCATTAATGATAACTAAGCTCCTAGACACACCATATAATTTCCTAGTATCAGACCTTGAGGTTGAGACCAAGAGCTGTGTAGTGATAGTCTGCTATCAATATATTTATGTGTGTACTAAAAGCATTTAAATGAAGTGTCTTTACAGAAGCTTTGTGTTGGGAATGTTGAACCCTAGTGTATAAGGAGAGATTAACGATGTCAAGAGTAATGCTCATGGTCATAGTTAAGTTACCTAATAAACACCACATACTATTGATGAGCATATATAAGATCTTGCTACTATTGTGGCCAACTTGGCTGTCTTAGTAAACAGGGTCTTAGAGATTGAACCACGTAAGAGAGTGGCTAAGCAAGGTTGAGAACTGAGAGATAGGCTGAGGAAGTAGATGAACGAACAAGCGAGCTCCAAAAGCCTTTCTAGTGAACCAAGCACCACTGTGACGTGCCGATAGAGTCATGAGGAGAAGGTTAAAGTTGGACGAAGTGAAAGAGTATGAAGAAGAAGAAGACCAGTATGTTGAGACTGATGAGCATGAGTTTAGAGCGCCAAGAGGTAATTAACATCTTAAGGTACAGATTTCGAGCTTCAATAGTTCTGGTAATGCTGATGACTACCTAGATTGGGAAGAGAAGATTGAAAAGATATTCAACTTCTATGATTATGAAGATGCTGTCTGCATTAGAGTTGTCGCGTTAGAATTTTCTAGATATGCTGCAATGTGGTGGAAGAAGCTACAAAATGTTTGCTTGAGGACCCGACGCAAGGTCCAAACATAGAATGAGATGAAGAGAGTTCTGAGAAGTATGTTCATTCTTGAACACTACAAACAAGACACTTTTCGACGACTCTAAGACTTGAGGCAAGGCAATAGATCCATAGATGACTATTTCTGAGAGTTTCAGTTGCTCATGATACGATGTGATGTCGACAAGCCTGAGACGTGAACTATAGCATGGTTCATCTCTAGACTATGAGCTGAGATTGGTAACACCGTAGAGTTACAAAGCCTTGCAACTATGGATGAAACCATTCGTATGGCCCAAAGAGTTGAAAGGCAACAACAGAACCAAGTAAGTCGAATGCCGAGTAGCCGAACACTAATACCGAATGAGAGCAGCCTGCCGAGTCGACCAATGAATGATAGAGTTTCAAACAGTTTTGAGGTAGAACACCAAAGTGACATGCCAAGCCGACCAAACGAAGGTCGAGGTAAGAGCAAGATCAAGGAACCTGAGATCTAAAGAGACCAAGGTTAGAGTTCAGGGAGGAAAACCTGAGAAATCAAATATTTTAAATGCCTTGGCTATGGATACGTGGCTAGTCAATGTCTGAATCGCTAAGTCATGACCATAAAGGGAGACAAGCCCCAGTTTAAAGTAGAAAGTGCAAGTGAAGGAGGGGAAGAAGTGGCAGCCGATCAGATGTTGGAAGAATTTAGGGAAGATCTTGATGCCGAGATACCTCTTGAAGGCATAGCCGAGTATTGCTTTGTAGTTCAATGATCTCTCAGTACTTTTGTGGCTAACGAAAATGAGCAAAGAGAGAACTTCTTCCATACGAATTACTGGGTGAATGGTAAGCTATGCACCGTGATCACTAATGGAGGGAGTGTACCAACGTCATTGCGCAAGAAGTAGTTAAGGCTATGAAATTGCCAACCCTTCTACACTCCAAGCCATATAAGATTCACTAGCTAAACGAGAAAGGAGGACTACATGTTTCTGAGCAAGTTAGAGTGTCGATTATCATTGGTGATAGGTATAAGGATAAGGTGCTATGTAATGTCCTTCCCATGTGTGTATCTCATATATTACTTGGTCAACCATGGCTATTTGATTTGAGAGTATTACACGATGGGTATATAACCATCTACATGTTTCAAAGGGATGGGAAGAAAATTATATTGACACCTATGAGTCCTCAAGAAGTACAAGAAGCCTAGGAAAAGGTTGGTAGATCTATGCAGCGAAAGTCCTTGGTGATTTCCCGAGCTTAGTTTGCACAAGAAGTCAAAGTTGAGGACTATGTGCTCATTTTAGTTAAGAGATTCTTAGAGGTTAAAGAGGCTGTGAACTTACCTACTGAAGTGTGGTAGCTATTTTAAGAATTTGCTGAGCTCCTCCTTGACGAGATGTTGAAAGGTTTACCTCTCTTAAGAGGAATTGAGCATTGCATTGACCTCCAACCAAGGGCTGCCTTACCAAACCAACCTACTTATAGGCTCAATTTAGAGCAGGTAGCTAAACTGAAGAAGCAGGTGGATGAGTTGCTAAATCGCGGATATGTCCGTGAGAGTATGAGTCCTTGTGCTGTATTCATTGTACTCGTATCGAAAAAGGATGGAACATTGCGATTGTACATTGACAACCAAGCTATCAATAAGATCACTATCAAATACCGATACCCGATCCTATGGCTTGATGATATGCTTGATGAGTTACATAGCGCCTGCATCTTTTCTAAGATTGACCTGAAGAGTGACTACCACCAGATACAGATGAGACCTAAGGATGACTAGAAGATGGCCTTCAAGATAAGGGATGGTTTGTTCAAATGGTTGGTGATGCTATTCAAACTAACTAATGCACCAAGTACATTTATGCGACTAATGAATCATGCACTAAGATTGTTGATCAGCAAATGCATTGTAGTTTATTTTTATGGTATTCTGGTCTACAGTGTCGACCTCTTCAAACGTGTTGAACATTTGAGATTGGTGTTTAACATACTCCGTGCCTAGAAATTATTTAGCAACTTGAAGAAATGTACGTTTTGTCAAAGCGAGGTTGTATTCCTCGAATATGTCGTTTTAGGGAGTGGAGTTCGAGTTGATGAGGAAAAAGTTAGAGCTATTAATGAGTGGCCTACACTGACTAGTGTTGCTAAAGTTAGGAGCTTCCATGGCCTAGCCTTATTCTATCATAGATTTATCCGAAACTTTAGCTCTATAACTACGCCGTTGACTAAATTGACTAAGAATAATGTTGAGTTTAAATGGACAAAAAAGGCTTCGAGGAATTTTGAATATGTGAAGTCTAAGTTGATGTTTGCTCCAGTACTCACCCTACTAGATTTCGAAAAGGTTTTTTAGGTTAAATGTGGTACGTCTGGTGTAGGCATTGGTGCTGTCCTTATGTAGAAGTGCTGACCCATTGCCTACTTCAACGAAAAACTTCAAGGTACTACCCTAAATTACTCAGCCTATGACAAGGTATTTTATGTCCTTATCTGTATACTCTAGAACTGGTAGCATTATCTATTATTAAGAGAATTCATCATCTATTCAAATCATGAATCTCTTAAGCATCTTCACGGGCAACATAGGCTTTTTCGACGTCACACCAAATGGGTTGAATTCTTGGAAACTTTTTACTACGTCATCAGATATAAGAAGGGAAGCACCAACACAATGGCTGATGCACTTTCTCGCTGTCATACCCTCACTACAACGTTACAAGCTAAGGTGCTTGGATTCGGTATTTTACTTGATTAGTATGAGCATGACCTACATTTTGGACCCTTAGTAACTAAGTGTAGTATTAGAGGAGCTACGGAAGGGTTTTACTTGAGTGAGGGGTTCTTGATGAAGGGCAAGCAGATTTGCGTGCCAAGTGGTTCTGCAAAGGAGCTACTAGTTTGAGAGGCTCATGTCGAGGGTCTAGCCAGCCATTTTAGAGAAAAGAGGACGATTTAGATATTGAAGGAGCACTTTTACTAGCCTAGAATGATGAAGAATGTGCACCAAATACTTGAGAGGTGTAAGGTGTGTAAGTATGCAAAAAGGAGGAGAGAGCCCTATAAAGAATATATACCCCTACTAATTCCTGAGCAGTCATGGACCAATCTAAGCATGGATTTCATGCTAGATTTTCCCCATATGCCGAGAAGATAGGATTCGATCATGGTGGTGGTCAATTGGTTCAGCAAGATGGGCCACTTCATTCCTTGCTACAGAGCTAATGATGCTTTATTCGTCACTAACCTCTTCTTGCAGGAAATTATGTGACTACATGGAGTGCCGAGAAGTATTGTGTTTGACCGTGATTCGAAATTTATGAGCTTCTTTTGGAAGATCCTATGGAGGAAACTCGACACTAAGCTCCTGTTCAGTATCTCTTGTTACCCCTAAACAAACAACCAAACTGAAGTAGTTAATAGAACCGTCGGTAATCTCCCGCACGCCACTATTGGAAAGAACTCTCGTGACTAGGATTTATGCCTACCCATCATTGAGTTTGCTTACAATCGCAAAACTCATAGCTTAACTGAAACATCACCATTTAAGATTGTTTATGGACTTAACCCAAACCTACCCTTGGATTTAACTAACAGTTCAACTACACAAAGGGAAAGTCAATCTAGCCTACAGCATGCCGAAGAGTTCCAAAGGTTACATCAGAAGATTGCTAAGAAATTGGCCAAAATTGTAGCCCAACAGAAGGAAGTAGGAAACTATGGAATGAGGTGAGTCGTTTATACCCTTAGGGACCTTATCTGGGTCCATCTCAGCAAGGAACACTTTCCTAATAGAAGGACCAACAAACTATCTCTCAAAACGGATGAAACCTACAGGATCTTGAGGCACATTAATGATAACGCCTATGAGATTGAGCTACCCAAAGGTTTTGGCGTATTTACCTCCTTCAACGTCGCCGATTTGACTCCCTCTATGCCTGATGATAATGAATTGAGGGAAAATCTTTAACAACCCTGGGGAACTGATGAACGGCTGACCAGCGGTCCCATTACTCGTGCATGACTCCGAGGACTGCAATCCCTTATGTGAAGAATTCTCTCTTGACAACTTATTGATGACAAGAAAGTTTACACTGAAGGAAGGTAGTTAAACTCCTTGAGCTCCCCGCATTATCATACTATGATCTATGTTCTCGGTAATGATGATGTCGACCATTCCCTAGTCGAGGACCCTATGCTGAGTAATCCGACCAGCTGCTATTGAGAGGTTTTTGCCAAGTAATGAAAGACTCACTTATCAGTTGAGTAATTTTCTCTCGGTATACTACCATCTCTCTCGTCCTGGCCCCTTTATTGCTACAATATCTTGATCCCTCTCACTTACTGTGCTTAGAGAATATTCGTACGGGACTAATGTTGCATCGCCACCTATCTACCTCGTTTGACATTGTACCACTTTTTCATTTTTGTCTTTTATCCTTTTTACCCTATTTCGTATGTACTAGGAATCCCTTTTTTGTATATACTTTCTTATAATTTCTTTATTTGTAATGTTGTCTTAGGAACTTACTATAAATAGTCCCTTCCTCTTGTAAGCTCAATATATAAATTACATTTTTAATATTGAATGTTCTATTCTTGTGAGATAACCCTCTCCAAGGCCATCTTTTATACACTCTTATCTAATCTTGCCAAGTAGCTCAAGATTAGTGGTGGGTGGACCTTGACATCAACTTATGTATCATATCAAGTGAGGTGTCAAGTCATGTTGTCTTCGTTGGTAAGTCACATCCTCCGAACAGCTTCACATTAGCTACTCTTGTTTGTTTGTGAACCATTTCTCTTTAATTTTCTTTAATATTCTGGAGGACCCATTTTAGTCAAATTTGTCACGGTAAGCCCTAGTGATCACTAAGTTCTTAGGCATACCAAAGACTAAGGGTAGAACTAAACGATTTTTGTTGGGAGACTTCGTATGGTTACACCTCAACAAAGAGTGGTTCTTGAATAAGAGGAGGAACAATTTATCTACAAGAGCTAAAAGACCCTTCAGAATCCTCTAGAAAATCAATGATAATGCCTAGAGGTTAAAATTGCCCAAGGACTATGGGGTTTCTAACGCTTTTAACATTGTTGTCCTCAGTCTATATCACCCTGATAAGGAATTGAATGAACACTATTCGAATTTGATCCTAAATCCAAAACAACCTGGAGGGAATGATGAGAATCAAGCTACTAGCTCTCTAACTCGTAGCTAAACCCAAGGATTAGAGGGGCTGGCACGATGAATCTTTCTATTCTAACCAACCTTTGCCGAAGCCAATTCCTTATCGAGTCACCCTTCATGCCGTACCGTATGACCGCCCATTTTTCTATAGTATGTCGAGTTGATGATTACTTTCCAACGCCGAGCTGACTAATTACTCGGCATATTCCCTACTGAGAAGCCAAGAGAGAGAGTCCAACTTGATTAAGCCATCCCTACTTGGACAAGCTTATCTGTCCATACTTTTTGCCCGTATCTTCTAACGATCTCGCCAATGTAGCATCGCTACGTGTACAATATCATGTGCAGAATCCATTGTACTATTGATTATTTTTCTTGTATATTTATTTTTACCCTTTTATATCTTGTACATTACTTTCTTAGGAAATATCCTTTTTGTCTTTTCCTTTTTAGGTAAGTTGCCTTAACTTATGTGTATAAATACCTTTATACTTATAACTGTGACAATATCAAATTATTCTTAATACACACTTTGAGTACTTTTTCTTCTTTGTGTAAACACTGTTTGTTTACTCTTGGCATTACTCTTATCCTTTCTCTTAAGTAAGGTTAGGTAGCGAGTAACCTCACCGGACTAATTCGTACATAATATCAAATTGTGCTGTAAATCTTCAAAAGTTCCATTGGTGCGTCATATTTTCTAGAGCTGTTCGTGGGTTTTGCTTACCGTTTTATTCTTCATTTTTACTCTTTCGTACTTTTCTCCATTAATCTTTTTCGAGCTTTTTGTAAGCTCAGACCCATCCAACGATCGACCTTTTCTGTTCTTGGTTACGGTTCACAACAACATAAGTGTGGTGTTTGTTTGAATGATGCTTGGAATTATTATGTAAAGAACTTGACTTATACTTGCTTAGTGAATTGTGAATATTTTAGTTCGTGAATGGAGTAATTGTTTGAATATTATCTAGATTTGCGATGGTGAGTACTTAGTGATGCTGTATTTTGTATAATATTGGTAATGTTTTATGTAATGAACTCTAGACTTAGTTGTGAGTAAAACATATGAAGATTTATGCTATAATGTGGATTCAAATTCGAAGCTATTCTAAAAGAAAATTTAGAGATAGAAAGAATATGATAAGCCTTATTGATATACTTGATGATGATTTAGAATTGGTTGATGCATTCACGGCATGGTACAAAAAGGACTTACAGGTCAATTTTATTAAAACTTATGGTTTTGTTAGGATAAGTTTACAAAGCTGGGTTTTATATATATAGTTTTGCATTGACCAAAACTTCAACCACACTCCGTAGATTTTTGTTAAGCTGAGATGTTTTGCTAAGTTCTCGGATATATTCTCTAAATGCCTGGATTTATACTTAACCAAACCGAATGAGTTATTAGGCTAGCTAAGATATTAGTACCAATGCATGTCACGTGCATTAACATGGAATACAATTTGCATTATCTTATTTATCGTGGGGATAATAACTAAATGTGAGACTTATGTACTTGTATTATGTGTTTTGGTGTATTGTTGCTTGTTTTCCACTCTCACTCAACTCAATAGTAGCTGAGAGGATAAGCTTTCTTTTATCATCAGGTTATGATGCAACTTTTTTGGGCATTACTAGCAGTAAGGGTAGACTTTTGGAGAGTGCTAGATAGAGTCAGCTATTTAGAAAGAGAAAGTATCATTGAACAAGTACAATAAAGACCTAGAAGTTTAACTATAGTATAGTGTTCAAGTTTTTAAGGTTTGTAAATGATGTAAATATTTGTAACCAAAAGCTTATAGTTGAAATCTTTTAATCACCAAATATATAATGAAGTGTTATTTTGTTAGAATTGAACTTATATTTAACAAGTTTACTTGTGTAATAGGGCATCTTGTATTATGTCGGGATGTGATAAAAATAATGGACATTTATAATCTTAATGAAATATTATAATTGCATAAATTAATGTAACATTTCATATAACAAATGTAGAAGTATTAATATTTTCATGGACAATTTGGGTAAATTAAAAAAAAAAAGACACTAAACCTATCTCTTTATCTTTAATAATATAGATGTCATATGGTTGGGTTGCTATAATTGGTCAATTACATGTAATAGGTATGCTGATTGATTAACACATGGAGAGATGTTGTTAGGAAGAGATGTAGGAGGAAGAACGGGCAAACTCGGTATCTTAAATGTGTAAGTTATTTGATCTTCTCTGGAGTGATTTGAGTAGAGTCCTAGTGTTTATCTCAAGCTTGCCAATGTTTTAAATAAATTAAATGAGAAGAAAAACCTCCTATTTATAAAGTTTGAAGGTCAATCTTATCTATTAAATGACTTTAAAATGAATGAATAAAATTGAGGCTTGTTATTGAAACTTATTTTCTCTTTTAATCTTCATGGGCTTACATATTGACTTATAGCTTATACTAATTAAAAGAAGTCCATTTTCTCTTTAAATAAGTCTAAAACATACTTAAGCCTTTTTAAGACCCAATAAAGCCAAATGAAATCTAAATAGGCTTAGAAAGACCATTTCTAAGTCTCATTTCACGGGCGAGTTAATTGAATAAGGCCAAGAGTGGAAAATCCAATCTAATAACCTCCATTGTGAGCCTACCAAGTTAAATATCTTTAAAACATCCCTAATTAGGTCGATTTTCCAAACTTTATCACTTGCTCAAGATATTGGCTTATGGCATTAAATTGGGTTAAAGACCTAATTACCGAAATGACCTTTTATAGATATATATCAACTTTTGATTTGTCTAAAATAATTAATTTAATAAATAATGATGTTAAATATATTTAATTAAATAGTATAATTAAAATTGTAGAGTATTACAAGAAAAGAAATAAGTTTTCTTGGACTCCGTGAGGTTAACGATTTGCATGACTTTCAACTCAATGGTTGCTCTTATTTATTTATTTATTTTCTTTTTTCCCCTTTTGGGATTATGGGTGGTCATTCACTACATCGATGGGTTGTATGGCTTACCACATAAAAATAGTATTAGTTGAGTAAGCCTTTGTTTTGGTAATATTTTAATTATTTTATTTAATGAAATATATTTAAAATAATATTATTTATCAATTTAATTATTATGAAGTTATAAGAAGTTGATAGGTATAGATAAGATATAGGTAAGAGAGGTAAAAAAAAAAAAACGAAAGCTAATGTATGTAAAACAAAATAAAAGATGGATATGATACATATATAAAATGTAACTTATCATCAATATTAAAGGATGAGACTAACTCTAATCACAAGGATACAACCCTTGTGATCTAACCCTATAAGGGAGTTGTAAAGACAGGAACGACAACGAACCATTGTTTTAACCAATAGTTATGACTCGCAATTAGAAATTTTTAGTTAGAAAGGGAATGAATCAAGGTAAGGAAAAGAATAATCGTTGAGAGCTAGTTACTTATCAATCTATTATGATTATTCCTAAAAAGATAATAAAAACACAAGGTTGCTGCAAATAGGACTAGCAATTTGGGACTCAACTCACTAAACTTGGACACTACACGACATGATTTAAATAGTTTTAGGTACGGAAAAAATAAATATGAGACACAAACGGGTTAGACCCATTTAAATACGTTTATATACGTATTTGAGTTTAGGTTTAAGTTTTAAACTTATTTACGAACCTATTTATTAAATAGGTCTTATAAGCAAGTCTTAAGTTTGACCCATAAACCCATTTATTAAGAAAAAAAAAATTGGACACTCACTTAAGTAAAAAGACCAATAACAAAATGTTAAATGTGCATAATACATGCAGTGAAAATGAAACCCTAACACATCCAATCCTAGATCCCCTATATCTCATACTCTCTCATCTTTATTCATCTTCCTCATAAATCTTTCCTAATGGCTAATCCCTTGTAACTATAGTTGATAGACCCTTTTAGCTCTTAGTGTCACTTATCTCTTGGCCAAAGTAAAGCTAATAGTTCTCTCGGCCCTTACCCTTTCTAATTGTCTTGTCTTTGTCATCGCTAAAGAGAAATTTTTTTTCTTTTCAACTTGAGACATCAGTTTGAAATTAAGATCTATGGTTCATTTTCTATAGAACTCTTATTACTTTGTTGTTATTCAATGTATAGAGTACTTCTCTAGTTTATTTATGGAGTTAAGTTGCCATTAAACAAAATCAAAATCCTTTATAAAGGAAAAAAAAAAGAAAAAAAAGTGGTACACTTAGTTCAAAAGAAAATTTTTTTTATCTATATTTATTAATCATAGAATATATCGAAATTGAATAGTAATATTATTCTTTAGATGAAATTGGGATGATTACATTATTTAGTCATAAATACTCATCTTTATTTACCAATATATTATTTTTCCTTTTTAATGTATAAACTATCTCTATCCTATGTGATATAGAAGAAGGTTACATATATACTAAAGAAAGCCATTAGTATTAATGATTGAGTCTTTAACTTCTCAAGTGAAAGGAAAATATGCTATGTAATTCGCATACCACCAAATTTGAATTAGAGTTGTACTTAGATGAGGAGGGGCATACAATGGATTAATTGAATGTATCGAGTTATTGGAAAATCAATCAGTTTTGATATCTTCAAGTTATAAGAATGTCACGTGATGTCTTAAGCATATCAATATCTACAGTAGCTTCATAATCCGCATTTAGCACCGGAGGCTGCATCCTTAATCAACATCATAGCTCACTGAAGCCAAATACTGAGAAGGTCTTTTATGTATAAAGGATTGGCTTTATAGGAAAGAAGGTAGTAAATATAGATTATTTGCTAAAATTTTAATATAATATATTTTATCGATATGTTTCTTTTTTATTTATAGGTTATTTGGCAGTCTCCCTTGAAGATCTAATGGAGATTATTGTAAATTTAGAAATTAACCCTACTAATAGCATCTTGTCAAGCCATGGTTTTACTTGATTAAGTAATATTATGCAGTTTAAATTTTGGGAGTTCTTATAATTTGATAAGATTATTTTTTTGAAAATTTTATTTGGGTTATAATTTTATATTAAGTGTAAGCTCCCAAAATTGAGTTTAGGACAACCGAGCCTAAATTTAGAGCTTTTAGGGAAACTTATTCAATTGAGCCTAAACTTTACGACTAAAATAAAAAAGTTAGTCGAGCTGATACAGTGAAGTTAGATTTTAGAAATAATAAGCCAAAATCCCAATTTTGCCCTTAGAAATAGGAATATTTAATATAGCACTAAAATATTTAGAACTCCTAAAATTAAGCTCAAATTACGACGAGAACTTAGAGATAAGTTAATTGAGCTATAAAATGAGATAATATAGTATAATTTACTATATAAAAATATACGTATTTTTATGAGTATATCCAGTATAAATAATAATTATACCCTTAAATTATCCTTAAATTACGTAATTATATATATATATATATATATATTGCATTGAATTCATGAAATTTATTAAGAGAATATATCCTAAAAATCAAAGATATATTAAAAACATAATTATATGAGTATAGTTAATTCTTACGCATGATATATACATAGGATATATATCCGTATATTAATAAATAATTAAATCTTAATAAAATATACCTAAAATGTCAAAAATAAAAGCAAATGTCACCCAATTAAGTCAAATTGCAACTAGGAAATCATGGCATGTTGTAAGACTTGATAATTGATGAATCAAAAGTTGATTCACTAGGAAGGAGCCACCTTCTACTTGCAATTAATGGAGGAAAAAGCAAGNACCATTTTAGATTAAACTCTAATGTTTTCGTAATTATTACGAAAACTGAATTTAGGTCTTTTATGTAAATAGGATCTTTTAGTACAAAAATGGTTGACGATTCGAGTTAACAGTAGCGAACGTTTAAACAAGTAAGTTGGGATTATGGCTTCGCCGCTTGTTTAGATACTGTTTAAAGTATCCGGAGACTCAAGAATACTTATGGCTGTATTTATAGTTAGTTGATTGTATGTATATTGTGTGTGTGGATGATACACAGTTGTGACATGAGTTCAACTCTTTGGTGTGCTGTTCTGCATGTTTGCATTGATTCTGTATTATGTGAACTTATTGGTTACTCCTAATTAAAACTAACATTTCTTCAACTAAAATGAAATTGGATATGTATAACACTCATTAGGGGAAACGATTAAGAGTGTTAGGCCAAATATCGACTTTCTTCAATGATGATAGTTGAAATGGTCGTTTCCTTATCCTTAGTCGAACTAAGTGATAGGCAAGGAGGTTGCGGTAAGGTTGGAGGCCGTAGTTTAAAGGTGGTCATGGGAGGAAGGTGTTTTCCATTGCATAAACTCAGGTTTGGTCTAACTTGAGTCGCGATGAAACTTCTCAATTCAGGTTGGAGCGGATGTAATTTCTCTAACCTCACAATGGATTAGATAATATTGTATGATGTTTTATTTGATTGATTACATTGCATTTTATCATAATTATTAACCTTATTTATGTTTGTACAGTACTCTTTTGACTCCGTCCTACTTACTGAGAGAGTTGTACTTACATTCCTATAGATTTTTTTGCAGATATTGAGTGAGATTATGATGTCCGATACTACCGTTCCCAGGTTAGTGTATTGCTATTTAGGAAAGTGAGGATCGAGGAATCAACTAAACTTGGGATTTTGATTTTGTTTATAAGGAAACTAATTGGGAATTCCGTAGGAGCTCACTAGTTTTTTAACTTATTGTATATAGACTGTAAAATCTGTGGTTTTTAATAAACTTTAATTATAAAGTTTACTTTTAGACGTAAAACATTTGTGCAAATACTATTGTGGTATTAAACAATAGGTTGTATAGAACAGGTATTTTATAAAATTCTATTATAGGTTTGGTTTTTAATAGGTGTTAGAACAAACGTTTCAAGTTGGTTGAGTTGTGTACACTTTATGTGAACTGTATCTATGTTAGCAGTTGTGAGATTAGTTTTTATCTTAGGTTAGTTTATATGGCAAAACTATTATGATTCTTCCTATTCGGGACGTGACATTAAGTATTAAAACGAAAACCTTATAACATTTGTATTTATAGAATTTAAATATTGTTATTATTTATATTCCTTTTGCATTTGCAAATATTTTATAAACTTTTATATAATTTTTTAATTGATAAATGAGTTCAACTTGGACATGAGATATGTTTATTATAAGAGTTAAATTATGGGTTTAGATTTTTAAACATAATTAATAAGTAGGTTAAGATGTGAATTAAGATTTTTTGGATATAAATCCATTTAAATATGAATATAAAATATAAAACATAATATGATAAGACGAATTACTACTCCTAATTGCACATACACGTAATTCACGTAATTCACAACACGAATGTGTTGTACATAACATATGTTGGAGTGTGAAAATGAAGACGCCGTGCACCAAGGATCCCAAAATGATTACGTAACCTCTCCACCATATATTGACAGATATTTCATGTTTGCCTTTTATATGTGCTTGTTTTAATTATTTTTTTTAGTTTACCTAGAGAAGTCTGTCACGTCACGTTACGTTATTTCAATTTGTTGTATTTTTTACTTTTCTTTTTTTTTTTTCCTTCATTTCTGTTCATTTTGGGTCCAAAACCTAAATATACATATCTTAAGTTTGACCCCTGGCCATGAGAAGACTGGAGAAACAAAAAAAACAGGAAAAAGAAAAAAATTAAAAGTTAAAACTGACATTAGTTAACTGAAGATAATTGGAAAAGAAAAAAATGAAAAACCAAAAGGAATGCGGGGAATAAAGCAAGGATAAAGAGGATAAATAGGGTGATAGAGGGATTCGGATCGGTCGAGACACCGCTAACTCAATCTCACCCTCAACCACACCGACTTGCAGGTGTCTGCGTGCAGGTCTAATCCTTCTAATATTGTCTTTGGGGGTGTCGTCGTCCACTCCATCCTTCCCATCTACCAAACAAGGCTTTCTCAGTCAGGTGAAATAAGCCCTTCATGCTTAGCTTAGGTTTTCCATTTCTTTCTGCTTTGTTTATAATTGATATAAGGCTTATAACTGAGACAGAGCTCTTTACTTTTTTCCTTCTTTGTTTTGTGGGTTATACATCTGCTTACGTGGCTACTTGCGTAGTTGTAGTTGTTATTGTTGCTATATTCAGCTTGCTAGGTTTTGAAGTGGTTAATCATTATATATGTACCCCATATCTTAATTCTTCGGTGCTAATTTCAAATTCAGGATTATGTCAATTATAATTTCCATTTATATATCTTGGTCTACTTTGTGCTGTTTCAATCTGCAGCCGCCACTGGATATTGGGTTTTTAAGTCATGGCTAGGGTTCTTGTTCAATCAGCTAATATATCTGCTGTAGTCGCCCGTCAAAGGTATGAAAGGTCTAATGGATCTGCAAATTCTAGACTTGCTATTGCGAATCGTGCTCTTGCATTTCCCCCTTTGAGGATTAGAAGCTTTTTGGGTCTACGAGGATCCACTTCAACTGCCCTCGACTCTTTTGGAAATTCCACCCTTGATTTTCATTCTAAAGTGGCAAAACTAGTATCTTTTCCTCGGGGAAGGGCCACTCATGGTGTTGCCAGATGTATGTTTGAGCGCTTCACTGAAAAGGCTATTAAAGTTATCATGCTTGCGCAAGAGGAGGCACGCAGGCTTGGTCACAATTTTGTTGGCACGGAACAGATACTCCTGGGTCTTATTGGCGAAGGCACTGGTATTGCTGCTAAAGTTCTCAAGTCTATGGGGATCAATTTGAAAGAAGCACGTGTTGAGGTAGAGAAAATAATCGGGAGGGGAAGTGGGTTTGTTGCTGTGGAGATTCCCTTTACACCGAGAGCAAAGCGTGTTTTGGAACTGTCTCTCGAAGAAGCTCGTCAACTTGGTATAACTTTTCATCCTTGTGGTGCATGTATTTTGATCTTTAGAATCATACTCTCTGTTGGAACACTTCTCTTGGCTTTATTCATAATATCTTTACTGCTCAATTTTGGGGTCAAGTGGAAAGGGAAAAAGAATAAAAAAATAAAACTATGCAGTAACAGCGAATGGCTAATAAGAGTTCTTTGATTTCAAGGTCATAATTACATTGGATCGGAGCACTTGCTTCTTGGGCTTCTTCGCGAAGGTGAAGGTGTAGCAGCCCGTGTTCTTGAGAATTTGGGTGCTGACCCTAGCAACATCCGCACGCAGGTAGGCAGTGCATTCTTAAGGCCTTGAAAGAACTCATATATATATATATATATATATAATTTAATATACTTTTATTTAATAAATAATTAACCTTATGTCATTAGGTTATCAGAATGGTGGGCGAGAGCAATGAGGCTGTTGGTGCTGGTGTTGGAGGAGGAAGCAGTGGTAATAAGATGCCTACCCTTGAGGAGTATGGTACCAATTTGACCAAGCTTGCAGAGGAGGTGATTTTCTCTTTTAGTTTCCTTAAATATCATCAATAAGTATGCTTGCAGCAGTGTGCTTATTTCAAGCTGTTCTTCCCATGCTTGTAGGGCAAACTGGATCCTGTTGTTGGAAGACAGGAGCAAATAGAACGTGTGGTCCAAATTTTGGGTCGTAGAACTAAGAATAACCCTTGTCTGATTGGAGAACCTGGTGTTGGTAAGACAGCAATTGCAGAAGGTCTTGCTCAACGCATTGCAAGTGGTGATGTTCCTGAAACAATAGAGGGGAAAAAGGTTATTTCTTCCTTCAGATTTATCATTGCCATTTACTTATATAAACTGTTTATGGAGTTGAAGTTATATAATTTGGCAAAAGTAATCTATCTTTTGAACTAGCATATATATGGTTTGCCTATAGGAAGTTTTTACTTATCCTGAAAGTAAGGGAAAAGGTTTCTTTTGTGACACTCATCTTTTCTAGAGGAAGGCTTCACATTGGTTATGCACTGTTGTTAATTATGAGAGTAGCTTGAAAGAGCATATAAGTACACTTGTTTCTTGCTTTAACTGATCAAATGTTTCTTATCACAAATGTGTTGGCTTGTCGATTCAGCTTAGCACTAGAATGCCATGTAGCAGCTTACTAATAGAATGCAGCATCTGATGCAAGCAAATTAAATTTACTTTATTTAATCTATATATTTATTATTATTATTATTATTATTATTTTTTGTCTCTCCCCTTCCTCTTGTCATGGAAGTTAGATTGGTGATTGCTTTGACCTTCCATGTTCTTCCTTGTTTCCAGTTGGCTGCTGCTTTAACCAATATTCACTTTTGTCCTTTTGTGTTATTTCAGGTTAATAGTGACTTCAATATGATTACCATGCATAGTATTTTCTGGATAAATTAATTATCAGTGTTCAATGACATAATATAGGTTATTACCCTGGATATGGGGCTTCTAGTGGCTGGCACCAAGTACCGTGGTGAATTTGAGGAAAGATTGAAGAAGCTGATGGAGGAAATTAAACAGAGTGATGAAATAATACTATTTATTGATGAGGTTCACACTTTAATTGGAGCTGGAGCGGCAGAGGGGGCAATTGATGCTGCAAATATCTTAAAACCTGCTCTTGCAAGAGGAGAGCTGCAGGTAATTTTGTTTTAGTAATTGATAGATTGTGTGGATTATCTAACAGCGTAATTGACATTATGCTGGTGATAACAACTTAGGAGAAACTTCCTAGCAACAATATGCAATTCAGTTTTGTTAGTTTGGGTTGAGGATGTAGGCTGGAAATCACTTTCTTTTAAGCTTCTTTATTCAGTGAAAGCCTGGATACTATATTTTCCCTTCGTAATCTCATGAAAAATTACTTGATTGATTGTAATGTTGTTTTACAATAGATGATGGTCCAATTAAGATGTACTGCACATACCCCACCAACCACCAAAAAAAAAAAAAGGAAAAAGGAAAAAGGGAAACAAAAAGAGCTTTGGTTTGATTACAGGAAAAAGAGGTTGGTGAAGGTATTATTTATCTTCTTGCTGAATCTTTGATGATGGGAAAGAATCCTGCTAATACTTGTTGTGTCAATTTTACATTTAAAAAAGAAACAAAAGATAAAATGAAAAGCTTCTACCACCTGGTTTCATTGATTAGAAACCAACATATTTTGTCAAATTTGTGTGGGCTAGCTATATTTGCTGCTTTCTTTTATGATTTATCTCTGATTTCATTTGTCAGTGGTAACTAAAAAAAATTGTTGCAGTGTATTGGGGCCACAACACTGGACGAATACCGGAAGCACATAGAGAAAGACCCAGCTTTGGAGAGGCGTTTCCAGCCTGTCAAGGTTCCTGAACCAACAGTAGATGAAACCATACAGATTTTAAAGGGACTACGTGAAAGATATGAAATCCATCATAAGCTCCACTACACCGATGAAGCACTGGTAGCTGCTGCGCAGCTGTCTTACCAATACATAAGGTAGGCCTTTTCTCTGTGGTTCTTGTTGGCTCGTCATTCCTGCCATGTAATTCAATTGGTCATGTTTCTCTATCAGTGAGGTTTGCTGTACACATATCTGATAAGTGATGCCAGTAGATCTCAGGAACTTATGGATGGTTTAGTTAGATGTAATCTGCTGGACTATTTGTCTTCCCTTGAGGGAAGTTAGCATTTATGCAGCTCGTTGACAGTGGGCATGTTCAGTTCTGCAGTCTTTTGCTATTGGGTTTTCCCTTTTTCTTGGGTTCTGCAATTTCACTAAATATACCATCTCTTTCGATCTTCATATTCTTGTTTAGCTTTAGCATTTCATCATTACCAGCTGTTCCATGCTTGCGTAGATGTATAAAGTTCGCATCTTTCTTTTTCCGTCTTCAGTGATCGGTTTCTCCCTGACAAAGCTATTGATTTGATTGATGAAGCTGGTTCTCGAGTTCGACTTCGTCATGCACAGGTTTGAGCTTTCCCCTACCAAGTTCTAGCGAAAATTGTTTTCATATTGCAAGTCTTCATCTTACCCACTCAAACTTTTCAGCTCCCAGAGGAGGCGAGAGAGCTTGAGAAAGAGCTCAGACAAATCACTAAGGAGAAGAATGAAGCTGTCCGTGGCCAAGATTTTGAAAAGGTATGTAATTATATATGCAGGCTGTCTCTAAATTATTTTACGTTGAAGTGCTATGTATTTTTCTTTATGATGGAGGTATAATATTAATAGTGTGAGAAGTTACTTTAAGCATTGTGTTATCAATTCACTTAAAAGTAGACACTTGGTAATGTTACCTTCTAGTTGTTGTTTGCCACAAATATGGCAAGGTTTTTGACGCATGAAATTCTATCCAGGCTGGGGAATTACGTGATCGGGAAATGGATCTTAAAGCCCAAATATCAGCTCTTGTAGACAAGGGCAAGGAGATGAGCAAAGCAGAGTCAGAGTCAGGGGATGTAGGTCCCACAGTGACCGAAGCTGACATTCAGTATATTGTCTCTTCTTGGACAGGCATTCCTGTTGAGAAAGTATCTAGTGATGAGTCGGATCGGCTACTTAAGATGGAGGAAACTCTGCACAAGCGAGTCATTGGGCAGGATGAAGCTGTTAAAGCTATTAGTCGTGCTATTCGTCGAGCTCGTGTTGGACTCAAGAACCCTAATCGACCAATTGCTAGCTTTATCTTTTCTGGTCCAACCGGTGTAGGTAAATCGGAACTTGCCAAAGCACTTGCTGCTTACTATTTTGGCTCAGAAGAAGCCATGATTCGTCTTGATATGAGTGAGTTCATGGAGAGACACACTGTTTCCAAGCTTATTGGTTCACCACCTGGTTACGTTGGTTATACTGAGGGTGGCCAACTGACTGAAGCTGTTAGAAGACGCCCTTACACTGTTGTTTTGTTTGATGAAATAGAGAAGGCCCATCCTGATGTCTTTAACATGATGCTTCAAATCCTGGAGGATGGGAGACTGACAGACAGCAAGGGGAGAACTGTTGATTTCAAAAACACACTTTTGATAATGACCTCGAATGTGGGAAGCAGTGTCATTGAGAAGGGAGGCCGAAGGATAGGGTTTGATCTTGATTATGATGAGAAGGATAGCAGCTACAACCGGATTAAGAGCTTGGTAACAGAGGAACTAAAGCAGTACTTCCGTCCAGAGTTCTTAAATAGATTGGATGAGATGATTGTATTCAGGCAGCTCACAAAATTGGAGGTTAAGGAGATTGCTGAGATAATGTTGAAGGAGGTATTCGATCGACTAAAAGTCAAGGATATAGAGCTCCAGGTAACTGAGAGATTTAGAGATAGGGTGGTTGAGGAAGGCTATAATCCAAGCTATGGAGCAAGGCCTCTGAGAAGAGCTATAATGAGACTGTTAGAAGACAGCATGGCTGAAAAGATGCTGGCTCGGGATATTAAAGAAGGTGATTCTGTAATCGTTGATGTGGATTCTGAGGGTAATGTGACGGTGCTCAATGGAACCAGTGGCACACCTGACTCACTTCCAGAAGCCATTTCTGTCTAAGCTATCTACCTCCCTAGCCATCATTACGAGTAAAAAGTACAACAGGATGATCTTTGCTGAATCTCCATCGGAATTACACGATGGCTAGTGTTTCATCCTTGGTTAAATGACTACATGGAGAATTTAGACAGTTGATAGGTAAATTAATAGATGGTAGCCAGATTCATGTTCCTTCATTCTTCTCCCTTAAAAAGGGTTTGTGTTGGAACTTCTTACACAATGAATGGTTCAAATAGATTAGGACGCATGTAGATGTTGGCGCATTTGTTTTGCCAATGATTAAAATTGAGTGGATAAACCTCCGTTTGCAGGTTCACATGGACTCTGACAACTCGTTCTTTTAAAAGATGATCATTTGAAGGTGATTGCAGATTGCAGACCGACTCAGTTCTAGATGAAAACTTACATTAGACGGAGCACTCGTGCATACAATGACGACGATTCCTCTCGGTCCATGTTTCCGTTTTCTTTACTAATTGTAGATTGACACTTTTTATGGAATCCGTGAGACCAGCCAGCCTGAACTACTTTTTAACCTACAGTCACATTATCTGTCTACGAAACCATTAAAGTTGATGATTCTGTGTTTTTAGCTTATTTATTTATTTTATGAAAGTTGAATCTCCGGATGGAACGTTAGAACTTCCTTTCGTTCAGAAGTTTAGATAATAAAGCAATGAATATTAATTACATAATGATGAAATTAAGCGTCAAATCCAATGAGCAAGCAAGACAAGTCTTCTAACACGTGGCGTTAGGAAGGCCGATGGTGTAAGAAAAGATGAAAGATGCAGAGCACTATAATAACTAGAGATGTGTAAGTAGGTTTTGATTTTTGAATTAGCCTATTTAATTTATTTTTAAAATGAGTTTAGATTAAGGTTTTTTAGTCCGTTTAAAAGTGAGTTAAAAAAATTTGATCTATTTAATTCGCAAGCCAAAGTGAGTTGATTTGGATTGACTTGTTTATGTATTTGTATTTTTAATTCGTGAACTAATCCGTTTAACCGTTTTTTAAACAGGTTAAGATCAAGATTTTTTTGCTTGATTAAAAATCGGTTAAATGATCTTGACCCGTTTAATCTGCGGGCCAAAATGGACCAAATCCGATTACCTTGTTTAATTAGTTTACACATCTCTAATAATAATCTTAATCCATGGATCTAATTACTACTTATCGTTTTTGGGGGAGATCAGCTGTTTACATCGATGCAGTTCCTTAAAACTCGTTCTTAGCATCAAATTAGTGGTTGGAACAACTGTGTAGATTCTCAACGAAAGAAAGACATTGTCTCTTATGAAGCAACTCGGCTGCAACCTAGAAACACGGTAATCAAATCGCTAGAACTAAAAATAAAATAAAATTATCTGTCTAAATAGCTTAGCGTCCACTTGGCTTATGCTTTTATTGTTTTTCTAACAGGCTTTATACAAACGCTTCAAAGTTGCAAAAGCATATCGAAGTAGGAAAGTGAAAAATCCATATATAAACTTCCGCCAAGGGCGAAAATAAAAGCTGTATGTGCTCCATTACAAACTAAAATATTTAAATTATCTTTAAAATGTAGATTTTTCATCCTTGATTTTTCTTTTCTGATTTAATGGAAAGTTCTTTATTTTTCCTTTTTTCTGAAGTCGACTTTTTTCTTTCTTTCTTTGTTTTTTTTGTTTTTTTTTTTTGAAAGAGCGAATCTCACTTTCCATTCTTCTTCTCAAATCGCCATTTTTGGCTATAAAAATGAGTCAATGCCGAATTCACAATGCATGCGCTAATACATATATACTTGAATGTATATTTATTTTTTTCCAATAATATCTTAATAATTCTTTATTTTATTTGTGTTTAGTTTAATAGCTGTGTCATTTACTCGATTTAGGTAAGCAGATGAAAATGCACTTAACTATAATATAGGAAAAAGATAAAAGAAAAAAAAGATTTAGAATGATTGTCAATCTTACATTAGTATACTATACCTTTTAAATATAATATTTTGTTATTGAGAGGATAAATTTGATTTTGAATAGTCACGCACTAATGTACACATTTTTATTACTCATAGATGTTATTATTTAATTTGTTTGTTGCTTGTGTGCTATGCTTCTAAGCTTCTAGATGTGAAATGCATGTGTGTCATCTATTCAATTTAGGTAAGCAGATGAAAATGCGCTTAAGTATAATATAGGAAAAAGATAAAAGGAAAAAAAAAAAGATTTTAAATGATTGTCAATCTTACATTAGTATATTACACCTTTTAAATATAATATTTTGTTATCGAGAGGATAAATTTGATACGCACTAATGTACACATTTTTATTACTCATAGATGTTATCATTTAATTCGTTTGTTGTTTGTGTGCTGTGCTTCTAGGCTTCTAGATGTGAAATGCTATCTTTTCAATTTTCATGCTAATGAAGTTTCTTTTGGAAGGAAAAAAAAAAAGAAGAAAGAAAAACAAAAGACTAGGTCAGGAAAGAGTTACTCCAAGACTACGACAAAGGTTTATCTCCCATAGGTTGGTTCTAATTAGATGTGCAAGCATCGGTGGCTGTTCTGTTGTGTTCGACCTGTAATGAATTCTGACTTCTGGGATTGCATATCATTTTCGAGGGAAAAGATTACTATATAATAGCAAATTACAATAAACTGCCGATACATGATATATATAAGTACAAGAGAGTATGAACTTTGATTTCAAGTAATTAAGTGCAACGTGCTCTCTTCAATTTACTCGTTGCAGATGATGCAATGAGAGTAAGCAGTAGCACAATAAGGATAAATAATTGTAGGCCTTACAAGTATTAATAGTACAATTCGATAATTGGTTTGTGCTGTCAACGATGATCCGTGAATATAAATTTGATCAATGTCGGAGGTTTGAATTGGTGGTGGATGATGCGGAGATTATCGTAAGAGCCATGAGGAGAAAGAAGGAGAAGAAAGAGAGTGCAATGGAAGTGCTGACTTGGTTACAGAAAGCGGCAAGTTGATCACATATTGGTATCCAACCCGTATGGCTATTCCCTTGCTTCCCCACCAAACCAATAGAAGTTGCAGCTGCACTGCCCGCCAGCACTAACAACATCATCAACCGCATATTTAACCACATCCATTTCATGTTCCTTGCTAAACTAAAAACTATAACGTATATATGCACTACAGCTAGTCAACTAAAATTCAATTTGCTCATACCAGATCATGGAGGAACAGAAAGTTATTGCGGTGTGGGCTCTTCCCTGGAAGACGATGGTGGACTGTTATGAAAAAGAACAAGGAAAGGAGACAGAAAGCACAGGCGATGGCGTTTGCAAATGCAGAGAACCTGCAGTGATAATAATAATAACAAAACAAGGTAAATATATATATATATATATCATAAATAAGGCGAACAAAGGATAAGCAACCTATGTTCGAGCATAATTACTTGAAAGTGGAGCTATAGGTGTATCGAGCATCCACAGGGATGCCAAAAACCACGGCAGACTGCTTGCTGGTTATCATCACCAGAGTTGCGGCCAGTGTTGCTGCAGTGCACAATAGTCTCAAGCAAATTTGGGTGATGAGTAATGTGTTTCGGCTTTTTGTGGATTGGCTCTCCTCTGGCTTTGTCACAGGCGCAGCCATTTTTTGAGCCGATTCCGTTGGAAAAATTAAATAAATAAATAAAAAAAAAAGAGTACAAGTTATGGAGATGCAGGTGACGATGGAAAGATGGTAAGGAAATGTTGGGTTTTTATAGGCAACAAGAGTTGGATTTGGTGATGACATATACGAGGGACTGGGTGATCCACTAGGTAGCAGGAGAACGTGTTATAATTTGCATCTCCCACGTATACGAAGACAGCACATTTAATTTGTAAAAGCAATCTTTTCCCAAATTCTTGGCTCCTGATCCTGAGGTCGTTCTTGACAGTATCATTTACCTGCATGCTGATCATGCTACCCAATTAGTAGGTATTATTCAACAGCGCATTTAGATCATGCTACCCAATCAAGCAAGAAAAATTGTTTGGCAAGGAATTAGAGAGGCAAAATCGATCATCTCAACAAGCTTAAAATTTAAAAGATAGATGGTTTATTAGGATTAGGTTAAAAATTGCTATCAAAGATAATATATACATATATTTATAATGAGTAACAAGTGATCATATCATTAGATCTTATCAACATTTAATGGAGGAAAGTGGCATGAGAATCCATAATTTATCCTTGTCAATACTTGAACTTGCTAAGAAAGGATAAATTATGCGTGGCAATTTTATTAAAGCTGTTTGAAAAGTTGATGCAATAAGCTATAAGTTTCTGATGTCTAAGTGATAAATTAGACAAAGTTTGATACAATAATGGAGAACTCCATGAGAGGTTTAATGAAAGAATTCTATAGAAGTGTATATTCCAAAAATGATATATAATACAAGCTATCCTATTTATATCATTTGAATAATAGCCTAATTGTGAACTAATAGCATAACCGAATGTAAGGTGGAACCTTGTTGATACGGATCCGTGGATGAACATATGAACCCAATATCATACGTAACCAAAAGGATGGGTCTAAGTCGCAAGATGGCTTGAAAAATAAATGATTGTTGAGAGTGAACAAGGGTTCCCGTGCACCGATGATGGATATGATGCACCAACACCTTACACAAACTCAGGTCATACTTAATATAATGCATAAGTATGGCTGAAGGTCACTCGCCATTAGTTCACACTCAAATGAGCTAGATAAGAGTGGTTCAAGAGTAAGCAATAGGTTACTTAGCTTAAGAGAGGGTCAAAAGTTTAGTGTATTCTTCTATCTATCCCTTGCGGCGATTACATTACGTGATTATTTATAATACCCCGTTAGGGTAAGTTTTACGTTACAAATAATTACAAAAAATGAATTCCTATTTGCTAAATAAAAACAAAATACTTTCCAAGGAAACATAAAATCATGCGCAGCGAATGTCATTTGTCAGAAAGGATAGTTTAGTTGTTAGTGAGGACAGCGCGCACATGTTTTTACTGTGATTTTAACAATGTTGTGATTTGAGCAGGTGGGCCTCATTTTAGGTATGTTCGGCGTTAGAAGGGAATGGCTCAGGGATGACTCATAGTACGGTTGACCTCAGATGGTCGGCTCTTGATAGTTATCAACTCGGCTTTGGTACTGTAGAGATTGTTGTATTCAGATTTGGCACTTGGACTGGTGCATAGCAGAGGGTTCAGTTTGGCACAATCGTTGGTCACCTCGACAATGCCTTGGATAGCATGGAGAGTGAAGTAGTTCTGCAAATCAGATTGGGGCAAGGACTATTCCTTAGTGCTTAACTTACCTCAGATAGCTCGATAGACAACTTGCAAGAGCCCTTGAGCTTAAGAGCGTATAATTGGTCCTTAATCCCTATCACTTGTGGAGGCCCAACTTAGACTAAGCATACAAGAGTTGAGCTTGAGGAACTCCTTTAGTAAGAAAATCAGCTGATTGAGCTTTTGAAGGAACATAGATAGCCTTGAGAAAGCCTACTACAATTTGGTTGCATGTAAATTGGGCATCGATAATAATGTGTTTAATATGACCATGCATATAAGGATGATTTGCAAACAACAAAGCTAATTTATTATCAACATTTAAAATAGTAGTTGGAGTGAAAGAAATATCCAAATCCTTAAGAATGTAAGAGATTTAAAGTAGTTTCATAGTCCCAAATGCCATGGACTAATACTCTGCTTTAGTAGAGAAAGTAGACACAGTGGTTTGTTTTTTTTTGTTTCCCATGAAATGAGTGAAGAGCCTAGTAGTATGCAGTACTTAGAAATGGATTGGAGATCAAAAGAACAAGCTCCCTAATTAGAATTAGAGTAACCATGTAAAACAAATGTAGAATCAATAGAATAGAAAAGACAAAGATTAATAAAGGCTTTAAGATATTTTAGGACATGAAAAGCAACCTTGAGATGACCAACATATGAAGCAGTAAGATGTTGACTTACCTTGTGAACAATAAAGAAAATCTCTAGGGGCATGTGATGTGAACTGTGACTAAGAATATATAAGGTCGGTTACTTGATGGGTCCAAGTTTGCTAAAAGCTTAAAAAGGGTGATAGGGAATGCGTGAAAGAGTGAATAAAAAGTAAGCAAAGCCCATGAACAACTCTAAAGGATATGACACATCAATGAAACTCTAAGAACTTACAACACAACTCAATATGACGTAGGAATTAATCTGGTGAGTTTACTTGTCACATAGCCTTGCTTAAGGATTATGATAAGAGTAAAATGAAAGTAAACAATAAGTGTTTACGAGAGGAAAGATATTCAGTCTATTGATGATAATCTGATGATTTCGGTTACAAGTACAAGGTTATTCATACTTGATAAGTTAGGGCAACTTGCCTTAAAAGGGAAAAGACAAAAAGTGGTACTTCCTAAAGAAGTTAAATACAAAGATTATAGAGGGTAAAAGTAAATATTCAAGAAAAACAATAATTAGTGTAACAGATTTTACACGTGGTGGAGACGTATTGGGGATGCCACTGGAGGATGCAGATAAAAGAGTACAATTAGATGGCTTGTCCAAGTAGGGTGATGTTGAGCAAGTGGATGGCTTGGACATGAGTGAGCAAGCGCACGAGGTTTGGTAGATGTCTTAGCATTCATCAATTTGGCACCCAATCTCCAAGAGATGGGTAGTCATTTGGCTCGAAATGCAAAGTGGCTCGGTAAAGAAATACTCGGCTTCGGTAGAAGTTGACTGGAGCAAGAGGATTTACCTTACTAACTCCTCTAGTCTTCAGGCTTGGTTGCGAGTTAAAGGCCTAGTAGCTTGATTCCTATCATTCTCTTTAGGTTAAGTTAGATTTGGGATTAAATTCGAATGGTCTATGATCAGTTCTTTGTCAGGGTGATATGGACTAAGGTCGACAATATTGAAGGTGTTAGAAACTCTATAGTCTTTAGGTAGTTCTAACCTATAGGCATTGTCATCAATCTTTTGGAGAATTCTAAAAGATTTTTTAGCTCTTGCAAATAGTTTGTTTCTCCTCTTACTCGAAAACCTTTCCTTGTCAGGGTACAGCTACACCAAGTCCCTTGGCTAGAGTTGTTTGGCCACCCTACCCTTAGCCTTCTCCACATTCTTCTAGTAGCTTAGTCTATTTGTCAAGTAACTGTGTCATAGATGTGTTGAAAGAACTGTACTTGAGCTGTCATGTTAGGGTCTTCTTACTTGGATTTAGGTACAAGGGAGTGATCGAGAGGTAACTTAGGATTGAAACCATAGACAACCTCAAAGGGGGTTAACTTGGTAGTGTCATGTACTATTCAATTGTAAGCGAATTTTACTACTGGTAAGCAGGCATCCCGATCAACCAAGTTTTTACCTACTGTAGCTCGAGCAGTAATCCCAAAGTACGGCTGCCTACCTCTATTTGGCCATCCATTTGGGGGTGATAGGAAGTACTAAATAGCAATTTGGTACCCATCTGTCACCATAAAGTTCTTTAGAAATGGCTTAAAAACTTTGGATCTCTATTGAATACTACACTTCTCGATACGCCATGTAATCTAACAATTTCTTATAAGAAAAGAGAAGCAATAGTTGAAGTATCATTAGTTTTGGAGCAAGGCACAAATTGTGCCATCTTACTGAACCTATTCACAATGACCATTACAGAATCTTTGCCTTAAGCGGTTTATGGTAATTCGAGAACAAAGTTTATGCTCAACTCAGTCCATAGTCTCATCGGAACGGGTAAATGTATGTCTTTCCCTTGCTCGGCTCGGCATTTAGCCCTCTTGCACACGATACAGCCTTCAACAACTTAGTGGACATCTTGCCTCATTCTCGGCCAGAAGAAACGACTACTCAATAATTCATACTTCTCTTCTCCCTAAAATGCCTAGAGAGTCCTCCATTGTAGGCTTCCCTGATTGGTAATTCCCTTAGGAAATAGGTTGGCTCATATAGTTTCCTGCCTTGGAACAAGTACCCATTATCCACATGATACTCGTTTACTATCCTTCTGTCGACACATTGTGCAAGTATGAGTCTAAAGTGCAGATTCCTAGAGTATTACTCTTTAATGTTCGTAAGCCTAAACAATCCGGTCTACAGTTCATTCAGGAGTGCATGCCTTCTCGAAAGAGCATCTACAACCACATTACCCTTTCCTTGCTTATATTTTATTACAAAGTTAAACACCTTAAGGAATTTGACCCACTCACTTGCCACTTCAACAACTTCATCTGACTTCGAAGATACCTTAGAGACTTATGGTCAGTGTAGATGACATTCTCTGAGCAACAGATAATGCTACTGTTGGTAATCAGTTTTCGTCCACTTGTCTTACTCGTCCATTTGGTTGTCGACAAGTAGTATAATCTATATTCTTGGCAGCTCACCGAGTAATCGGCATTTTCGGCACTACACCGAGTAACATAGATTCATTGCTAATTTGAATTTAAGTTCATTACATGAGCAGTTATCACAAGTACAGTTATATTACATAATTGCTTACTCTCCTTGCATTTTAGGGTAGGTGTCTAATTAATAAGCTTCTATGTATCTCAACATTTATTTCCATAACTATTCCTTCAAACATGATAATCTTCTATAAATACGGGAATGAAACTCTGTAAGAGACATCTGATAACTTTTAATCTCTTTACTTTACTCTTCTCATTTTTGCTTACTGACTTAGGCATCGAAGTGGTCACATTGGATTGGCCTTGGTACCAAGCATTTTTCTTATCTTTGTAGGATATTTCCAACCCCCAAAATTTCCTAACAACATTTGGTATTGTCTGTTTTTCCTAAACACACTCACATGGTTAAAACTAGAATGACCAAAAGTACAGGTGCTGGCACTTCCTCTCAACACCGTGAAGGGGAGAGTCAGTATACTGATGAGCAATGACTAGCTAGACTCGAGCAATTATGCCTCAATTTAGCTAAGGAAAACTTGGAGTTAAACAAAAAGCACGAACAAATCCTTAATCTCCTTCATAATAGTATTCATCTAAATCAGAACAACGAACATGGCGATCATGATGCCAATAATAGCGACGATTCAATTTATTCACTTGAGTTGTAGAAAAAGTAAGTCGAGGTTGTAATGGGACCTTCGGCTCTTGCTTTCATAAAGTAAGCAATTCCAAATCAAGAAGAGTCCCTTTGTTCTAGAGATTTTGGAGGAAGTGATACCTCGGCACACCAAGCTGCTACAATTTGAAACTTATGATAGAATAAAGGACCTTAAAGACCACCTAGAGTACTATTGTATGTCCAAATTGCATGGTTTGAGTGATGCAATGGCCTACTAAGCTTTTTCCCTTAACCTTGAGGAATGCATCTAGTACATGGTTTAAACACTTAGAACTAAACACCATTTCTTGTTTTGATAAATTAGCATAAGCATTTCTTCAACACTTCCTTGCAAGCAAACTTTCTATTAAGGATTCTTCAATCCTTAACACAATCAAACAAAAGTCAAATGAGTCAATCAAAGACTACTTGGCTAGGTTTATGGCTACGATGGTGTAAATCCCAAAATTGGATATGAGTATGGCCCTCAATGCTGTGATCGATGGAGTTAAGCCTTATAGAGACTTTTTCAAGTCTTTTGTAAAGAATAAGCTAAAAACTTTCGTTGAATTCAAGGCTAAAGTTACCTCATACATCCATTAGGAAGATAACATAAAGGCCTAGTGAAAGGCTAATTAGAATAGAGGAGATAGAAAAAATGATAAGAGAAAAAGTGCAAGGGATAGACTTGGCTCAAATAATAATCAAAGTTTGAATGCTGAGAGAAAGAGACCAAGAATTCCAACATTTTCATCCCATACACTCGTCAATCATCTAATTTCGGGCATATTGATGGAGCTATGTAAGTAAATAGGCATTCTATAGTAGTTGGAAAGAATGAGAGGAAATTCCAACAAGTATCGTGACTTTCACCGCGACAAGAGTCACAACACAGATGAGTGCATATAGCTCAAGAATGCAATTGAATATGTGATTCAACGTAGGCATTTGTGAAAATTCTTAGCGTATGATGCCGAAATATCTAGAGACTGTCTCAGAAGAGACTTAAGGAACAAGAGAATGAATTCGGCTAACTATTGTCGAGAGAGATATAAGGGATACAAATCCTAGCAGAGTACCCAACGGAGTGATCAATACCATTTTCGATAGACCTACTATTAGCCAATCAAGCTCTTCAAGTTTGACAAACGCCAAAAATTACGTTTGCAACATCCAAGGCAAGAAGGTTAGGATTAATAACACAATTTCTTTCATGGAGGATGACTTTTAGGGCATCCAAAGACCACACGATGACATATTAGTTATCAATGCAAGAATCACAAACTTCGAAGTCAAGAAGATTCTTGTTGATATAGGAAGTTTGGTGATATCATTTTTCAGCATGTGTTCAACTAGATGAGACCCAAGATTAAGGCATAGCTAAGATCTTACAAGTATGATTTGTATGCCTTCAACAACTAATCGGTTCAAGTAGCTAAAGTAATTTCTTTGCTAATATAAATCAGCAATGATGAGCATGTCGCAAAGGATAAAGTAGATTTCCTCGTCGTCAAATGTTGGTCCCCATACAACATCTATTCAGCATAGTCCCTTCAACTGCATATCATAAAGCCAAGTTCCCCACTTCCACAGAAGTTGGTGTATGCAAAGGGGACTAGCAATTGGGGAGGTCCTTCTATATGAGAGCCTTAAGAAGAGAAGAGGTATTTTAGGTGGAAACTTGTTTAGAAGGCAAGTTGATCGGCATAGAGGATGCTAAGAGTGATACTAAGGAAATTTATTTAGGAGATGACCTTGGGAAAACTACGAGGATTGGGAAACCCTTGTCAGCAGATATTTAGCAAAGTTTAATTAACTTCTTGCAAGCCAATGCTGACATGTTTACATAGTCTCCTTCAAACATGCTCGGTATCTTGAGAGAAGTTATGGTATACAAGCTCTAGATTGATCCGAATGTGGAGGTGGTCTAACAAAAGAAGAGGCATTTTGCATTAAAGAGACAAGCAGCAATAGAGGAAGAAGTCTAGAAGTTATTGTAGGTAAAAATTATTTAAGAAGAGCCTTATCTGACTTGGCTAGTTAATTGTGTACTAGTTAAGAAGTCTAACGGTAAGTGACGAATGTGCATAGACTTCACGGATCTTAATAAGGCCTGTCCCAAGGATTGTTTCCCATTGTCGAAAATTGATAAAATGGTAGATGCAACCACTGGATACGCGTTACTTTTTTTTATGGATATTTCCTTTGGTTATAACCAAATCAAGATAGACAAGGAGGATGAAGTCCATATGTCTTTTGTTACCAATTTTGGAACGTATTGTTATACAGTGATGTCTTTTGGGCTAAAAAATGCTGGGGTAACTTACCATAGACTTGTTACCAAGATGTTTAAACCCTAAATTCACAGAAATGTTGAAGTAAATGTTAATGACATGATTATGAAGAGTGTGAAGGAGGATTAGTATCTTGCCGCCCTTGAGGAGACATTTACTATATTGAAGAGATAAGACATGAAACTCAACCCACAGAAATGCATCTTTAGTGCAACATCAGGGAAATTTTTAGGATACATAGTTACTCAGTGCGGCATTAAGGCCAACTCGAGAAAGATTGAGGTAATAAGGAACATGAAATCCTCTCATATGATCAAGGAAGTGCAGGAACTCATCGGGTGTATAGCTGCCTTCAATAGATTTGTGTTGAAAAGTGCTGATAGGTGTGTGGAATTCTTTAAAATCTTAGAGAATCCGAAAGAATTCAAATGGTTCGACGATTGCGAGAAAGCTTTCAACAATCTTAAAGAATTCCTTGCATCGCTACTAATACTTTCAACACCTATTTCAGGAGAGAATTTATATTTATATCTATCTGTTAGTTGCCAAGCTCTTTCTTTTGTATTAGTTCGAATTATCCGCAAAGAGCATTGACCTGTTTATTACATGAGTCATGTTTTGTAAGGGCTAGAGCTTTGGTACACAAAAATTGAAAAATTTGTTTTAGCAATGGTTCTCTTGGCAAGGAAGTTGAAGCTATATTTTGAAGCTCACCAAATCATAGTGCTCATTGATTAGCCATTGTAGTAAGCATTACAATGACTTGACTCTTCTAGGAGGATGATGAAATATGCCCTAGAGCTGAGTGTCTATAGTATGTAATACAAACCTAAAACGACACTAAAGGCTCAAGTGCTAATAGATTTTGTAGCCGAATTCACTGGTGAGAAAGATAGTATGGAGTTTGTTGAGAAGCCTATTTGGTTCTTTTATGTAGATGGTTCTTTGACGAAAGAAGGAAGTGGTGCAAGCTTTGTTCTTTAAGGCCCCAACAATGTTAAAGTTTATTATGCTTTAAAATTCAGATTCCCAATCAGCAATAATGAAGTAGAGTATGAAGGTTTGATTGCCAGATTGAAATTGGTAAAAGAGATTGGTGCTGAGAAACTTGAAGTGTTCTTTGATTCACAATTGGTGGTAAATCAGGTCATGGGAAGTTACGCAATGAGGGAAGAAGAGATGAGCAAGTACCTATTGGTGGTAAGAACATTCGTAGAAGAATTCCAATCTTTTGCCATCCACAAAATTTTGAGAAGTAAGAATATCGTTGCCAACAAGTTGTCAAAATTAGCCAGTATGGCATTCCCTAAATTGAGCAACAAAATTTTTGTCGAATTTCTTTTGTAGAAAAGTTTATCCACTCTTTTGTAGAGCTGTGAGTTGGCTCCTTACTCAAGAGATGAATCTTGGATTGATCCCCTAATGGATTACTTGAGAGATGGTATTCTCTTAAATGATAAGAAAGAAGAGCGAAGATTGACTTACCAAGTCGTGAACTACATGTTGATTGATGGTCAACTATACAAACGTAGCATATCATAACCCTATCTTCGATAGCTTCCTTTGAGAGATTCCAAGAGGGTGTTATTCGAGCTGCAAGGTGGTGTATGCAGTAACTACATAAAAGCATAGACACTGTATGTTCGAGCACTACGACTCAGTTATTACTGGTTGACTATGAGAGAAGATGCAAAGGGAGTTATCTGGTATTGTCCTTAGTGCCAGAAGCACGAGTTACCAAGTCATGCACCTGCAATTGAGTTATGTAACATAACCAGCTTTTGGCCCTTCGCTTAGTGAAGGTTTGATATTCTCAGACCATTTCTAAAGTTTATCGTCGAGCAACAACTCGTCATTGTTGCTGTGGATTACTTTACCAAATGGGCAGAGGTTGAGGCAGTGGTGAAGATCACCAAGTAGAAAGTGGAAGCATTTGTTTTCAATTCCATCATATTAAGATTTGGAGTTCCTTCCATGATAATCATGGACAACGGCATGCAATTTGACAATAATAAGTTCCAGGCATTTTGTGAGAGGCACGACATTCGCCTCAACTATATGTCTGTAGTGCACCTTCAAACAAATGGACAAGTTAAAGTCATAAACAAGATCATTTTGCATGGCCTAAGATGAAAAGTAGATCAAGTTAGAGGGAAATGGGTTGATGAACTACCGAATGTTTTATGAGGGTACCAAACCACCCATAAAACTGCAACTGAGGAGATGCCCTTTAGGTTAGCATACGGTACGAAAGCTGTGTTGCCAATTGCATTAGATTTTCCAAATCTGTGGATGTAAAATTTTGAAATTATGGTTAATCAAGTTAGATTAATAAAGAATTTAGACACCATTGATGAAATCTAGGATATTGCAAGAGCTAGGGTCATGGCATACCAGTATAGAGTGGCAAGGTATTATAATCAGAAAGTGAGGCATAAGGTTTTTCAACTTGGAGATTTGGTTTGCCAAAAGATGGAAGCTACTGGCGCACGAATGAGTTAAGGGAAGCTCAACGTGAACTGGGAGGATCCTGTTAGGATTTAGGAAGTCATTGGCAAGGGGGCCTATTGACTAGAAAGGTTGGATGGATCAATCATCCTTTCAATATGGAACACCTAGAATTTAAAATTATATTTCAATTGATTGTTTGGATGATATTCATCTTCACTTATTTGTAAGGCGACAGCCTAGATGCCTGTAAGACTATAATACTTTTTTATGAGAATTATGTTTGAAGTTTCATTATGTTTCTTATTCATTTTTTAATTGCTAAATTAATGAGTTTTAGGCTGCACGGTAAACAAACTGACCTAAGTTCTAGTCTATTGTGGTTAACAAATTGCATAAATTAATCTTACAGCTGAGTAATATAGTTAGAATGTGGCTGCTCATCTAAAAAGGAAATCGAATATCAACAACTGAGTAAATTCAACAGTTATAAAGATGGATACAGATACTTACGTCATATAATTGGGCGGTAATATGGGCTTTATTGCAACTGCCAACCTTATCGACATCCTTCTTGGCGATCACTCTATCATTTGGAAGAATAATTCCTTTTGTCATGGCTAAAGATTTTGTCCTATCATTTAAGGCCAAGTCAGTACCCAAAACATTTTGGCTCTAACATGGGACGAAGTACTTACTAACCTCCTTATTGGGGACGAATTCAGCGCTGGTGATGTTGAGAGCTTTGGACCTAATTGCCTCCTTCGTCCTCTAGTCTAAAACCTTGGACCTTTTAGCAGGTGGTTAGCCAGCAAGTTCCTTTCTCGGTCTCTTATCATGACTAGGCGCTACCTCCAGCACCAACGATGACCCTTCGACAACAGTGGCATCCTCAGCCTCACTACGGGGTTAGCTCTTTCGGCCTACCTTTCTCGGCTCGGCAGTAGTTTGAATGTTCTTGACTGGAGGCTCCATAGAATGAGAGACCTCGGTTGGCATTGTTCTCTCGCCTTCCTTCCACCTGTCGAATGGTTATGAGGTCTTCTTTTATGCTGCCACCTGCTTGGATATGTCCTCTTTTGCCATTTTCTTCATGGTAGCAGGCCGAGTGGTAGTAACTGCTGTGTCTTCCCTATTGTCCACTTTTGATTTTTTGGTCTTTGCCTAGGCTAGTAGCTCACCAGGATTTACACCGCTAGTACCCATATTTGCAAACATGAGCACACAAGTTAATATTAATATGGGAAAAGAATAAACTTACATTCTTTGTATCGAGTAAGGCTTAAAGGCGACAATTCTCCCCCAAGTTACAAGAACGACTTTCCTCTTGTGGCTATACTTAGCACGGTTGTAACTCATTAGCGTACCGTCTTTTTAAGAAAAGGTTAGGTCTCCACTTTCATAATGCTGTATAATTCTCTTGGTGTCCTAGAAGAACATTTTGTTCTTCTTCCTTTCCTGAATTTTCTTTGTCGCTGCTACATCATTCAGCATTAGATTTATATCTTTAATGTGGATTGGTTGAGTCCATTGAGTCTAGAAGTCTAGCTCCTCATCAAACACTATCGGCACAAATTTATTATGCTACTTGTAGATCTTAGACTCTAACCTATCCATAAACTTTTGCTCATACCTTGCAACAGCAAAGTACCGCTAATCAGGCTACCTCCTAATGGTGAAGAAAAACCGAAACAGTTGAGGTGTAGCTTTGACTTCAACTTCTTCACAAATTATCTCAAAAGTTGCTAGAAGTCGATATGTATTAGGTGAAAACATATTGGGTGCAACTCTAAAGTAGTTGAAGAAGCCCTTTACAAAAGTCGAAAAAGGAAAGTGTGACCTAAAATCTAAATATTTCAGGTATATATGAAACTTACGCTACCTTAGGAAACATATCTTCTCCCTTTCTCTCAGCCTCCTTAGATTCCAAGTTTTAGGAAGATCTTGCTAGTACTGGTTGTATTTCATGACAAGAACTCTATTGGCAGAACTGACAGTTTCATCTAGAGAATCGCAAAAGTAGGTCATGTTGTTATATAGGTATCTCAACGTGTATCTCCTTTCTTTATCCTTGGGATAATTATCCATAGTAAGAGCGTTTATCTAGGTAAGTTTATCTCACCTTTCTTCAATACTGTTAGTTGAGCTACTAGAAGAATATGTCGCCTCGCTCTTTATTTGGGGGAGAGAAGTAGCCTCAGTTTCCGTTGCTTTAGAATCAAAGAGAATAAGTCGGCGGATGATGTTGTGAATTGTACCTAAATGTTTATGAAGAATGGTATCTCAGAAGTTGAAGAACTTGAGAGTAAAGATGAGAAAGCAAGCAAATTTATTTATGACTTTAAGTAGAAATGAATTTTGATTTTGAAAAGTCCTTTAAATATGGAAAGCTTATCCTCGTAACCCCAAATTTGTTTCTACCGGTAATGATGTGCTGATTTGATAGTGGTGCAGATCGGTGATGCGTGTTTCCAGATAGAAATCCAATGGTTGACAACCCCTTAACTGTTATTAGGCCTATAGTGTAACGATGACCAAAGTGACATGTGTTATACCACATACTTTTTGGTTTCTTGAACAAGTGGGAATTTGAAAGTTGCAACTTCTCAATTAGGATGCGAACCATCTTGCTGCCCATCTTACTCGGCATTTAGAGAATTGCACCTAACTCGACCTCTAGAGCATTATGTATTACTCCCTTTATTGAATTCTCAAACAAGAGAGTTGGGGGGCAAATGTTGATAGTCAATTTTTATCCACTCGTCTTGCTCATCCATTTAGTTGCTAATAGGTCGCGTAATCTATATTCTCAACAGCTCGCTGAGTAATCGATATTCTCAGCACTACGTAGATCCATTGTTGATTTGAATTCAAGTTCATAGTGCGAACAGTTATCACAAGCATGGTTATATTACAGAATTACCTACTCTCCCTATATTTCGAGGAAGGCGTCTAATTAACAAGCTTCCACGTATCTCAATAGTTATTTCGATAACTACTCCTTCAGACATGACAATCTCCTATAAATACAGGAATGAAACTTTGTAAGAGATATCTAATAACTCTTAACCTCTTTACTTTACCCTCCTCATTCCTGCTTATTGACTTAGGCATCGGAGTGGCCGCACTGGACTAGCCCTAGTACTAAGCATTTTTCTTATCTTTGTAGGATATTTCCAACCCTTAAAATTCACCAACAACAACTGCCATACTTACAGTGCTTGAATCAGTATTAAGAGTTCTTTATCATATACAAAGTAGTTTAGTTAAGGTCTTCTGAGCTTCTCATTGTGGTAGGCAATTGGTCAGCCTCCCTGCATTAGGATAGTACCTATCCTAATGCTTGACACGTCACACTTCAACTCAAATATTTTCTAGAAGTCAAGTAGGACTAGTACAAGGGTAGAGGCTGACCTTTCCTTTATCTCGACAAAACTTCTCTCTTCCTTTGCTCCCCATCAGAATTCGATGTTCTTCTTCGTTAGTTTAGTAAGTGGTGTGGTGATGAAATTTCTAATGAATCTTTTGTAGAAGGGATCTAGTCCATAGAAACTTCTCACTTTGGTACAAGTAGTAAGAGTTGGCCACTTGACAGTTGCTCGGACCTTCTCGTCATTCACTCGTAAGCTTCCTCCATTTACTATATAGCCTAAGAATACTACTTTCTCCTGGAAAAAGCAACATTTCTTAAGGTTGTTGAATAATCTCTTATCATGGAGGACATTTAGTATAGCTCAAAGATATTCATAATGACTTGGCATGTCAGCGTTGTACACTAGGATATTGTTAAAATACACGATGACATACTTCCCCATTAGATGTCTCAGCACATGGTTCATCAGCTTCATGAAAGTGCTCAAGGTGTTTGACAAGCCAAATGGCATGACCATCCACTCATATAGTCTATGTTGAGTTTTGAATGTAGTTCTCTACTCATCTCTCAACCTCATGTGAATTTGATAATAGTTAGACTTCAGATCAATCTTGCTGAAGATCTTAGCTCCACTTAATTCATCTAGCATATCTTCTAATCTCGGGATAAGATACCTATATTTGATTATAATCTTGTTCACTGCTTGGCTATTAACATACATTTGCTAAGTCCTATCCTTTTTTGGCACTAGAAGCATTGACATAGCACAAGGGATGAGACTTTCTCTAACATAATCTCTCTCCAGTAATTAATTGACTTGCCATTGGAGCTTAGAAGCCTGTTTAGGACTCATCTTATAGGATGGCTTATTTGGTAGGGTGGCATCGAGTATCAAGTTAATGTAATGTTCTATGCCTCAGACAAGGGGCAACCCCTTGGATAACTATTCTAGGAACATATCGGCATATTCATCTAGCAACGCTCTTACTTCCAAGGGTAGTTCACCCCGCCCTTTCATTTCTATCAAGTGTTTGACCAACAAAAGGGTCGGTTCGTTAGCATTAATGGCCTATTAGAGGTTGACTCTATTCATCATCAGAGCTTTCTTCAATTCATGAGCAAGTTTTGCCTATAGTTTGTTAACTTCTCTCAGCGGCATTGGGTTTAACTTGATCTTCCTACCATCCTTCTCGAACACATACATGTTCCCGTATCCGTCATGGATAACTCTTTTGTAGCGACCCTAAGAGGGGCCTAGTAGTATTGCCTAGAATTTTCATATCACATGTGTACCCATGATAAGGAAATCGCCTTGCAAGTCAAAGATTGCAAGACTTTAAATAGTTATTTGCTAGAGTCTTCAATTTTAGTTCATTGACTCATTATATAATATAAATAATTATGGATATCCATTTTTCCACAATTCCTCAAAACCTCAGAGAATCGGTATCTCATACCAAAATAGTGAAATAAGATAGACAATTCCACAAAAAAAAAAAAAAAATTCCTAAACTTACTAAAGAGACTAAACTTAATTGAAATATTAGTCGTTTTTCGAAGCATTCTGAAGTAACTACATAAGCTTTTCACCATATTGTTTCAATGGTAGCACTCTGCACTCAATTCCTATCCCTGTCCCAACTATCGATTAACTTGCAAGGAAAAGAACTGTTAGAGTATAAGCTTACGCTTAGTGAGATAAAAACCCTCATCAATATCGTAGATGCATAATCATATGAATGCATGAACAATCAGTATGCCAAACAACACATGCAGTAGCCTAGGAACTACATACGACTCAGAATTACGCCCCCTGTAGTCAGGGTTTGGAGATAATTAACTGACCTAAACCAAAATCCGGGTTCTAGACCTTGGGTTTTAATTCATTAGCACTATTGTGCTTCAGTTAAAACAAAACTATGTATATATATACATATATATACTTTAGTTATTGAATAATAAATTATATTTTCAAAATCCCAAGTCTAACGGTATGGTGGCCTTCGTAATCCACAAACACACGCCCTAAGAAAAGCCACAAGACTCGGCCCCTTACCAACGATTGGTGTCTCTCGATGCCTAGTAAGCTCATCAGCTTAGGATAGAGACTCAATATATATGATGACATAGCTAGTACCCAATCCTGCAGGAGGTACGTCCTCCTGTGAGTCCCTTCCCATCTTTTGCGTAAAGCGGCAATCGGTGTTATCCGTATGCAATATGGGGAATGCATGATTCATTTTGATTTCTTAATCGTATAAGTGATTAACTTGATTTTCAAGGTGATCAGACAATTTCATTCCATACAATTCATATGTATATATAGTGCAAACAATTCCCATTGTTATATATAATTAACAAGTCATCGCATTCATCCACAAATTCATACACATGCATTTCCCATATCCTACAAGCATCTAAATTTATATATATAAGTTTAGGTGCATCTATTCTACAAGTAAAATCAAGTAAAGAGTCATCGGGAATTTACTTACTCAGTCATACGGATTAATCAAAATAATCCATAATAGGTTGTCTCCCAAAAGCCAAGTCCCCTAGACATTGCTAATACGATACTATAAGGATTTGAATTAAAACCTAGAAAACTAAGCTAAAATCCTTTAAGTTATTCTTTTGACTTGGTTTTATAATTTTTCTCGGTTTTACTTAAAAGTTCAATCGCGTATAACTTTCTCGTTTTAGATCCGATTTTTATGATCTTATAGTCAATCTTCATCGTTTTCGAGTGTACTTTAACGTAGTGAGATTAGATTTTTGAAATGAGGCATGAAAATTTGTCCATGGGCCAGAACAGTAGCAATCCTCATGTTTTGGAGTGCTTTTGGGCTTTGTTTGGTAAATGGGCTTTTTGATAACTTGAGAAATTCTTTGGGCTTGGCCTTAAGATTTTATCATAAGCTCAAAATACTCCTTGATATCAGATTTACAACTTTGATTTATACTTCTAAGGCTAACAATCACTTCATGGGCTCTTTAGTGGGCTTAAGTTGTCAAATGGGCTTGTTTTTTGTTCAAACTAAAGTTAGTGACTTTGTTGGGCTTATGGAGTCTTAGGTGGATTTCTTGTGGGCTTCAAAACAACCTCTCTTAATATTTTAAAGGGCTGGTCATAATTTTAATGAAGGCCCAACTTAGAGTTCTAGGCTCGTTTTGAGAGTTTTAAGCTCGGTTTTGAGTTTTAGACTTAGTATACTTGCTATACTTGCTTTGGTTGATATTTTTACTTTGTTCACTTGGTTTTATCATATTTTTAAGTGGCTTTTAGTTATGTTCCAGATCTGGTCGTGATGATTCCAAAGCGTTCTCACTTGGTTTTTCAACTTGTTTCATCATTTCCTTAAGCTTAGGTGTTAGATCATGCACTTAAACTACTTGTATCCAAATCTTAACTTAACTTTTCTTTCGTGAGATGATTCTTTAACTCATGCTTCCCACAAAGAAATAGGAGATCTCACACTTATTACAACTTTCATAGCATAGCTCGTGTCATTCAAAGTTGGTTTCTTCATAAAACTTCATATGATAAATTTTTCCTTAACTTAAGTCTAGATTTGAGCATGTTTAACTTAATGGAAATAAAATCAACATCCAAATGACTTTTGAAACCTCATGTCCAGTATGCTCATCTTCCATTCAAGTTCTTGCTTTAGGATTTTCTTAACTTAAAATCTTCCATTCAAAGTTTTAAATAAGTATCTTTACAAAACACCAACTTTACATGCTCATGTTTTAATTTCATGTAAGGGTTTCATGAGTTTATTTCTTAGAATGGTCTTTGGTGTTATAAAAACTTAAAATCATACTTATATCTTCAAGAAATCAAACTCTCCTAACATAAACACTAACCCACTAATCATAAGAAACACTTACTTGTCCTTAAAGTGAAATATGGTGGTTGTGCACAAAGGTTCCACTTAAGCTCTTAACTTTGCTTCCTCCTTTTGCAACCTTTTGGAAACCCGAGTTGTTTGATCCTTTGAAGTAGGGTTTGTGGAAGGTTCTAATGGTTCTAAAAGAGCTTAGATGTTGGAAGAAAATGAAACCAGAAAAAGAAATGGGAGTGCCGTGAGTGGGACTTAGAAGTGGCAGCTAAATGGAGGATTTTTGTAGGGTTGAATTTCTTCTTTTGATTTGTGTTTAAAGTGAGAGAAAAGGAAGTGAAAATGAGAGTGAAAGAGGGAGAGAGTGGCAGATTTTTGAATAAGAGAAAAAGTGTGTGCAAGAAGCTTTAATTGATTGTCTTGTAGCTTACACAAAAGTCAACAATTGCAACTATTAATAATGTAAGCATTAAGGAGTGAATAATGGTGTGTAAGAGAAAGTGATTGATGGTTGAAAAAGAAGAGCGTGACCCCCCTTTTCTCCTTGTTTAAATCTGCCATTTAGTGTCCTTTGGGGTCATGGAATTGTCTTGTCTCATTTAATGAAGTTAAGCATGTGAAATCTTGTGAAAAATTGTCCATATATAGTATAAGTGAAGGGGTGATAAGGAAAATGTCTTATCACTAGATTTTGATGAGTTATCAATTGATAAATGGTTCCAACTCTCAATTGATAAGTCATCTGAGGTGATTGGTTGGTCTACTTATTTATCTGTAAGGCTTAGACATGAAGATAAGGGCATGGTCTTATAGGAAATTGTTTTAGAGTTTTCATTTTGCATTATTTTGTAATTTATGATTTGATTTTTATAAAATTGTGAAATTTTCTAAAGTTGAATGGAATTATTCAAATTAAATTATCGATTAATTACTTAGGGTTAAAATTCCTTAATTGTTTTAGGGTTTAGGGTTTTAAGTGACTTTAGAGCTCGCAGTTCTTTAAGCTTGGATTTTATCGATGATTAGTTTTTGAATTGAAAAAATTTAATTCGTTTCTAAATGTAAACTTAAGTTCTTAGTTTTGTTGATCCTTGGGAACGTTCGGACAATACTTTTAATTGAATCGTGGGCTCACTAAAAATAGGGTTTATATTTATCAATTGATAAGTTATTTAGGATGATTGGTTGGTTTACTTATTCATGTGCACAAATCTTATGCATGAAGATAAGGAGATTGTTTTATGTGAAATTCTTTTGGAGTTTGTCTTTTAAATTGATTTGTAAGTTATGATTTAATTCTTATAAAGTTATGAAAATTTCTAAAGTTAAATAAAATTATTCAAATTAAATTCTTAATTAGCCGCTTAGGGTTACAAGTCCTTAATTGTTTTAGGGTTTTGGGTTTAGAGTCTGTGGTTCTCGTATTCGAGTTTTATCGATAATAGGGTTTCAAATTGGAAAAATTAAATTCATTTTTAAATGTAAACTTGAATTCTTAGCTTAGTTTATCCTTGGGATCATTTAGGAAGTACTCTTAGTTGAATCACAAGTCCGTTAAAAGTAGGGTTTACAATTTATCCATATATAACATGGCTTATAAGTGAAAATAAATGAATTGTCTTATATAAAATTCTTTTAGGGTTTGGTTCTCAAATTAATTTGTAGGTTGTGATTTGTTTCTTAAGGAATTTTAGAGTTTTCTAGAGTTGAATAAAATTTTTTCAAATTATATTTTTAATTATTTATTTAAGGCTATAAGTCCCTAATTATCTCAAGGTTTAGGGTTTGAGTGAGTTTAAGTATGTTTTAGAGTTCGAGTGATATTATGTATGTTTTAGGGTTTTTCATCAACTCGGGAATAATTTATTTACACTTAAGAGCTTAAGAATCAATTGGCTTAATTATTTAGGAACATTGCTTTATTATGCAACATATATATATATATAT